>JAQFVV010000219.1:280456-857333 GCA_028023455.1 Epiperipatus broadwayi | reverse complement strand
AGATAAACCTGTTAGCCACTTTCTTTTACCATTCCCACTCTAAATCTACCCATATTCTGCCCCTATCCCATTTCCACAACATAATTTTTGTCAACTCTCATAACCTTTATATCTAAATCCCCTTATCTTTCCCAAACCCAGCATAAAACCAATAATTCACTTTCTGTATAATCACTCTTTTCATATTTATTTTTCCACAACTTCATTATATGTACCCTTTCTGTTTTCAAACATTTACATTCAATTAACAAATGCCTAATATTTTCAATTCCTTCCTTTACATAATTTACAAAATAAATCACCCATATTTTTCCATTTACATGTATATTCTTTTGTAGCTAAAGATCCCGTTCGAGCTTTAAACAATAAACTACTTTCCTTACTATTATCATATATTAACTCACACCTAATATTCTGTTTATTTCTATATATATTTAAACTCTTTTTACTCTCCATACTATTTCTCCATCTCTAGATCTAACTCCCTAGTCTTTATTAATAAACTTATTCTTTTATCCCATTCCTGTTACCATAACACTCAATAATCCTTCTTAACACAACCATCCCATCTTTCGTACAAATATACTGATATAAATTCTTTATCCAAATCTTTTGTATAGTGCATTACCTTTCTCACCCATCTTGTTACCTGCCCTTTACTCATAACCCAATTAAATACGATATTAGCTTATTCTTTTATTATCCATATACCACGCGTGAATCTGCCAAACTGGCTTCTCCTTAAACGAAGTCAAGAATATCTCAGCAATTATGCCCAGATAAACCTGTTAGCCACTTTCTTTTACATTCCCCACTCTAAATTTACCCATAATGTGCTCTATCCCATTTCCACAACATAATTTTTGTCAACTCTATAACCTTTATATCTAAATCCCTCTTATCTTTTCCCAAACCCAGCATAAAAACCAATAATTCACTTTCTGTATAATCACTTTTTTCATATTTATTTTTCCACAACTTCATTATATGTACCCTTTCTGTTTTCAAACATTTACATTCAATTAACAAATGCCTAATATTTTCAATTCCTTCCTTACATAATTTACAAAATAAATCACCCATATTTTTCCATTTACATGTATATTCTTTTGTAGCTAAAGATCCCGTTCGAGCCTTAAACAATAAACTACTTTCCTTACTATTATCATATATTAACTCACACCTAATATTCTGTTTATTTCTATATATATTTAAACTCTTTTTACTCTCCATACTATTTCTCCATCTCTCTAACTCCCTAGTCTTTATTAATAAATTTATTCTTTTATCCCATTCCTTACTACTATAACACTCAATAATCCTCTTAACACAATCATCCCATCTTTTGTACAAATATACTGATATAAATTCTTTATCCAAATCTTTTGCATAGCACATTACCTTTCTCACCCATCTTGTTACCTGCCCTTTACTCATAACCCAATTAAATACTATTTTAGCTATTCTTTTATTATCCATAAACTGCAATCTACCAAACATTTTCATTTTACTTTTTGCATCTCTCATATGAAAACTTGACCATCCCATTTCTCCTTGAATTGCCTCCCTTGCTGTCCATACTTCTGCATCCAATGCATGTCTTCCTACTTCCCTTTGAGCTTTTTCTAAATAATCTAATATCTTTTTACTAACATATAATGCATCATTACCATATGTTAACCCTGCTACTGCAACTCCTTTCCATATAATTCTAGCTACATCATATTTATTATATGAAAATACTGTTAATTTCTTTATCAATCCCTTTCTTTTCTTTGCTTCATTTATCAATTTTTTCTCCCATTCATCCAAATAATTTTTCTGATTACTTAAAATAATTCCCAAATAACTATATTTATTCACCACACTTAACTTAATATCTCCCAATAAAAATTCTACATCTTCTCTTTCCTCAGTATTAACCATCATTATATTTGATTTTTCTTCACTAAATTTAATCCCCATCTCTTTACCCACCCTTGCACATGTCCTCAACATAACTTCCATATATAACTTCCATATCTTCTCTTTTTTCTGCACACAAAAATATATCATCTGCAAAAAAAAGACCTGACAAAATATATACTCCCTTACTACCTATTAACGGTATCTCTATCCCTCTTCCTAATCTTTCTATTGCTCTTTCCATTTCACTCAAATACAACACAAACAAAATAGGTGACATAGGGCATCCTTGCCTTAGTCCCACACCATTTTTAACTTTAATTGATTCTATATTCTCTAATTGATATATATATAATAATTATTTTCATATAATTTCTTAATAATATCTATTAAAGCTTCATCCATTCCCAAATTTGCTAAACTTATCCATAATCTATTTCTATTTACTCTATCATATGCCTTCTCTATATCTATAAAACTCATATATGACTGTTTATCTGCATTCCTACTCATATCCATAAGTTGTGTAACTACAAATAAACTATCTCCTATACGCCTATATTAGTCTATACGATATAGACTAAGTCAACTAACGCCATCTAGTGGAATAAAAAATGTGCTTCTTTTTACTTAAGAAATCAATTTTGATCAATAGTGCTTATTTGCATTATGTGAAATTTCATCTGACATATGTCTGCTATATTAAATTATCTTTATTTAATACGTATCTGTATTGTAACAGTAAGCACTCTAATGAATTGGTTGGTATTAAAACCAGTTAACAATTAAAAAATAAAAAAGAATATTGGCAATTAAATTTTCATCTAGGAGAATTTAAAGACAGCTAATAGGTGTCTATATACATTATGGAGTGACAGATTACAATTTGTTTTTAATTGACAAGTAACTTCTAGTCACAAGTAATGATCAAATTGAATATGCATAAAACAAGTTTCTGTACACATTCAATTATATTTCCTGATTGTTACCCCTTTCTACCTAATATGTTATTACATTAATTAACAAATAATTAGCTTAGTCCAGATGAAAAATGACCAACAATAAAATTATTAACAATATCTTTTTTTTCCCCCATATGTCAAAGCATCGGCTGGGAAGTGAACCCACGACAACTGTCTGCAAGCAACTGCTTGCTTGCAAGGCAGCTGCGCGGACCTCTCGAATAATGATAATAAAAATCATTTACACATTTATAAATTAATAGATGGCGATCACGTGGGAGAGAGAAAAAACCTTCATAACATACAATCTCTTTGACGATATCTATAGAAAGTTCAGTTGATTTACTTTAACATCTTTGTGAGCTCACATGTACATTTTGTATCTTTAAACATGGTAACAACTTTGAGTTTTAATGCTTTCTTGTAGTACAAGATTTCAGCTTCCTATGGTTCCTTCTGAGGCAGTTTTCTTCTGAGAGTTTGAGGCATAGGTTAATATATAGAAATATGTTTCCATGATATAACTTTAGATGACTAGTTTTTTTTTCTTCAACAAGAAAATGTTAGATATTTATTTAGCATTTAATAATGATGAATGGATCGATAAGATCAAGATTATATTTTAAGGCATTGGAAAGATCAGTGAGAGCATCCTAGAAGATTCTCTATTCCATAAAATGCATGATATTAATTTAAAATCTTTATAAAGTTCCACTGACTTCTTGATAGTAAGAGATATTATGGTGAAGTGGCGTTACAATTCTTTTCTCCGTTTCTTGAAAAGCAGATGAGTTTTGAAAGTTTCTGTTGATTATCATAACAATATTTTTGTTTTAAAAGAAAAAATATTATTTATTTTTAAAAGAATAAAGTAATAATGCATTTTATCTTTACACTCATTTTCTTTTTAATATTTTAAAACACCTATAAAATTTATTTTATATACATGTATTTAATATTTTGTTATATAAACGAAAAAATATTTGCATTAAAGCAACATCTGTAAACTCAGATATGAGGTTTACAGTATATTATATGGAATTTCATTCGACAGAATTGCCAATAAAGCTATATTAAACTAACTTTATTTAGTAGAATTAGGTAAATTTCATTTTCCAGGATTGTTACGTTATCTCTACACCATTTTCTATAAACTATCATATAGTTGTCATAAAACTGATGACACTAAAGTATATAGAAACTGAACTTGGGTTCGATCTATAAATTAGACAAGTGAGTTAGCCTATATGTAAAATATTATAGTTTTTTAAAAGTTTCAGTCATTAGCTTGAATAATATAAAGGAGTAAAATATGACTGCTCACTGCATAAATATATCAGTTCCAGCTTTTAATTCTAGTCTTTTCTTGTGGAAGCAAAAATCGGAAAGTGGTCTGAAGATGTGATCTTATAGTACTATTCTCTCTGATGTCAATATATTAGTCAAGCTTATTATAAGTGGTTGTAGGATATGGTGAAGATAATTGCAGTTGAAAGAATATGTGTAAGTGTATGAGAAAGCTATGCAATACAATTATTGGAAATTTTTTTGATAAACTTATTCATTATTCCATTTGTCAAAAGATATGTATATATATTATACATTTTGAAAACTATCCTCCCCCCCAAAAAAAAATTGTCATTTTGTACTTAAAAAAAACCACACAGCAAATAAATATGGAATTTAGTAGTATAAAAAAACAATCAATCAAATGATTTTCAAATAGCATTTGAAATCTATATCTCACTATGGATAATGATTGGTGCTATAAAATTATGTATAAAAATAACTCTTATTCATCAGGCATTGATGGCCTAGTGGTTAGCATAGTTGCCTTCCAAGTATCTGGCCCGGGCTCATTTCCCGGTTAATGCATTTGACATATGGAATCACAATTTTTGTCTGTTAAGCATTTGTTACATGTTGAACATTAAGAAATCTTAGCATATTAAATGCTAATTATTAAAAAAAACATAACTGATGATCATTTGAATTCTATCCCTGCCCCCATGCTTTACCCTTTAAAATTTAAGCTTGACTTTACTGCTTTCACCATTAGCTGCATTTCTGCAGCACTTCTGGTATTTCTTTGGTTGCCTTCAGCTTTTCGTTACTTTCTTACAATTATCTCTAGCATTCATTTTTCAGTTTTGCATTTAGTTAACGTCAGAAACTGGATCTAAAATATATATTGATATATTACTTTAAAAACATATGACTATGTCCATATCATGCCGAGAAAGTAATATAAATAAGCCAAAGTGACTCTGATTGGTAGATTCTTTGTTCTGAGGCTTGAAGATGGTTTGCAAAAGCTTTTAAGAATTTAGTTCTTTTGTTTCACTTTGAAATTAAAAATCGTATATTTTCTATCATTTATTTATATATTGTAATGGTAATATTTGTACATTCATGCAACAAAATCCAGAGTTTGGGAAAATTATTCCAAAGCTGATCTAGATGAGGGGTTGAGATCTTGAATCAGATTGCACCTCAGTTCCTTCACCAACACTTCATGATTTACTACTCTATGGATGACAGATATGAGGTTCACTCTGTCACCTTTAATGTGCATGCTGGCAGTCACAAAGAGTGATTGGAGTATAAGACTCATGGAATATTGACTAAATTAAGAATAAATTAACTAAACCCACATACTTATGACTGACTAGATAATGCAAATATTAACAATTAATTTAAATGAGATTAGATTTGGATAAGACTTGGGATGGGTTATGAATAACACACTGAACATTATAATAAGTTTAATATCTTTAATTATGAAATTATAAATTAATTAATACAAAATTAGAAGTGCATTGGGAATTTACACTCGCAAGTATTATACAATGATGAACTGGTTCAGTACAAGGTCTTATCTTTAAGACACACTTTATAGTTTAACTTTAAAGTTAATTACAATTATTATTATCTACAGTTTATAATCATGCCTGAATTATACTATGCTACTTCCTTAAGGTTTGCTAAGAGTTGAATTTACAAGAATGTCAACAAAATATAACTTCTTATCAAAATTATATATTGAGCAGTAAATATATTCCCTATGCAGATTAGTGTATATAAAGTAGATTTAGTGATCAGATGAAATGCTTAACTGAAAATCATTATGGAGAGATAAACTGCTGATTATAGCATCATGTATGTAACCATAGTGCTAAGACTAAATTAAATATTGTAGTGCCAATGTATCATTATTTACAGGCTTCAGTACCAAGAACTGGCTTGCTATATTTTTAAAAAACAATAAGTTCAGGGATTTGGATTGGTGACTCAAGTGGTCTGGTTTTAAACTCAGTAATGTGCTTGGTGCTCTAAATCTGAAATTATGGAGGGGACAGCCTTAATTAATAGCAGACCCATCAGAGATACATTGGAACACTTATTATTAATATTTATACATATTTCAATACTAAATAACTGTGCATTATATATATATATAGTTTTGGTCAGCGAAACTACCTCACCTCAGTTTATGGATTAGCATACATAAGACATGCTAAGTAAGATTAATTTAAGTAATCTAGTCTAAAGATTAAACCCATATAGTTTATATCATGAACTAAAGAGGATTAAAGCATATTTGAGACTTACTTAATGAGCTATAATATGCTTTATAGTACCATTCTTGCAATTATTTAACTAGACATAATTTATTAACATGCAAACCTTAATTATGATAAGCTAAAATGTAATAGCTTAATTAAATATACATATATGTAAATTAGGTATCAAAACAGAGATTTATGTGTGTGCTAAAGAGCAACATAAATCAATTACATGAGAGCACTTAATCATCTCTCTAAAATGGTTAATATTACTCATCTCTGTTTTGAATCAAGGCATATCATAAATAAATGAAATAAACAATATAGAATAAAATAATATAGACATGACCGCAGATTAGGACAGTATAGATATAATAACTGGGTACAGCTATTGTGTTTAGAAAGTTATTAAATATTTAAAGTTTCAATTATTTATTTAAGTTTGGGCAAGATTCTTACAGTGATTATCATTATTAAAGTTGCATTAGGAGATTTATTATAGTTACAGTAAGTTTAGATTATGGAGTTTATTTATTAAAATTAGGCAAATTTATAAGTTTATGAACGTTCAACATTATAGCTAGCTGAAGAAATTAAAATAGTTTAATCAAAATTTATTTTATAGAGATCTGTGGAAAGAAAGGTTACTGATCTTTTTTAAGCTGAGGCATCCTTCATGGCATTTGTCACTGGCATTCTCTGCTGGGCTGGCTTGCCTCTGATGTCTTCTTGGCAGGCTGTTGGTCTTGAATTTTTCCATTATTCTGAACCGGTCTTCTGAAGGAAGATGGCAAAATGTAATACTTCTAGCCATTCATTTTCATTGTTAAAACAGGCATAGCTTCCTGACAGCAATATGTTTCAAAATTTAAGAGAGTGAATCCTTAGAGCTCAACTTTGGGGGGTTTTATATTAACTTCTTGACTTCCCCCTGAAAAACCATGAACTTGTTTTACAATTTATGTTTTTAATCTTAAGTTTTAACACAGTTTTATTAACTTTAGAAAAGACAAAAGTAAAACCTGAGTGATTCATAAAATAGTGCAGCTTGACTGCCTTTCTTTTGTCTTAAAATTTATTTTAAACTTATTTTAGAAATCTGCTCTTGGTTCTTGCAAAATTATACCAGGTGCATGTAGCAGGATAATTTCCAAGAAACAAACAATCTTTTAAAACAGATTTAAGTTCTGTAAACATTTTGCTATATATGTAATTGTGTCACCTCAAGAATTGAGATTTATATGTGAATTAAAATAATATAAAAAGAAATTTTTATTTTAAATTTATAGTAACTTAAAGATAAAATAATTCAAATAGTGCTACTTATGAAATCTATTACATTACAGCTTCATTCACATATATATGTAGGTGCTATCATACATATACAACAATGTTTACACAACTTATTTTTAATTTATTATACAATTTATAACTAAGTATTATATAACAATGTGTACAGACATTAATATACCTAAATGTATATAACATATGCACATATACATAAATATACATTAATATATGATAATATATTTTTAATATATGTGAACTTGGAGGGGTTTGAATTAAGGAAAGAATACAACTATGAGACATAGTAGGTAAAACAGGATTCCAGACAAATAATATGGTTTCAATATTTATAATTATTTTTGTGAAATATTTCATTTAAATCAGCAATGTGCATGATTACATTTAGTTTTTATTTGAAAATGTTTGTTTGTAAAAAAGTAAAAAAAAATGTATCAATGGTAAAAAAAAAAAAAACAATTTCCTCAAAAAATAAATGTCTTCATAAACACCATAGTAGTTAGTATTTTCTTGAAGGTATGTGATGATGGTGTATTAGATATGATAATATGTTTGGACTATTACCATCATCTATCAGTAAATGTTGAATGTATAAACCAGTCAATCATTGGTAGCCATGAGGTCAGTGCAGCTGCCTTGCAAGCAATCGCATGCAGACAGTTGTTGCAGGTTCACTTCCTGGCCGATGCTTTGACATGGAAAAAAAAATTTAAGCTTTATTTAAACTTTTTCAAATACAAACAACTTGTTAGTAATTATGCACAAATAGACAACAAAGGTTAGTAATTACACAATGTTTTGAGTAGTATTATTCTCCTATTTCCTTTGGGTGTTGCTGGGCTGACCAGCAACAGTGTTCACCTAAGAGTTAAACTCACAACTTTAGATTCTTGAATATTGAATTTAAGGCAAATACTCTAACCAACTGAGCCTTTGACAGGATAACTCAATTGGTTAGAGTGTTTGCCTTAAATTCAATATTCAAAAATCTAAAGGAGCGAGTTTGACTACAATGCAAATACTGTCACTGATCAGACCGGCAACACCCGAAGAAGAGAATAATACTACTCAAAACATTGTCTATTTGTGCATTATTGCTAACAAGTTGTTTGTATTTAAAAAAATTTAACTAAAGTTTAAAACTTTTTATACATTCAACATTTACTGATAGAAGATGGAAATAGTCCAACATGTTATCACAACCATAGTAGTTATTTTTTATCATTTTTTTAATACTTAAAAGTTCAATTTTAAATTTTAAATTGTTATGACTTAACAGTAATTCATTTGGATTTTAGAAATGGCATTAAAATAATATATATTTTGTACATCAAATATGTTTATAGGCAATGTAGCAATCATTTAATTAGAAAAAAATATTCTGATTATGTATTTCAGTTTATTACTTTCTTTTCTATATTTGTAGTGTTTAAATATTATTTTCAAGAATATTTTTTGTCTGTAAATTTATATTTCTAATAAATAAAATAAAATTGTACATTGTAGAATAAATATTTAATTTTAAAATAAAATTTTGGAAATGAAATCCAAATGGATACTTGGACCTATCAAAAAGGAGCCCTGTGATGAAATTGTTAAAGTCAAATTCTAATATATTTGTTGTAAATAAATAAAATCCTTTAATAATCTAATTTTAGATATTAATAAAAAATAATTGAATGATTTATTACTTGGCAGTTTATAAGAAGTTTGAACCCCCAAAGGGATAGAACTGAGGCACAATCCTTTGACCTTGACTCCATAATCTGCCACTCTATCACTGTACCAAACCATGCTGAGTATTTTAAATATTTAAATTCTATATTAACTTGTTTTTAAAACATTTTGCATGAGGAATCACTGTTATAGTCATTAATTAAAATTCCAATTTTATCATAGCTACTATATATAATAATATGGAATATTTTTATTTTGATGTTTATATAATGGCTTAATTATTTAAATCATAGGTAAAAAATTAATTATAATTTATATATATTATTGCTGGGTTTTTTTTTAAATTTATATATAAAAATTGTATCTTACATTTGAATAATTAATTTGATTCTGCATACATTTGGGTAAAGTAAGATAATTTTGACTTTTTGAAATTTTCAATATTTTATATCCATATGTTATTGTGTTTTTAGGATTATATACTTATGAAATTATTATTATTTGTTTATCAACTTTATTTTTATTTTCAATTTTTTTTTAATAATTGCTTATGAGATTGGCCAACTAGATATGACCAAAGTATCAAAATAATAAATTTTTAGGTTAGGTGAAGAAGAGATTAACCATTTAACTGCTAATTATATTATTGACCGAATGAGTTAAAAATCAAAACTTTTAATTGGCCAATTCACAAACTGAAGACAAAGTCAATTGTCAAAATATATTCACCTTTTAATATCATATACACTTTAGATTCGTTTGTAAAAAGTATATTAATAATTTGTCAGGTTATGAAAGTGAACGAAAGTTCTTTCAAAAATAAATTTCTATTTGTTTATTGTAGAAATATTCGATAGCAGCAAATTAAAAGCAAAAGGTAGTAATGAATTAAAAAGAGTTGCTGATGTAAATTTTTTTTTTCAGTTTTACGTTACGGAAAAGTAAATATTTTTTTTGCTAAAATCTTAAATATTTTTTACAAATAATTTTATTTTTAGCATTATTTTACCAAAATAATTCATAATTTCTCAAAAAATACTTTTATAATGGTCTAAAACATTTGTTTATCATATTTGAAATGAAAATCTTAGCATTTTTCTTTGATTAGGCAGTTTCTTTGTCCTTGACAGCCAATCAGAATGTCTTTGAAGGCTAAGAGCCAATCACCATCAAGCTTCTTTGTTTAGCTTTAACGGCAGTTTTATTGATTTTTTTACTTGTAAAATAATTCAAGAGAAGGCAGCATCTTACAGAATTTTTAAAAACCTATCTAATGAGTGTATAATGTCTATCTTAGCATTAAAAATGATGGAATTAGAGTTACATCAATCATCCACAAAACCTCTCCTAAGAATCAGGGTATTTAATATAGTGTTCTTATTTTGATACTTCTATAAATATTTATAAATGAAAGAGAATAAAACATTTTTTGAAATTTTGTAATAGGTAAATAAAATGTGCAGTTTATATATAAATAAATCTATAACTCTGTCTATAATGTAAATTATACACACACGTATATTTATGTGGCATACAGGTGGAACAATTCATTAATATTAATAAAGTTTAGCTGAACACACTTTCGATACTATGTACCAGACCGAGTTTTATACACAGTGTAGAAAGTGTGCTCAACTAAATATTACTAATATCATTGTATTGTTCCACTCTATAACACACATGAGCACATGTGGGTGTATATTTTATATATAAATAAGTGTAAATATTAGAACTTTTGCAATAAAAATATGAAAAAATCATTTTGGACAGCTAAAAATTGATTTTTTTTTATTTTAAAAAAGACTACATTACAAATAAAAATTGCATATAAAAATAGCATTATTTCTAGGATTAGCTTTATAAATGACAGCTTGGAGTCAACATGTTTTGTATAAACATGTTTAAAAAAGATTTCTAAGAAGAAAGTTAATCAATGCTTTAAAATGTATTATTAAAAAAGATTTGAATATCAATATATATATATATGTAAGAATAAAATACTATCGACAGATTATTGCAACAGCCCTTTGTCAAAACTAATTAATTAAAATTATTGAAACTGATTATAGACAAAATAGTCAAATTGAAACAGCAGTTCAACAGTCTTTATCTGGGTTCAAGATTAGAGTAATCTTTTAAAATTTGCCATATGAAACTTGAAGAATTCAGTAGCAATAATCTGTCAGGTGATTGCCATGCAATGAGTTTTAATTTTATGTTGGTCTCGTCAAAGAATTATTACTACTCAAATATTTGCATTATAAATTGTTGATTTAAATGGTAATTCTAATGCCTAAAAATTTACATCACTTAATATATTTGTCATAAGATCATCAACCTTACTTGATCAGTTCAGATTAGTCTGAGCTTTTTATCTGCTAGCTAATTGCAGATAAATATTTATTTACTGATCAATATTAGTAATTATAAATTTATTTAAACGCACAGTAAGTAATATTTACTAAGGCTGTAAACCTCAAGAATATGCGCATGAATATGCAAAGGTAGGGACCTCTACAGGTCTTAACCACAAGCTTCTTTTCTTCCAAAGCATAAGCTTGTGGTTAAGACCTGTAGAGGTCCCTACCTTCGCATTTTCATGCGCATACTCTTGAGGTTTACAGCCTTAGTAAATATTACTATTATTGATCAATATTAGATAATTGACACATTTCCTAAGGACACTAAGCCTACTTACACTCATCTGGTTTAATTTTGAACCTTCTAGTATAATTATAGCTGGAAGGTACACCACTGTTATCTCACAGCCACTCTAATTATATTTTTGTTTATAAATTGTATTTATTGAAATATGTGATATTTTGTTTAAATTTTACATAAATATTATTAATTAGCTAGTTTTTATAGGATAAATATACTCAAAAAGTCTGCATTATATATATCTATTTTTAATTAGCTGATTTAATGTTTTAATGCTGTTAATTTATCACTTTTTAAGTTACGATGATATATAACTTGTTTACTTTTTGAATTAATTTTATTTTAGAAGTGTGATAAATTTATAAGTGTATTTACTTAACTTTTGTTAATTTATTTTATGATCATGTTTGCCACCACAACTTATTTCTAAAAGTATGTTTGGAGATATCACTTTGAAATTGAAGTACATATAAAAAAATAAATAGTACGAGAGTATTGTAATAGTATTAATAATAACAATAGTAATTATTAATTAAATTATTTTGATTTTTCTAGAAGAAAATGAGAAATAAATCTTGTTTATCGACAAACTATTTGAGTTTATAAATTGAATTTAAGATAATTAGTAAAGATTTTAATTGTATTTTTTTAATTAAAATGTCTAAGAATTTAATATGTTTTATAATTCATTTACTAATTAAAATGCAATTAGAATATAATTTGTAATTTTTTTTAGAAAAATTCAAACTTTATTTAAACATCACAATCACATTTAATTGTTAATATTAACATACGGGTTAGAATATAACACAATGTTTCAAATGATAGCATTCTCTCTTTCTCAATCTTCGTTGGCTTGATGGATGATAGCTGGCACAGAAATTAAACTGCTGGCTTTTACATCCTGATTACAGAAATGAAGGCCATGTCCTAATCAACTACGTTATTTTATCAAAGGCATCAGGTCAGTAGAAATTTTATATAGGAGTTTCTGATTTCTCCCTTTTTTTCTTTTAAAAGCAAGTTTAATGAGTAGTTTTCAAACATTGTGGATTATTGTACTTGCTTGAACTTACAGTATTATTTTTCAATGTCATGTGAGCAAGTTTTTTATACTTTTTTCTCACTATTTAATATTCTTATGTTTTTCCTATTGAGTATATAGTCACTTAAGAAGAATATTGGACAAAGAAAAAAATAAAAAAAAAGAATTAATCCCATTATCATCCTAGCATGATAATCTATAATGTTTAGTTATTTATTAACCCTGCCTCTAAGGGAAAAAAAGAATAATCAGGAAGATTCTCATAGTCTATTGCCTTTGACAGAATAGCATAATTGATTAAGAACATCTAAAAGTCAGCAGCTCAATTCCTATATTAGTATTATCACTGATCAGGCCAGCATTATCAGAAGAAGAAAGGAGAATAATAACATTCAAAAATTATGTAATATAGAGAGTGTACCAATAGCTCAGACAAGCTCTTAATTGATAAGTGCAGTAAGAGAAAAATATTTAAAATCTCTATCTGAAATACTCTTATCCCAGACCAATTGTTTTCGAGCTTATGGCTCATCTCAGTGAGGAGCTAGAATATTCAGACACTAGATCTAAAATATCAACTCAAAACCCAGCACTTATTTCATATGTAATATTTAAGTATAAACTCTGAAGTTTTTGGCATGAAAATGGCTTTTACTTCTGCTATTTAACTTAAATTGCTATATGGGACTGAATCAAATTCAGATCTACCATATATTAATAGCCTCAGCATAGCCAAAGCCATAAAGGTAAAATTATAATTATCATTAAAGCAAGTCATATATAATGTGACATTGCTTTTATAAGCTTGTATTCACAAAAATAAAATACAGAGAGCATACCAATAGCTCAAACAGTCTCTTAATTGATAAGTGTGGTAAGAGAAAATATTTAAAATCTCTATCTGGAATACTTTTATCTCCAGACCAATTAGTTTTGAGCTTATGGCTCACCTCAGTGAGGAGTTAGAACATTTAGACATGAGATCAAAATATCAACTCAAACCCAGCACTTATTTCATATGTAATATTTAAGTATAAACTCTGAAGTTTTTGGACATGAAAATGTCATTTACTCCAGCTGTCTAACTTATATATCTATATGGGAGTGAACCAAATGCAGATCTACCATATATTAATAGCCTCAGCATAGCCAAAGCCTTAAAGGTAAAATTATAATTATCAATAAAGCAAGTCATGTATAACATGACATTGTTTTTATAAGCTTGTATTTACAAAAATGAAATACAGAGAGCATACCAATAGCTCAAATGCAAACTTTTAATTGATAAGTGTGGTAAGAGAAAATATTTAAAATCTCTATCTGAAATACTCTTATCCCCAGACCAATTGTTTTCAAGCTTATGGCTCACCTCAGTAAAGAGCTAGATTATCCAGACACTAGATCTAAAATATCAACTCAAAACCCAGCACTTATTTCATGCATAATATTTAATTAGAAACTCTGAAGTTTTTGGACATGAAAAATGTCTTTTACTCCACCTATCTAACTTAAATAACTATATGGGATTGAACCAAATTCAGATCTACAATATATTAATAGCCTCATCATGGCCAAAACCATAAAGATAAAATTATAATTATCAATAAAGCAAGTCATATATAATGTGGCATTGCTTTTATAAGCTTGTATTTACAAAAATGTAATACAGAGCCATTGGTACACTCTCTGTATTACATTTTTGTAAATACAAACTTATAAAAGCAATGTCATGCTATGTATTAAATACTAACCTGTGTTTTTCACAAGTTTAATGTTTGAATTTTTCTACAAATATTTAACAATGTAAGCTAATAATAATTGTGTAAAGTAGTTCAACTTCACAAAGTTTAATTATTAACTTCTAATAAATGCTTCTAAGATATTCTGAATTGAATTAAATAAAGAATGAGAGATTTTAGGTATACATCTTTACCCCCCTTAGTGATGGCAATTGGCTTTCCAAAACTCATCGTTAAGCAAAAATATTCTATACAGAATACGTATTTATAATGGGAGTCTACAGGAAAAAAATTGGCCAGTTCCTAAAGCTAAAAAATTACACTAACTTAGGAATAAAGTACATATTAAAAAAATATTCATTAACACTTATTTTAAATGCAATCTGTTTTTCTTTTTAAATTTTTTTCTAATTCAACATTGGCATTTTAAAATGTTGTTTTTCTTCTGATTTAAAAACACTTTGGTATAAACAACATTTTTAATGCAATTATCAAATCAATAACTATTTTTACATAATACTGTGTCGTATTTATGTATTGGACTATTTCATTATCTAATACAAGTGTTGAATGTCTTTATAAAAAGTAAACTTTGTTTAAATAATCCAAGTACTGTACATTATATTTAAATAAAGTTTAACTTTTTTAAAGACATTCAGCACTTATATGTACAGTATATAGTATTATAGATTCTTTAATTATATATATTTTAAGACATTATATTTAAATAAAGTTTAATTTTTCTAAAGACATTCAACACTTACATGAAGATTCATTAATTATATATATTTTAAGTTTATACGTTCTAAATTTTTTTAAAAAAAAAAATTCCCTATCATTGTAGTGAATAATCGATTGTAAATCGAAGTATTGGGTACAAATTAATGATGATCGCTATTGTGAAATATCGCTAAGTAGCCAATCGCTAAGTGAGGTTTAGGTGTAATTGATACTTTGTTATAATTGGCTTTTTTTATTATTGTTATTGTTTAAAATTTTAAAAGAAGACAGGAAAATGCATATTATGCAGAGAATAAAAGGCTTAAACCATAAAATATTTAATTTCTAAAATTATTAAAATATTTTTAGGGTCACTTTGTAAAAAATAAAAATATATAATTCTAGATAATATAAAATTGAGATTAATTCATAAAGTGATAGATTAACTTGATACCTATACTTTATCTTTGTAATTTTATTTCTAAGGAATATTAACATACTTTTAATTTGTGATACTTCCTTCGATAAAGATATCACAATATTAAAATGTATTAGCATTTCTAAAAAATAATATATTTTGAAATAATATTATTAATATTTTATTACTTTTTAAATCATTTCCAATAAGTATTATGAGCTACTATATACTGTACTTTTAAAGTATAGTTTCTTGGCAATAAAAAAAAAATTTCATAAATTAATAGTGTTTCACACTATGAAAAAATACACAAATATATCATTAAATCTGAAATTTTATATTAGATATCATATCATTTCTAATTATGCTATTAATTTAAAAGAAATTTTAATACATACAAATAAATAAAGTACATTTATATCCACAAAAGAAATTAAAAGATATCAGGAAATAAAAATTAACTTGCATATTGAACCTGATTGAAATCCGATTAAGTTTTTAATTTTCACTAAACTTAATTTTTGTTAAATCTTATTTAATGTTTAAATTTTTATTATTATTTAAAAAGAATACGTGTATCAAAATACACAAGTGTTTATATGTAAAACGGATCATTTCAGTGTTTATCAATTTATTTTAAAATAGTTTTCTTATACCGCTTGTTTTTAAATCCATTTGTTTATTAAAAACAAGCTGGCTAGTTAATTACATTCCTGTGGCTTTTATTTTAATTATTGTAAACAATTCTAAAAGCGGAGATTTGATTTTTATGTAGTTGTTTTCATTTCAATAATCCCTGGGTAGAATTCCTAGATTAGATTGAGCGGGAGATTAATATTTGCCCTGCCTAAGACGTAGAAATTGGACAACAAGGAAGGTGTTTCGCGGGAAATGGAGCGACGTATAAATAACCCCAAAAATTTGGAGAGTTAGTTAATTCATTATTCGTAACTAGACAAGCTGTTTCTCAAATAAAAGTTTATATCAGTGTGGACATTTAAATTCTTAAAGGACATTAGCTGTTATAAAATCCTTTTGCTTACAACATGATGAAAAATACTATACGTGTTATCATCACCAGAATGGCTGGCTAATTTAACAAAAGACGGATCCCTAACTTCCAAATTTGCTCCAGTAATGCCTTAAACATCTAGAAGAAACCGGAACCTCTTTACATCTACCTTTCCATGGTTGAAGAACCTGAAAATGAACTTAAGTAAAAGTGCGCACTCTACATGAACTTTGTTTTACCGAAAGGTAATTATTTTCTTTTTTATTCTTCCCAGGGTAAATTAATTCTCATTAAATCTCCGCTCAGTCTAATCATAAATATGTATTCATAAGCTTAAGTAATTTATATACCCTCATATTTAATATTTGCTGTGTTTTCTAATATTTTGTAGTGTGTCTTGGAATCTTAGTTTTAAGATTCCAAGTTGCTTTCAATTTTGTTTATTGGAGAGTGATGAGTGAGTTTTCTATTTTTATGTAAGACTTTTATAAATGCTTTGGCAGTTGTGCCTTTTAAATGCTTACCTGTAATTATGTTATTATTCAATAAATAATTTTAAACTCTATGTTTTCCCTATTGCTGAACCTCCAAAAATCTTTTGGCTGCCGACTTGATTGTCTAATTTTCCACAGGTGGAGATTTCATTTCTTATATCTCAGAAAGCGGAAATTAGAATTGTTTTTTTTTTGTAATTTTATAAGTCATCAGCAGGAAGATAAAATATATCCCTCTTTAAATTACAGGTGAGCGATACTTTCATCTGCTAAAGTATTTAAAACTTTTAATATTTTCGTACTCATGTGCACTCTCCGATAGATTTATTTTGTATTTCTTACATGTGCTTTAAAGTTATCAGAATTTGTTTGTAATTCATTTTCTTTAATTGCTGGGACAGACGTAACTGGTTTTCTAATAATTTACTTGTCTTTAATTATTAATTTTTAAAGTAATTTTCGCCAATCGTTTGGCTGGGATTCACCAGTTTTAATTGTTTTACTCCGTTTCAATCATATTTTTCAGTTGTTCTTGAGGTGGATCAATCACCGTTATTTTAAACGTAGTAATAGGTGCAGTTCATACTGACATAAGGACATTCAGGTCTGACCATTTTTGGACCTTGAAAAGCTCATCGGCACTGGTTTCTTTGATCTATTTCAAGGACGTATTGTTTAAATATCTGAAAGTGAGAACCAATGTTAAGATGAATTCTCTGCTGAATAAAACTTACTTCCACCCTTTATAATTCGTTTATTAGAAGATCACTCGGTCTGTCATAGCTTTGCCTTTCGTATTTCTGGTACACACCTGAGTTAACCTTATTTATTGTGTCAAGCTGAATAAAATTTTATTAAATATGTTTAAACTTAATTTGGCTGACATTTGTCTTTGTGCTTTTGTCTCAATTGTCTAAACAATTTAAGATCTCTTGTTTCTCCCTAAGTCTAGTCGGCGCAAACCATCATCATCATCTATTCTGATCACAGTAAATAAATTTTTCAGATACGTAGTGATCTGGTGGCGCCCTCTGTATCCGAATAGATTGATAGACGAAATTAAAATCTTTCATCTGGCACAATATATATATATTTGCATTTATTATTGTATAAAATAAAGAAATTATTTATGATTTTTTTATAGTGTTAGCTAAAGAATAATTGTTACTTAATTAGTCTTTTATAAATCAAATTGTAGTCATTAAGTGAAGAGTTTGTGTGACTGTTTAAATTTTTGAGGGGGGGAGATACTAATTTTAATGTTATTTTGATTCTACTGAAAAAAAAACGTTTGGAATTTATACAAAGTGTGATTAAAGGCAAAATGATATCATAGAAGCTACAAAATTAAGATATATTTGAAACTAAGCCTCTCTCTAATTAATGATGACATGTTAAAATACACAGTAGTGATTAAAAATGTTTTTGTATATTTGTAAAACTAGTACATTGAAGCAGAAAATGGTTAATCATCTCTTCATCTCAGCCACATAAGGAGCATATGGTGTTAACATGGGACAATTTCATCCTATAAAGCAAGCTTTAAACTTTCTAACTATGAGATAATTGGTGAGATATTGTAGTGAATTATGAGCATCTTCTGAATTTCCATTATTAATGTGGCCCAATAGTTGATTTTTCTTTGAGAATAAGTTTGGAGTGATTAACTCAAACTCTGTTTATTTTATTACAATGCTTTCATCTACTGTTAGCTTGAGTAATTAATGAGTAATGGCTAATAGGATAATAGTGCTTATTAAATTCTTATTCAGTTCTATTCTGTCTATATTCTCAAGGTAATTTCTGGCTTGTAGCTTCATCAGTGAAGAGCTTTGGATCTCATCCAGTGCATGACATTTTTTGAATCTAATGCATATTCCATAAAGTAGCCCAACTTTTACTACTTTTTACTGTCAACTTATCAGATTGAAATTTGAAAACAATCCTTAATAATTAAACCCAAGCCAGCTTAATTGCATAAGTTATAAAAATCTGATATTAGTTCAATATTGATATACTTTGATATTTTCAGTTTTAGAATAACTGGAAGTATCTTTCTTTTAGCTTACAGTATAAAAATAGAGTTAAAAATGATTTCTGGTTGGAAAATGCATTACATCTATAAGATTTAAACTTTGGTCATGTCATGTTTTTGGGTTTTATATCAATCCTAGGTGAAGATTAAAGATGTCTATACTTACAGAATATCAATATATACAGATATTGAACTGGTATCAGATTTATATAATTAGGCAAACATGTTGGCTTCAGTTCAATGCATTATGGTATTTTTGAATTTCTGTGGGTCAGCCTGATGGAAAAACAGAGTAAAAGTTGGCTTGTGGATAGAAAATGCAATAGATCCCAAAAGATCCAGATGCATTAGACCCAAATACAGAGCTCTCCAATGACAAAGTCATGAGTCAGAAACTAGTCTGGGAATATGAGCAAGGTAACACAAGAAAAGTGTATAATAAGATATAACATCTATTCATAAATCAAACTTATGATCACAATACTGGAATTGAATAAATAGCTTCTTCCTAAAAAGCATTATATAAGCTCAGTTATCATATAATTTTTTTTATTTTGTAGCCATTCTAGCCAAGGAATAAAGTAGTCTTCAGTTATTATAAAAATTAAAGCAAGGTTGCCAAAATATATTGTGATAAAATGAAGCAAATATGCAAATATAAACAAATAATGGTACCTAATTATGATCAGTCTGTTTAACATTGCATCACCATTGTTAAATTAAATTTAAAATAATGCAAATCATAAATACTGATGATGACCAATAATGGCAAGTAATCAGTAATCATTTCTAACTGGGTTTAAATACTATATAAAATAACATTTTCATTACCAAATCAAATCACGTGTGCTGCATGCACATAAATAAATGTTTATATCTAAGCATATATTAAATACTAATTAAAGATCTACCAAATTCTGAGATTGTTAAGATGATCAACACAGTTCTTGGATATCCTTTACCATGAATGCACTATCCATAAATACAATAGTAAAATATTGTGTAAATAGAGGTGTGGACATAACACATTACTCTGAGTAATATTGTGTAATTTATTTATAATATAACTCATAATGTTAGATACTATTAACATAATTCTAAAGAGAACTTCAACCTCAAATTTCATAATTGACTGATGCTAGCTACTTGGATAACAAATAACTCACAGATACAAGTGCAAAAAAAACATAAAATACTTAATCCAATATTTAAATAATTTCATTTTAATAATTTAAAATAATTACTAATACTTTTAGTAATTAAATAAGGACAACAATAATAAAATAACACGACTAATATAAATATTCTTCAGTAACACAAGTAGATTATTGTATAGCCGCAACTATCTCCATACAATAGTACCATCTAGTGCAATGCAATTGCTTACTATAGCTTACACTAGATGGCATTATTGTAAGGAGAGAGTTGCTACTGTTTTAATATCTTATGCAAGAAAAAAAAATGGTATTCATGTAATACTGAGATTATTATATCTGATTATGACTTTGAAAGCAAAATTGTTTAAATTATGTGGATTTAAAAATGATCATTTATGTATGCATACATTCCCATTAATCCAAATTCGTAATATATATATATTCTAATTTTTAAGTATTATTTGTTTATTTTAATTATAAAACAATTATTTCTTTATATATAAGTAGTATGTGAACTTAGATAGGACATAATATATGCATATATATTTATTTTATAATATAAAAAGATATTCTTATTGCTGGCCAATATATTTCAGCAGTATATAATTATTAAATATTGCTACATTTCATTTATTAATTTGACTTTGTAGAGTAAATTATTGTAACAATATGTAATTCTTTCTTTATATGTCTACAGAAAATGTAAACATATTGATTATGGATTTTATAATTCAGATTTATATTTATCCATATGGCATACGAATTACCTTAAGCATTAAAATTTTTTTTGACCATTCTGAAAAATCAATCAAGTCATTAAATAAAATAAAATTATGTAGAAACTCTAAAGAAAAACTTTATTAACCTTTTTAAAAAGATTTTCGTGTTAAGAATTGTTCAATCTTTTTGTTCTTCATTTTAAATTTGAAGTTTGTTCAAATGTATTTCCAATTACCATCTATTAACTAATTTTTTTAAGAGTTACTTATCTATTTTTAATACGAATTAGCACAAGAGAACGTGTGTGTGTTCAAGTGTGGCGGCAGTATGAGATAGCATAGTTAGTTTAGGGTTGTGTGAAAGAGTTCAAACCCCCTATATATTACATATTCCAGTGCAGGTATGAAAAAGGCTGTACTGTAGAAAAAATTCATATATTAAACTATATTGCTGTAAGGTCTTCCCACCCCTCATACATGTATGTAAATGGATTGTGTCCTGTACATGTGGGGTCAGAGTAACTTGTGGTCAACATGGATAGGATGAGAAGGTTGGCACCAATATGGGTTTGAGCATTCCATCATCAGATTTTCAATGAAATGGATGGCTGAAGAATTGTGGGGTGGAGTGGTTGAAGCCTGTACATTAAAGTATGAAGATTAGTTATCTTAATATAAGCTGAGCATTGGTTGTATATATGTGTGGAGATGATAATCTGGACCAACTGACAAGTGCTGGTTTAGCACAAAATATGTCTATTGGTTATTATTTATCTTTTCGACAAGTGTGTGATCAAATGTGTCAGCAGTATGAGATAGTGTGGATAGTTGAGGTCATGTGAAATCTGAGTTCAAACCCTCTACATATTACATATTGAAGTGCAGGTATGAAAAATCCTGTACTGTAGAAAAAATTAATATATTAACATAAGAGAAATTATTTTTTTTAGACAATAACTTTTAAGCACTTGAATATTTTTAATAATTTGCAAATGTATATTTTGCTCTTTTTTTTTCAATTGTACATTTATTTTATCTTTTTTTCCAGACATGTATACAATAGACTTTATATATATATATATAATCACTACCAAGTGTTTATACAATAGACTTTATATATATATATATAATCACTACCAAGTGTTTTTCATAAGTTGGGCATGCATATACATATGGTAATAAAACATGTCCTGGCTAACACGTTGAGAAGATAAATGCTGATAACCTTCAACTTAGATTTATTTTCTTTATTATTTAAACTTCAGCCATAGAAAATGGTTATTGCACATGTATAAGCTATTTTTAACATTTAGAGCATCACTGCAATATCATTGTGCTACCTAAGATTCATTGAGTATGGAATCTGCAAGAAACAGTTTTGTTCTTGATTCTGCAAAGCAACATCTTAGTAATTATTACACCTTATAAGCTAAAGAATTGAAGTTAAATATTTTTCTTAATTAATAAAAACAAGATTAGAACTTTAATATAATACTGTTTATTATTTATTTATATTAATTGAAACAAATAAATTTCAAAATTTTTTTAATTAAATTTTTTTAAAAGAAATTTATTTTCAAGTATGAAATATATTAAAATTAACTGTCATAATTATATATCTATTATAAGAAAACAATTTGTTTATATAAAAATAATTTTTTTAAAATTTAAATAAAAACTTGGATTTACAAAGTGCTTTTTTTAGAATAAGAAAATAAATCAATTAATTTATATCAGAGATATTTTGATTTAATTTTAAGTATTTTTTTTCCAAAATCATAAATAATATTACCTCTTAATTAATATTTAAGTTATTCTAAATTTTATTTAAAATATTTATATGTGTGTAACTTTTGTTTTGTCTTTTTTTTATATAAACTTCAACTATATAAGCATATGCATGCACTATCAACAGCACTCAACCACTCTGTTTGAGCATGAGACTATATGTCTTAATATAGATACAGATTCTAGTGTCAGTTCAGTAGGACCATGTAAAAATTTTGGTTTGGTTTCAAAATTTTAAGATATTTAGAATTTCAATCCAGTAGCTTGATAGTAAAAAAAAAAAAAACTGACTGCTGGAATGGAAATTGCACCATAATCCAATTCAAAATTCTTCATTAATTATGGCTCTAAACTAAAGACTAGTTTGGGATATGGGTTGAGTAGCAGTGAATAGAATAGTAGTTGGTAGAGATTCAAAAAGAACTATCATATGACATCTATTGATTAGTCAAATTTTCAACACATGTCAGCTCTGGAATAGAGTAAATAGAATTTTCTTTTTAATTCATACATCATTTATATTTTAAATAATTATATAGTCACTACAGTAAAATATTAATAATTTTATATTGTGTATGTACATATACTTAAATACTGTTTTATTATTATCCTATAATGTCAATTAAACATTATCTCTATATACTTACATTGATTATGAATTTGATCATAGAGTTTGCATTTTGGAATAAGTCAAGCTTTAGGAACAAAGATCTCTTTTGTGTTTATATATATATAAATAACAATTTAATTTCTATGTAGAATTTGAATGATTTTTTTTTTAAATATACTAGATACAGGTAAAAGTGTAGAATTATATGGAAAAGTTTTATCTAAATAGCAAAATCAATTAATAAGTGATAAATCGTAAAGGTTATAAAAAAAATATTTTGAAAATATGTCATAATGAAAGAAATGTATTAAAGTCAATTCAAATCAATACAGTTTTGACTAATGATTATCTTGGGCAAGGAGCATATCAAATTAACTTTCCACAAGAGATACAGTATTAGATAAAAATTGTTAGAATCTGATTATAATTTTATTTTCTGATAGGTTTTAAAAACATTTCTTAATAAAGATATGAAAACATGTTTATATTTTATTATCAAGGGCTATTTAAAATTTTATTAATAAAAGAGTTGGAAAAATCTTTTTTAAGTATATTATATGCTATTATCTAACTGTCAGTATATTTTTATAGTCGTTGATTTGCAGATAAGAAGGAAAAACACAGCCTATATATATTAAAAGAAACTATATACTCTGATCGTTATATATTATTATAAGTAGATCCAATTAGCATACCTTTAGTTTAACATAGAACTAAAAACACAGATTTAAAAAACAAATATAATGATCAATTAATAAATCATAGATTTCTACTTCACGCATATCAAATGATAATAGTAAAATTGTGCCAACACACATATAACGTAAAGCTATATAAATGATAATTAATAAATTAAAAAGGCTTAGCGCTTTCGAGAAAGCATATTTCTCAAAAACATAGCCTGTTATGACTCACTCATAGGAATCATGTTTTGCTATGTCCAAAAGATGGGCTAATTGACTCATTTGCATAAAGTTTGCATATTGTACATTCCTATGAGTGAGTTATAACAGGCTATGATTATGAGAAATATACTTTCTCGAAAGCGCTAAGTATTTTTAATTTGTTAATTATCATTTATATAGCTTTACGTTATATGTGTGCTGGTATAATTTTACTATTATAATGATCAATTGTATCATCATTTGAAGGGAAAAAACAGTTAACAATTTTGACTACCAATCAAAAATTAAGAATTCTTAATCAGATTTTGTATTGAAATTTGGGGTGATAAAAAGCAAAAATTCCATTACCATGTTTATAAAAAATATAGAAATTATAAAACAATCGTACTAATTATTATTTATTTACAAAAGTAAAATAAAATTATTGACTAAACACAGTAAGATATTTCTACTAATCTTTTGTTAACAAGACTTATTATAGATAAAGAATTGTTAACTAATATTTATTGTATCATAGTTGATTGTAGAATTAGAACATCTATGTGATAACGAGCTAGAAATAAGAACATCCTATGTAAGTTTGATAGAAACAATCTTGTTTGATAAGATTTGTTATTGCTCTAGTAGTAATAATTTTATTACACCATTTATTTTATTTTAAAAGAATTGTCATATAAATTTTGGTACTTTATTATTAGTCCTGCAATATAGGGGAGATAGGACGCCTTTTCACATCTACAATAAATGTATAATCTTGCAATCATGTCAGAGTGAAACAAAATAAACCTTGCAATGTTATCCGATCTTGTGTGAACATATGTTTTTCTTTATCAACATGATCTTTTTTTGTAATATTTCGACATTTTCAGTTATTGTCCAGTTTCTTTATGACAACAGCTATTACTAATATTTATTAAGGCTATAACCTTAAGACTATGCACCTGAAAAAATGACAGTAGGGAGCTCTACAATTCTTTAACACAAGATTTATTTAAAAGACAAGGCCACTCTTATCTTCAACCTACTTTCTAAATAAATAGGAGAATCTAAAGCATTTTGATTTGAGAGTGTAAGGCTTTAGATTCTCCTATTCATTTAGAAAGTAGGTTGAATATAAGAATGGCTGCTCTTGTCTTTTAAATAAATCTTGTGTTAAAGATTTGTGGTGGTCCCTACTGTTCTTTTTTCAGATGCAGTCTTAAAATTATAGCCTTAATAAATATTACTTTACGTAACGAGTATGCGCTTTATAAATATAATTATTACAACTTTATATTATCTTAAAAGATTTCTAAGCATAAGATCTCAACACTGACTCATTGTAAATTGAAAGATTTTATGAATATTAATATGTTATAGAATTTGTGGACTTAATCAGTAAGGTATTTAATAGCCTTAAGCTCTCAAATCAAAATGCTTTAGATTCTCCTATTTATTTAGAAAGTAGGTTGAAGATAAGAGTGGCCACTCTTGTCTTTTAAATAAATCTTGTGATAAAGATTTGTAGAGGTCCCTACTGTCATTTTTTCAGGTCCATAGTCTTAAGGTTATAGCCTTAATAAATATTACTTTACATAATGAGTATGCACTTTATAAATATAATTATGACAACAGCTATTGCATATTGTGATTTAAATTGTGTAAATGATGAATATTTAGAAATTTCCAACTATTGGAATGAATGCCATGCTATATTTTCAACAACAAGGCATCCTGCCATCAGTGAAAATGTGTCCAAATGGACTTAATATGAGATTTAATGCACACCTTGGACAAGCAATGGTGTTGTAATGTCTGAGGTTGCAACAGTAAATTTTCCATTTGCAAGGGAATGTAGTTGGAAGGTTCTAGAATCCCAATTCTAACAAGAATCCAGTTCATTTACAGTTGGGCTTGAAAATTAACTTTTATAGAATCAAATAAAACAGTTGTGGAAAGGAATAACTTTTTGCGAGAAGTTTGCACTACTGCCATGCTACAATGATAAACACATAAAATTGGAGGGCCAAACAAAATCGTCAAAATTGATGAGAGCCTTTTTTCCAGAAGAAAGAATCAAGTTGGTCAAATTCTCCCTGAGCATTAGATGTTTGGTGACTCATGTAGATCAAACAGAATGTTGAAGAGAGTTCCACTATATATTCAGATTTCTGGAAGGTGTACAAAACTAAGGAATTGACAAATACTGATTATGAGCATTTTGCATAAACCACACATATAACTTTATAAATCCAGAAACTGGGGTTCACACCCAAAGCATTGAAAGATTGTGGGATTCTGCAAAATGGCATAATAAACAGCAACATTATGTGGCACAGATTACACAAAAATGATGATGCATTCATTTCCATACTCAATGACATAAAAGACATTTTCCCACCAGAGTGAAAACTTAATAAAAGTCTTATAATTAATATTTTTTTATTTTTTGTTATTATTTTTTTTGTTTTTATGTTATCTTTTTTGTAAAAAAAATTAGTTTATTAGCATTATTGTGGAAAATCCCAGCATGTTGTGCAATCATATGTTGAGTAAAATTACATTTTCGGAGAATTTTCAGTAGAGATCATTTTATGTGGTAAAAATAAATGTCAAATTGCTTGTTTCAATGCTACAATTCCTGTTATATATTAAATGGTAAGTATCGTATGTGTATATTTTATGTATTTTTATAAATAATATGAAAAAAATCAATAATTTAGTGATTGTTTTGTGGGTATTTAAAGTAATATTTGGAAGTTGCATAATGGTGGGTGGTATTTTATACATTTTTGACAGCTGAAAAAATATACTTTTTAATATTGATTTATATATTGTTAAAATGATCTTCTCAATATCCATTTCTTGAATCCATTTCTTGATTAGAATCATACATATCTTTTTTATTGTTTTAGTTGAGCATTAGTCCTGAAACATCGAGCATGTATTAGATCTGTTGTGCCTTTTCACATATATATTCAACCTGGCAATAACTTTGTAAATCTTGTGGAAATATCATACAAGATTCATGCACGTTAGTTTTTTTGCAAATGTTGCTAAAAAATATCATGTATAAGAACCGTGTACACATTATTTTGGTCAGATCACAAATTTACAAAGTTATCAACAGATTGATATGAATCTGAATAGGCACAGCAGATCTAATACATACTCAAGTACCTAAATTTTTATTCTTACATGCATACAAAGTCTATATACACAGAAAACACACAAAAAAGTTTCTTCAGAAGCCAGTGAAATAGAGAAAAAAAATTATATAGAACAATTCCTACCTTTTTTTTTTTATTTTACTTTTCTAAACCATATGAAGAAGTGTATTGTAATTTTTACCACTTTCAGATAATAAAAATCACTTGTAATAAATATATTTCACATAATTATTTTTCATGTTATGTTATGATTGTATGAATTTCCCTACCTGATAATTTTAAAATTAATTTCAAATTTTAATATTTGCTAAATTTTTATTTCATGTATTATTATGCTTCCATAATTTTACCTTAGTTTAGTCATTTATTCTGCCACCATATTTTTGATAAGTACTTATACTATCTTTAGATCAAATTTGAAAGTTTTATTTATTAATTGTAAAATTACTTTTGATATTTACTAATGTTAACTCTTTATTTGTTTGTTTGTTTTTTAAATTTTTAATGAAATTTGAAATTTTTTTTATTTGGATTGGAGAAAATATCCAACATAGTTTTATAGGTACTGTCAATGAAATATCAAACATTTAGCACTTATTTGATGTGATGTGATGCACTGTAACTTCTCCTTAAACGGAATCAGGAATCTCTCAGCAACTATGCCCAGAGAAACCTGTATAACAATGTTTCAGTTACTCCACCTAGTGTTAAAAAATGTCTTACAGTGTCTACTAAAATGGTACAGAACAAACTCTCTTAATACTTATCCATCAGCAATCATTAAGAAAAACCAAATCTGTTATCAAGACAATATTAAAATAGCTTTTCAAAACTATACGCCCTATGAGGAATTTTAGCCTCTATAAAACCAAAATTTAAATTGCCAAAAAACATGAATTACATTTATAATATTCATTAAGGTTGTAGCCTCAAGCACATGCATATAAAATGCAATAGTAGGGACTTCTACAGGTCTTAAAACCACAAGCTTACTCATTGGAAGAAAAGAAGGGAACCCTTCTTTACTTCAACCTACTTTCTATTTAAATAGATGAAGCTGAAGCAGTTCGATCTGAGAGTGTGAAGCTATTCAATACTTCACTAATTAAGTTCACATTTCTTATTACACATTAATACTCATGAAATCTTTCGATTTACAACGAGTCAATGGAAAGATTTAATAGTGAGAAATCTATTACGATAATTTAAAGTTGTAATTATAAATTTATTTAAACGCACATTGATTACGTAAATAATATTCATTAAGGCTGTAGCCTCAAGCACATGCGTATAAAATGTGATAGTAGGGACCTCGACAGGTCTTAAAACCACAAGCTTACTCATTGGAAGAAAAGAGGGGAACCCTTCTTTACTTCAACCTACTTTCTATTTAAATAGGTGAAGCTGAAGCGGTTCGATCTGAGAGTGTGAAGCTATTCAATACTTCACTAATTAAGTCCATATTTCTTATTACACATTAATACTCGTGAAATCTTTCGATTTACAACGAGTCAATGGAAAGATTTTATAGTGAGAAATCTATTACGATAATTTAAAGTTGTAATTATAAATTTATTTAAAATGATTACGTAAATAATATTCATTAAGGCTGTAGCCTCAAGCACATGCGTATAAAATGCGATAGTAGGGACCTCTACAGGTCTTAAAACCACAAGCTTACTCATTGGAAGAAAAGAGGGAAACCCTTCTTTACTTCAACCTACTTTCTATTTAAATAGGTGAAGCTGAAGCGGTTCGATCTGAAAGTGTGAAGCTATTCAATACTTCACTAATTAAGTCCACATTTCTTATTACACATTAATACTCGTGAAATCTTTTGATTTACAACGAGTCAGTGGAAAGATTTTATAGTGAGAAATCTATTACGATAATTTCAAGTTGTAATTATAAATTTATTTAAATGCACATTGATTACGTAAATAATATTCATTAAGGCTGTAGCCTCAAGCACATGCGTATAAAATGCGATAGTAGGGACCATATGAATGTGAAAAAAACATATTAGTGAATCTAACTGCCTCTTAGAAAAATGATGTAATGAATCCAAAATAATGATGAAAAAGAAAAAGATTGATTTATCTAAAGTAGCAGATCATCCATATATCAGGGAACATAAGAGGATTACTGAGCAGCAGAAAAAGAAAAAAAATAGAAAATTTAGAAAAACTAATCAGACAGTAATGGCAACTAACTTATAATTTGACTTAGTGCAATAATCCATACTGGAGAGCATTTAATCTTGCCCTTAAAATGAAAAATTTGAAGAAATAAGATGAACTCTCATAGATAAAGCTATAAAATTTGTACTCTTACTTTTGGCAGAATAGTTTAATTGTTTAGAGCATAGTATTCACAAAATCTATACTTAGCAATTCATTCCTCATACTAGATCATTGCTGATCAGGCCAGCAATAGCTTGAGAAGGAAAGAAAAATGTATAACTTGAAGCATGAAAGATTATAAAATATTCTATCCTGTGTGTTATAGTTAAATGTATTTAGCTAAAAACTATATAAATTAGTTTGTAGTTTTTAAAAAACATAATTTTATAAATGATGGAAGTAGTTCAGATTATACCTAAGAATAGATCTTCAGATAAGTGCTGGTTCAGCACCAAATGTATCCTAGAGGTATTTGTCTTTTATTGTGTTTTTATCTATATGTTTTCAAAAGAATATTTGGTAGTGTAGTGGTTATTTAATATATGTACAGTAAAATTATAATTTTTCAAAAATTTATTACTGAAAATAAATGGGCAGGGGGGAATATTTTCTAAATGTGACATAAGAGACATATGACAGTAATTTAGACCAACATCAATCAGCATAATATATATAAGGATAGTATGACTTAAGAAATTATGTATTTAAATTTGAAATAGACCAATATAAAAATGTTGATTTTATATATCTAATATATACACTCATCTATTACTCAATGAAAATATGGAGGGGTGTATGTTAGGAATAATAAGAAATCAAAAATTAAATACATGAATGAGAAAACAAATGGGTATTATTGAAATTATTAAAAAAATTAGGAGACTAAAATGGAGCTGGGTTGGACAGATTGTTATAATAGATGGTAATAGATGAACAGATTGTAAAAAATCCAGAAAGAGACCACATGTGAGATGAATGAATAAAATAAGGGCATTTGCTGGAGAGACTATGAATCAAAGAAACTGGATTAAACTTGGAAAGACTTTCATCCTGCATTGTATCCATAATGCTTGAAAATGATTATATATATAACTATCTGGTAAATATAATCAAAGTAAAGTTAAATAAAAAAAATATCTTGACATGGTAATAACAATATATAAAATATTAAAGAAATATATATATATATATTATTTTTTAAACATCCTAGTCATTTAGCAGAATTCTTTGCATAGTGAGCAGTTTGTCAAGGGTGCAACATCCTTCCTTGGTGAATTATCTATAGAATGTTGCATCTGTATTTATCACATATATTTTCTTTCATAAGAAAATGAGAGTAAATATGACTTTCTAAAATAAGCAATAATTAATAAAAACATTTAATAAAAGGTTTGTTTTAAAAAAGAAAAAGTCTGGATCTATTTTAAAAACTGGTTAAATATAAGCTAGCTTATTTGAGAATCTCCATTTAATATCAAATAATATTAACTAAAAAAATTGTCTATTGAATTTTGTTCGTGGTTCTTACTGGATATAAACAATCCTTTTTTTTTTTACTTAGAGATATCATTTCAGCAATTTTTTTAAAAAAAGAAAAATTACTATTAAATTTGAAAATTTGCAATTCAAGATAACACATTTACTTAATGTCTATTATTCTTATACATTCAAGCTATATCTGCCTCTATAGAATTTTCCACTAAATTCTTTGGTTTAATTTTATTCTAAATATTTTTTTAGCAAAATACTGAGAAAACAAAGCATATTATAAAGTTCTCCTTTTACATCATCTATGATAGGTTGTTACTTACAAGACTTTATATTGAGAAAATACTTCAAATATTCATTGAAATCAATGTAAGTTGAGCATTTCGGTATTAGAAATTAGTAATAACAATTAATATAACTTTTTATCTCCAAAGACAAAATTTTTAAGTCTTTTTAAAATTAACTTTAATCTCTTTCACCTGAAAGTTAAACACAATAGAGAGAAGTAATTTAGTTCAATGCTCAGCATAGTTTTGGAAACTAATATAAAAATATCACATGATTTCTTTTAGAATTCCTCTTTAAGTATAATGATGGAATTGAATAATAATAAAATAATTATTCTTCCAAAGCATGATATTAATGGTTTAGACATTTCTAATTGAATTAGGCATTAAAAAAGCCAAGAATACCTTATAAAGTTGTCTAGCCTTGCATTCTAAATTAATAAAGATAAAATTTTAGCAAAGTAACATTTAGGTAAAAAAATAATTAAAAAAATAATATTATTGTTATTCAAAGTTGATGAGAAGATTGCAGTACATCTGAAAATGTCAGTGGCAGCAGTGGTCAGTCAGTAGCTGCAGTAAACTGTCAATCCTCATCTTTTATACCTCTATTGACAGACATCATTAATTAGCACATATGCACCCAAAAATCATGACCTCTATTTTAAAAAATGTAAATCAATATGCAGAACTAATTAGCAAAGTTATGTAACTTTGTTCTACATTCCTGGGCCCATGTGATACTTTACTGAGTTAAAGTTGAAGAAAAGGTTAACTTACTTTTATTAATTAATACAATTAATAAAGATTTAAAATAAGATAATAAATAATTTCTTTTTTTTCTATTTAAAATATCACCACTTTTTAAAAAAATTCATCAGAAACTCTTATTTATTGATTTTAACCCTTTTAGGTCTGCGTTAATTAAATATTCATTTTAACTACTTCAGCTTCAAGCCGCCATATTGAATTTTTTAAAATACTGGCCTTAGACACAATTTTCACAATAACTTCAGTTTTAATTATGTTAGAGCAAAAACAATTACATTGCTAGAAACTAGAAACATTAAGGAAAACAATAAGCATAAAATAAATAGTGATAACTATATAAAAATAAGGAAAAAAGAAATTTCACATCCAAAAGAATTATTATTTTATTGTTTGTTCATAATTTGGAAATTAACATTAACTAAAATTGAAAATACATCTTCAGTGATAAGTTCTTTATATTCCTCACAAAATTATCTCTCTAAACATGTATAACATGTCTTACCTGAGTTAATCCACAGCTTCACAATCTCCAAAATAATTCGGATATGACTTCTTCAATTTTATCTTGTACCCCAAATGTTCTAAATGTCAAAGGTGTCTATAAAGAAAAAGATTCATCCTAATAAAAGATACAAAAGAAATCATCATAGCAATAGACTTCTTATCCATCTAAAATTAGAAATTGTAGGCTACTGTCTATATCACTGATAAAATGAGTTTTATCTCTTCATTTTATATTTTTTGTGTACATCAATGATGTTCATATTCTTTATGGACACCAGTGATGTTTATATTCTTTATGCACACACAAGTGGTGTTTATATTCTTTATGCACAGAAGTGATGTTATCTTATTATATTTATTGTACCACATAAATATAATTTATTTGCATATAGTGTATTTGGTAGCTATAGACTTGAAAATAATGTTATAAAACATATAGCAAAACCAAAGCATGAACAAGAGTAAACAAAAACATAAACAAGATTCAGAATTTGATTATGTTTGTGTATGCAATGTTTGTATAGATTTGATTATTAGTTTTATAATACATTACTTGTACACCATATTATATAAACATAATTAATGATTTTCAGAATAAATTATTATACTTTTTGAAAAACATTATTTTTATAATAGTGTAGGTAGAATGTTAGAAAATTACTATAGATATGAATTCTATATGAGCATAAATAATTATATAACTAACACACACTAATTACAAACTAAAATAAATAAAAAAGATAATTTTATCAAAAAATTAAAAAAAAAAATTTAATGTTCCTTACAACATTACATTGAAGCTGTATTGTAGGCCTTCTTTGTCAATAACACTGGAGAAATTTTCCCTTGCAGCCCGTAAACCATTTTTGCCTTCTATCACTTTGTGATAAGTACAAAAATTATCCAAAAAACAAAAAAAATAAATACTGTGGTCGATTAAAAAATTTGCCAAAAATCCAAATTTCAACCGATTTTCTTGAAATAAACATTTTTTGAAAGCCATGTGATTAAGCTATCGAATACTCATATTTTGTACTACATCATGCTTATACTTTTTATGTCAGTAAAGAAAGAAAACAAAACATCATCTGAAAAATGCAAGCAGCACTCTCATAGCGCTAACACCATTCAAGCAGTTAAATATTTAATGACTAAAATTAAATCTCTTGGCAATTAAAACCAAGGTACCAAGGATATGTACATGCACATTGATTCTCACACACATATATACAGGATATTACATTTCTAAATTGAATCTATCTTAATAACTAACTTATATATTTTAAACAGTTTAATATTACTTGAATAAATCAATTAGCTTTATTCAGAGATATATCTTTTTAAAATCTACCAAAAAAAAAATTTAAACCAAATTATTAATTACTCTGAAATGAATTAAATAATTGTACTTTAACATCCATAAACTGAAATGAATTAAATAATTGCACTTTAACATCTATTGTCAAAATTTTTATTATAAAGTTAACTTTGTTCAGCTTTCTCTCTTTCTAAAAGTATACATAAATTAAACAGTAATTTTTAACCTAAAAGCATATATCTTTGAATACTAGAACTATATATTTATAACAACTTTTAATTTATTAGACATTATTTATTTTATACTTATAATTATCTAAATATAGTAAAAATATTAATACATAAGATTTAGATAGCAAAATTTACACAATAAATGTTATCTTTTTTTCTTTATCTTTTTTTTTCTAGAATAGCATAAATTCATAAGCTGAGGTAGTCAATAAAGACAATATGTAATAGCACAGGGTCACAATATATATATATATATGTTAAATTAAATATTTTCATGGATTGTTTTTAAAATAAAGAATAGAAATCAGAAGATTATATCCATGTAAACAGAGATAACTTTTACCTTTTGATGTTGCCAAGAAACTATCAATTACTTTTAATTGACAATATTTTCTGAGGCTAAGCAAGTTTCTCCATTAACCTATAATAAGTCTTTTGTTGGTTTAAAGGTTGAATATATATATATTCAAAGAGTGGAGCATGCATTACATGTTTGATAAACATTGGAATATCAATTATCAATGTGATACTTTTATGGAAAATAAACTATATAATAAATGGTGGAAAAATAATTAACTATGAAATATATCACTAAGTAATGTTATTTGATGGAAATAACATGCAGGAAAAATAACTATAAATGATATGTCAAAGATGATTATTTAGGGTCTATAAGTATAACTAATTTAAACTGAATTTAATTATTATTTGGGTTATAAATGCTTGAATAATGAAATGAATGTTTTGAATGGCATTAATCTAGATGCATGTCTGAGGTATAATGAATTAAAAGTCTATAATTTCAGCAAATACATAAATATATAGTAAGAATTCTCAATCAGTTTAATGAATATAGTAATTAGTTAGAGGAATATTTAAAACAATTTAAAACTTTTTACCTCATTCAATACTTTATATTATCACTTTTACTTAAATAACTGTAGGCTTAATAAAATAGAGTTTTATAGTAACAAATACTGTGAAACAGAATTGAAAGTAGGATTAATTATTAAAATAAATAAATTAAGAAATATATTCATTTCTTATCTTAAATGCCTGTTTCTAATTAAAATAATCTAAAAATTAAACATTAGATAAAATGTTAGCTTTATTTGTTAGTTAACTAATGTAAACTTCAGTATATGTTGTTAGCTATAACAAATATTTACAAACCTTTTTTTTTTTCATTTTAATTAAGACTGTTGATTTTTTTAATTTGCTATTAAATTTTTATATAAAATATGGAATTATGACTTAAGGGTTTCTTTTTTAGTTATAATACGTATTTATTTTCAGTTAAATAATAAAATGATGCAAGTATATTTTAAATTTAGAGGGGGTGGGGTTTAGCATATGAATATATAATAAAGAACTCTTCAGCCATTATTCATATTTTATTGCATTTTTTAAAATAGTCTTTAATTTCACGTCTTTTAATGAACATAAAAGCATATATAGATTCACAAATGTATGACTAATGTGTGAAAAATATTGTGTAGGTAGATTATCTTATATAGTAGTGGGTTATATATTTATTTTAAATATATTAATTTAGAGAAGTTGGGGAGGGGGTGGCTTTATTAACATATAAATATGAGATTAAAAACTCATTTTTGTTAACAGACTTTAACTTTTATTTAAACTTTTATTGTACTTTTTTTTTTACATTCTTTAATTTTCTCAGCATCTTCCATTGAACATGGAAATATACATAGATCCAAAAATGTATGAATTATATGTGGAAGATGTATAAATAGATGGCACTTATGAGGTTTCAAGTAAGCCAATATGATATCTTGTATTTTTGATGAATGTACAGTTTTTTATAATCTACTGAAGATGTGCTAGTTGTTGAAATTAAAACAAAAGTAACAAATCAATTGTTAAATTTAAAAAAGGAAATAAATTCTGATAAATCTCATCAAGAAGCTTTATTTCAATTTTTTTTGCTTACTTATAACATAGAAAGTAATGAGACACTCTTAACATTTGTACTATGGTTCAATTCAGAGTGTTTCTTTTTGTCAGCAGTTTTTTTGGTAAATTGTTATAATGATAAAAATTTGGGACCTTCCTGCCTCAGAACATAAGGTACAAGATCCTGCCTATCTGAAAAGTGTGTATTAGTGGTCATGATATGATTGCATCTGAATAATGAATAATAATAAATATTGTAAATTTTTTTTCCACAACGATTTCTCTTTTTAAAGTAACAGCAATAAAAAATAAAATGTAATTATTAAATACTATGTTTCCTAACAGGTATTTTTTTTTGTAAACATTTTTGGGACCTCCAAAACTGTAGATTTATCAAAAATATGGGCTGTTATCTTGGTTTACTTCAATGCTTCCCAAAGTGGGCTATGTGTACCCTTGAGGATACATGAAGAGCTTAGTGGGTACCAAACTTTGACTGCATCTGGTGCAACAAACAGTTTACTGTTTTTTATTACACGCATATAAAAATAATAAAACACTTTTTTCTTATTAGTATTGTGTATGTGTAGTTTTGTATGCATACCATGGTATTGACAAGCACTTTGATTCTGTGTATTCATCCAGTCTATGTCTCAGATAATGTATTACATGCAATACTCATTCATATACACATTGAACTGTTACAATGTGTGCATCTATATTTTTAGCTTTCATGCAATTTTGCTAGTGGAACGGTTTGTTATGTTTTTTAGTAAGACCCATTGATTTTGATTATTTTTACAAAATATAATTTTTATTTCTAACATTTAAGATTATAGATTACTGGTGGAAATTTAGAACTTCTAAATTGAATAATAGTAATAATCAACAAACAGAAATTAATGAAATTAACAATGGTGAACCATCTACAATTTTGAAAAAACCTGTTAAAAAAGAAGCAAGGAAAACTCGTAAGTATGATAAAGAATATCTTAAATTTGGATTCTCATGGAGTGGGGTTGAAAAAGAACCTATTCTGCTTTGTGCCATTTGTTTTAAAATCTAACAGATGAAAGCATGAAACCATCCAACTTAAAGTGTCATTTTGAGACAAACCACAATCAGTACAAAGATAAACCCATCGATTTTTTTGAAAACAAACTTAAGGATTTAAATCTGTCTGAAAAAGTAATGTGGGATTTGACAGGAAGTGACAATCAAAAAATCCTAACAGCTTCATATCAAGTGTCACTTTTAGTTGCGAGATATAACATAGTGGAGATGATTGGTGAAACTTTAATCAAACCTGCAGCTAACATAATGGCAGAAGTAATGATAGGAGATAAAGCTAAACAAATTCTTGACCAAGTTCCCCTTTCAAATAATTCAATTCATTGACGAATCATTGATATGTCTAATAATGTAAAACAGTTATTATTGTCTGATATTTCTCATTATTATGCATTACAAGTTGATGAATCCACTGATATTGCAAATTTTGAAAATCTTATGGTGTTTGTTAGATACGAAAAGGATTTAGAAATTCATGATGACTTTCTATTTTTCCAGCCTTTATTACGTCATATAATAGGAGAAGATATTTTTATGCTATTAATAAATTTATGAAAGAGAACAAAATTGATTGTAATAGATGTGATGGAATAAGCACAGATGGAGCAAAAATATGATCAGAAATAATAAAGAACTTCTTGCAAAAATTTAGATTGTTTCCCCAAATGTCATATCCACATATTGTTGCATACACAAAGAAGTTTTGGCAACATGTAAGATACCCACTGATCTAGAAAAAGTTCTGGATGAAAGCATGAAAATTATTAACTACATTAAAGGCTGTCCTCTGAATGCATGAATTTTTTTGCAAATGTGTGAAGAAATGGGAAGTAGTCGTACTCAGCTTTTTTATACCGATGTTCATTGGTTATCTCGAGGTAAATTTTAAACTGATTATTTGAACCTAGACATGAAGTTCAGATTTTTCTTAATGATAGACTTGAGTTTAGAAACTGTTTATATGACTGGCAATGACTTTGTAAATTAGCATACTTAACAGATATATTCTCTGTTTTAAATTGTCTCAACTTATCATTGCAAGGAAAAGAAATTTCATTGTTTCATGTTCAAGATAAAATGAATGCTACCATGGCAAAACTAAATTTATAGCAAAAGAGAGTTGGCAATGGAGAAGTGGACTCATTTCCTTCTCTTTTTGAATTTGTAACAAATTCAAATATTAAAATAGATGCTGATACTATGAAATGTATAACACAGCACTTAGAAAGTCTTACAAGTGGGCTTGAAAAACTATTTTTCTGATTTAAATAAAAATATTGAATGGATAAGATTTCCATTTAACATTAATACAGCATCCATGCCAGAAGGTTTATCACATGCAGAAGAAGAGCAATTGTTGGAATTAGCTTCAGGTGAATTCTTGAAAAATAAATACAAGGAGTGTACTTTAACATTTTTGGGGTTGCAAATGCAACATGCGTATCCGGGTTTAACACAAAAAGTCTTGAAATACCTTTTACCTTTTCCAACTTTATATCTATGTGAGGTTGCTTTTTCAGCATTTGTAGACATTAAGTCAAAAAAAAGTAACAGGCTTTTGAATGTAGAACCTCATCCTGGATTAAAATTAACAACCATAGGACCAAATTATGATAATCTGTCATCTCAACATAAACAATTTCATTCTTCTCATTGATCTTAATAAATTTTATTTATAGTATAACTTTTATTTATATTTTATTATGAATATATGCAATGTTTTGATGAGGGGTACTTAGCATTATGAAAATTATTAAATGGGAAACACTGGTTTATTTGAAAACTCACAAGTACCTGTAAACAATTAGATTACATAATGATAGTAGGAAAATCAACATTGAAAAGGGTGTAAGACAGGGTGACTCCATATCTCCAAAACTGGTTACAGCAGTGCTGCAAGAAGTATTTTGTGAATCAAAATGGGAAGCTAAAGGAGTGAAAGTAAATGGAGATTATTTAAGTCATTTAGATTTTGCAGATGATGTAGTTGTTTTTGCAAATAATGCTTTAGAGCTACAGGAAATGTTGCATGAGTTATCAGATGAAAGTAGGAAAGTAGGACTAAAAATAAATGTTAAAAAAGACTAAAGTAATGTTTAATCGATTTGCTCAAAATATGAAAATAAAGATTGATTATGATGAGTTAGAAGAAGTTAACAGTTACAAATACCTTGGTCAGATTATTAATACAGATGGAAATATAATGGATGAAATTAATCATAGAATTAAACTTGTTTGGAGTGCTTTTGGTAGAAATAACTTAATACTAAAAGGAAATATGCCTATGTGTTTGAAAAGGAACGTTTTTAATAAATGTGTTTTGCCAGTTCTTACTTATGGATCTGAGACTTGGACACTTAATAGAAGAGCAATGCAGAGACTTCAGATCACTCAAAGAAGTATGGAGAGATGCATGTTGGGAGTAACAAGAAGGAATCGAAAACATAATGTATGGGTAAGAGAACAAACAGGTGTTACTGATCTCATTGAAAAAATTAAAAGACTGGAGTTGGGCTGGACATATTGTTAGAAGAGATGATAATAGATGGACAATTGAAATTTTAAACTGGATTCCAAGAGATTGTAAAAGACCCAGAAAGAGACCACAGATAAGATGGATGGATGAAATAAGAAAGTGTGCAGGGGTGATGTGGAGAAGAGAAGCTAAAGATAGAAAAAGATGGATTGAATTGGAGAGACCTTCATCCTGCAGTGGATTGATAATGGTTGATGATGATGCTTGATTTATTTAAAAAATTTAAAAAATGAGAATATCAACAATTTATATATATTAAATAATCCTTTACTTTTACCAAATTCTTACTTTCTTGCAAAAACTTTGGTTTAAAGACAGATATTAATGTATATTGGTATCTTTTTAGTTTTTCCCTTGATGGTAACTGCTAATACATTTTGTCTATATTGGCTGCATCAATGGGTAAGAGCTTGTATTAATATTTTTTTTTCACCATACACATTCTTTTCTCTTGGAAGAAGGGTATGGTTAAGAATATACTATAATATAGAGTTACAGTTAGACAACATAATTAACATTTTAAAATGAAAAGTTATAAATGTAATTTATCCACTTTATTTTGAACACATTTTAGTAAAAACCTTTTATTGTACATATATGCATACACAACCTTATGTTTCAACTGTCCTGCAATCTTCTTCAGAGCCACTTTTACTTTAATTTTTTAAGACTATAGGACAGTTGAAATGTAAGAATGTCACATGATCACCAGCTCTGTTTAATGTAACAGTGTGTATGCGTATATGTACAATAAAAGGTTTTTGCTAAAGTGTGTTCAATGTAAAGTGGATAAATTACAATTATATAAGATATTACATTAAAATGAAGGAAGTGGTGAATTTGGTAATATTTCTAAAAATGAAAAGTTCTCTGGACAAAAAATTAAAAGTCAGCTCTGCAAGATATTAAATAAATGGACTAAAAAACAACATATGATATATACAAACATATTTCAGAATCATTGATTGATATGTGCAGCCACTACAAAACTCAGTTTTTACTTCTTTTTTTAAAATTAAAATGACCAAAAAAAATTTCCATTAAAAATAAAATTGATTGCCTTATTGCTCGGGATTTCCTAATGAGTTTGTGCACTCAAAATTCAGCGCTGGGCCTTTATCTATGGACCATGAGCTCCAGAGTTCACCATTCTTTCAATTCTCCAAATCTCACAGGACAATAACATATTTATGTATAAATAAGTAGCATTTGCTTCACTTGGTAGGTATAATTTTGAAATTATTGTATGATTAATTGAAAATTGATAACTGCTGTGTTTATATAAGAATGTAATAAACATAAACTTGTATAAATATAATTTAATATTATTTACTAAAACAAATATACTTACAATATATACCTTGTCCTGATACCATTGGTGAGGTATAGCAGCTAGTTGCCATGCAACCATTTAAGACAAGACTCAGGTGCTTTTCTGGATTAATCTAACTCTTCCAGCTGTACTGTGACAGCTTGCCTCCTGTATACATATTGTAGCACTTCCAATTTTACTGTGGTAGCTTGGTTCATGTAAGGTTTGTGTCTAGCAGCTTCCAGTTCTAGTGTGATCTTGCTTCATTGCTTTGGCTATATAGTGGACAAAGTGTATTCTGCCACTTAGCTCTGACAATGATTTGTTATTTATCTCACCTCCAAATCAACTACCTATTTATAGCCAAATCCCCTTCCACAATGAGAGCAATCAGAGTTACTGAGCATCATCACCTTATTAGCCTGTTTCTGTTATTGGACATGTATATTTACATGTTTTCCTGAAGATTTGTGATGATGGTGTTTTAGTTGTATTTATATGTTGGACTATTTCCATCATCTAATATGAGTATAGAATGTCATTAGAAAAATTTAACACATAGGTTAGTACATGCATATTGTTTTGGGAGGTATTATCTCCCCTCTTCTTCGGGTGTTGCTGGCCTGATCAGTGACAGTAGTAGCATGGGAATTGAACCTGAACTCTTAGATTCTTCAGTATAGAATTTTAAGGTAATTTTCTAACCAACTGACATTTCTCCTGATTTCTTACTTTTATTCATTGATCAGTAGCGATGAATGCTCAGTCCATTAAGATAAGATGGCATCTGGACAAATCCATTAGTTGACGGTAAGTTGAGCTATAATAATAACACTACACTTAAGTCATATTTATATAAAAAAACTTACCTGAACATGAATTCGTTTTTAATTTTCATACCTAAAATATCAATAGTCGCAGTCTACATTTTTGAATAGTGTGAGAAATCTTTTAAATTTATCGTGAGATTAGAGACTCATCCTGATTTTAAAAAAAAAAAAAAAAAAAAACAATTTTGGGACTACATTTCTCATTTTTTATATTAAATCCATATTTTATATAATCATAGCTTTCCTTTCATGGAATTTTTGAAAGGTTAAAGTACTGGTGTCTGTAATAAAATAGTTTGAGCTTTTTTGATTTAAAATGTATTTACATATGTATGTATTAACTGAAACACAGGCTTATTATATACCTGTGTCTATATATGTAATATATAGGGTATTAAAGTGTAAAGATTGGCTATCTTAATATATATCTGAGCACTTATAGCATATATGTGTAGAGATGGTAATCTGGACCAACTGATGATTGCTGGTTTAGCATGAAATACGGTATTATTGGTGATTATTTATCTTTTCGACTTATATGTATTCAAGTGTATTAGTGTTATGGTATAGTGTGGAGAATGGTGGATGGTGTGAAAGTCTGTGCTCATATACCCTATATATTACATATGTATGTATGCAATGTAAGTTATTAAGCAACTGGGTTCTACTATCAATTGACAATATTGGATCATCTTTAATAATAATAAGTTTTAGAGAGCTCTTCACATCAATAAGATGTTTAGTTTTACACTTATGTTTCAAATTTTATTTTTTAATGATCTTGTAATTAATTATAAATAAAATTCCAGATGTTTTTACTTTTAGTTAATTGTAAACAATATCCGAATTAACTTTATTTAATTGCAACGAATTTAAAAGAAAAAGATGGTTTAAAAAACTGTCACTAACAATCCGTCAATTACAATCTAAATTAAAAACCAGAAAATTATTAAAATCAAATTTTAAATTTTTTAATTGCGATATATGTATATTTAGCTTTACTTATTATTATAAAAATAAAGATTAAATTCTCTTTCACTTTTAATTAGAAAATGCCTATTTATAAAACTTTAAAAAAAAATTAATTGAAAAATGAACAGATTTTTTAATTTAAAAATAATACACCCAGTCTTGCATTGGTGGTTGAGAGGTCAGCGCGACTGCCTTGCACTTGCAAGCAGTTGCCGGGGTTGCGGGTTCGCGTCCCGGCCGATGCTATGACACTTAATAATAATAATAATAATAATAATACACCCCCCTCCAATAATAAAAGATGATAATAAGAAATAGTAAAATAATAATAATCATATTGTTATTCTCCACATTCGGAATAAACACAAAATCGTAAGGTTAAATCTAAGGACCTTAGATATCTTCTAGAAATGCCTAACACTTCCAGCTGAATCGTGACAGTGTGACTCATGTTAGATTTAAGATGTAGCAGCCTTCTAGTTTAACTTGGACTTGCCTCATTGCTTTTCAATAACTGTGGGCAATTAGTAACCCATTGTTGTCTGGCTTGACCTTCAAAAAGAGTATCATTATATAGCTGTCTCCTTTCTTAAAGAAAGCTGATGGAATCACTGAGCATTTTCACCTATTGACCTATTTCTGTCATTGGTTAATCTTATCTATCCATCAGTTCATTGGTTAATTTTTCTATCGATCAATTTATTTTATTAGTTGTGGTTAATGTTGAATCTGGGAACGTCCATTGCTTGAAAACAAGTTGAGCCAAAACATTCCTTCTCCTTGGCTTCTTGGCTAAAATTACTCCCTGACAATGTAGTCATTGAAACATGTGGCTGGATGGCTGGCTTTGTCACTTCTAGACTTTTTCAAATCTGGTTTCATTATCTGAGTTTTATTAGAGTAGTTGGATACAGGGTATCCAGAAAATTGGCCAGTCTACCTAGATTGAGTGTTGTTCTAACAGCAAGCTAGTCAAATTAAAAACCTCAAATTAAAAGTGGTAATATTCCTAATGATTTGTGGTGCACAAACATATGAAATCTTGCATTCACAAGTGGTTCCATTGCTTCCAGCCAAGCTCAATTTTGACAGAGTTCTATCTCTACTATTAGCCTTCTTCCCATAGCCTTTAATGATAATGCAGAGATATCACTTCAATCTCTGTACTCGGGGAGAGAGTGAAAGTGATTTTTCCTCTAAGCTCATGAAGCTTGTGTTTGACTGCAAGTTTGATTGTGCCAAATCTGCTGTGTTTATGTACACTCAGAATAAACACAAACTCAAACAATAAGGTTAAATATTTATTAAACCAAATTGATAATAAAAAACAAAGAGTTATTGTACAACTTTTAAATCAAGGGACTTTAGTTATTTTTCTAGGAGTGCTTAATATTTCCAGTTGTATCATGGCGGCTTTCCTCATGTTAGGTTTAGTTTTAAACCATTAAACATCACATGATCACCATTTTTTCTGCTTACACAAGCTGTTTACTCAGAGGCTAAAGCAACTAGATAGAGATTTTATGCACAAAACTTCTTGCATCCATTGATTACTCTGGCTTGCACTGAGTGATGCTATTGTATGGAGAGTTTAGCTTTTGTGCCGATTTAGTATATAGCATCTTTCAGTTCAATGTGAACTTGCCTAACTGATGTGTAATCAGTATGGCCAATTAGTAATCTATTGTTGCTTGATGTAACCTCCAAAAAGACTGTCATTATATGGATAGGTCTTCTTCCTTAGTGGTAGCTGGCTGATTCACCAAGCATTTTTACTTATTGATTTCTGTCACTTTAATAATTCGTTGGTTAATTTTAACTATTTATCAATTTTTTACTAAGCATTTTCACCTATTTTTATCATCCATTAATTCATTGATTAGTTGAGATGAATGCTGTATCTAGACAAATCCATTGTTTGAAGGTAAGTTGAGCATGTTGTTGTCTTCACTTTTATTGTGTTGAGCAATTGAGCTTTATATATATGTCAAAGCATTGACTGGGAAGCGAACTCAGGCCGGCAGCTTGGAAGGCAGCTATGCTAACCGCTAGGCCACCAATGCTTGACTGAGTAATTAAGCTTTGATTGTGAAAAAATTAAAATTCATATAATTTTGTTATATAAGATTCATATGTATAAAAATACTATTACTTTATTTTTTAAATTGTTTTATTAATCTTTTTTTTTAAAAAAATTATCAGTTTTGTATTAATTTAAACTCTCTTTTAATGAGTCCATGAAAATTCACTTGCTTTTTTTAAAGATTACTTTTTTAACAACTTATTTAATTACAGGTCTTTTTATATTCTGACTTATATAAACAATGAGAGATGTTTATTTATTTTGAACTATGTCCATGATTTGAAGATCCATTGGAGAACCATGAAAATAATCAAAAAAACAAACAAACCATATTTCCCAAATTCTAATGCTGTTATTGGATTGATAATAAGAATATGTTTCTAAAATTGTCTACTAAAAAAAAAAAGGAATAATGACATTCAGATCAAAGTCTTTGTTAATTTAATGATAATGTGATTCAACTGAAAGACGGGGAATTTTCAAATCATACTTGCTTTTTTTAAAGGAAGATAATAATTGCTCTTTATGCAGACTACAAGATAAGTTTGGTAGTTCTTAAATTGCAATTCGTCCTGGTCTTTAATCTATTACAATCCTTACTTAACACACCATTGTTATTAATTCAGAAATGGAATAGTTTTTTTCTATGCAAAAAAAAAAAAAACTATTCCATTTTATATAATGTGTGTATACATTTACATATATAATTTTATATTTTATGTAATTTACATTTCGAAATAATTAAAAATTTTAATTATGCATTTTATATTTCAACATATTAGCAATTGTACAATTTCAAACTCTCGTTGGTGAAGTTAGAAAAATCGTAGTTACATATCAGGCTTAGCACATTGCAAAAATATTAAAAATAATATTGTCATTTACACAGTGTGGTGTAAAGAAGACCACCAACAAAAATTTGCTTAAGAGGCAAAAATGTTTAGTATACAATCTAACCATCAGTAGAGCCATATAGTACATACTAATGGCCAAAGAAAAACTAATCAGCAAGAAATAAATGAATAGATTTTGAAAACAATTAATTTAACTTCTCCAGTATAGCATCTATGTTGAAAAATTTGCAGCCAAAATATTAATAAAGCTCTTTTTGTTGTACACTCGAATGATGTTAGAAACATGTTTTGCACATAAAGTTGTTGATAAATTACAATTTGAATGCTTAATTTTTGCTTAACAAAACATTAATTAATTTACTGCTTTTATTTAATATGGTTGATGTCATAAACCTGCATTTGATTTCTTAAGAATCATTTCCATCAGCTTTTGTGGTGTTGTATGGTAAAATATCAATCATTTTAGATTTTAATTTGATACAGTTTCCATATAATAATTGGTTTTTGAAGTTTTATATTTGTGCATGAATATACAAACTTATATGGTTTACAACATTTAATCCTATTAACATCATCATCATCATCATCATCATCATCATCATCATCATCATCATAATAATAATAATAATAATAATAATAATAATAATAATAATAATAATAATAATAATAATAATAATAATAATAATAATAATAATAATAATAATAATAATAATAATAATAATAATAATAATAATAATAATAATAATAATAATAATAATAATAATAATAATAATAAACTATACAGAAATATTACCAAATTCATCATTTCCTTTATTTTTTTATAATATTTTATATAAGTGCAATTATTTTGAACACTTTTTAGCAAAAACCTTTTATTGTACATATATGCAAATAAAATCTTGCATTTCAATTGTCCTGCAGTCTTCTTCAGAGACACTTCTTTAATTTTTCAAAAGTAAAAAAAAAAATTAAAGTAAAAGTGGCTCTGAAGAAGACTGAAGAACGGTTGAAATGTAAGATTGTATATGCATATATGTACAATAAAAGATTTTTGTTAAAAAGTATTCAAAGTAGAGTGGATTTTAAATTGCAATCAGCTATACATATATTTATTTAAAAAGGCTTATAAGAGTAAATTGTATTTAAACTATATATATTCTTGTTTATTACTTATTTTCAAAATCTATTTTTAATTAATATATTTTTCTTTGACTATTGATATGTACAATTTGATGGGTAGATTTTATTCTAGAGCAGTATCAAAGTGTTCGTAAACAAGGACTGAAAACAATAAAATATTATCTTAAAACTATAGTATTCTTATAATAAGATATAGTAAACTCTCTTTTTTTCTTTTTGCAACAAAATCAGCAATTGTATATACATATTAAAATTTATAAACAGTGAGGATTGCCAATTCCTCTACAAGCTTTATGATAAATGCTTAGCCAGAGCCAGCACTTAAAATATCACTGTCAGGAACCCTTCCCCAAACCCCTGACCATGGTTTCGTGCTTTGGCACTCCTCAGAGAGGTGTCAGGGTAGGTTCAGACACTAGATCTAAAAATACCAACCCAAAGCTAAGCACTTAGCTAAAAGTTATCTATTGAGTGGAAAATCTGAAATTTTCAGACATGTACATGTCTTCAAATCCAGCTATCCAACTCAAATAGCTATATGGGGCTGATAGATCTTCAGCCATGCCATATAGTTGAATTGATCTATGACTTTTATTTTGACTATTTATAGTCTCTGCCAAATATTAAAATTTACTTTTGGGTTAAAAAAATCAAAATTATAAATTAAGTAGAGCAATTTCTAAATTTAAAAATAAATAAATGGAAATATGTCACTCATATCTTTTAGGCTTAATAATTTAATAAATTATGTTGATGCTGTTGTTTTTAATTTATTTACAAAATTGTATTTAAGTATTTTTAATGACAATAAAAAAAAGCACTTTAGTAAACCAAAATTAATTCATTCTAAAATAATATATGTTTGATTATCTGAAAAATTTAAACTATATCTTCATAATTTTATTTGGACTAAAAGAATTTCTGCATAATATTTTCAAGTTTAGCCTCAGCCTGCATTTATAAAACTCTTTTCATTACAAACTGATTTCTAAAAAATTAATTATCAAATTGTTTGCAAATAATTACTGGTTATTAAAATTTAACAGAACCATCTGTTGTAAGCTTGAGGAATTAATCCTCAAATTAGTTTCTAACTGTTGGCCTTTATCATGAAGGAGTGTTGAATTTGCCTGACATATCCAGCAGATTATTAGCCTATATATCTTGAAAAAAATAAAAATGGATGCTAGATTACTCAGTTGTACAATAAATGGCTCTGATGTAGAGTAAATAAAGTTTTTTTTTTTTGCTCATAATGGCTGGTGTTTAAAAATAAGTAAAGAAAGTCAAGTGATGCTTTATAATAATATAAAAATATTTTATGTATAAACTACAATTAAAAGTAAATATATTTCATGAACTACTTAGCATACCTTTTATAAATAGAAGATGCAACACCCCCATAATAATTTTCCACCATTATCAATCCACTAGAGAATGAGATTTTTTTAAATTAAATTAAATTTGTTTTATTCATTCCATATCTTCTCCTCTCTCCATCATTCTAGCAATTTTCTTATCTCATCCATTCATCACCTCTTTTTACATCCTTCAAAATTGTTTAAGCTCCCGTTTAAAAATTTAACTATCAATCTATTATCATCTTTTCTGACATGTCCATCTCAATTTCTTTTTCATCTCTTACTTCTTTCAATGTTGTCAATAATATGTATTTGTTCTCTCACCCACTTATTCCACCTTCAATTTTTTATAATTCCCAACATTCAGCTTTCCCTGCTTTGTTATTTGTTTGGAAGTGTTTGTTTCGCTCTTTTGTTAAATGTCCAAGTTTCAGGTCATACTAAGAATTGATAAAATGCATCTATTAAAAACATTTCTTCTCAAACACATAGGCATATTTCCTTTGAATATTAAACTATGTCTATTAAGAAAGTTTGCAGGGGTGATGTGGAAAAGAGAAGCTAAAGATCGGAGAAGATGGATTGAACTTGGAGAGACCTTCATCCTGCAGTGGATTGATAATAATTGATGATGATGATGATGATCTATTAAAACAGCTCATAAAATTGTAAACTTAAATTCAATTGAAATGACTGAAAATAATAATCATCATCATCATTATCTCAAAACAGATCAGCCATTGATTTTTACTCTTAGGGTTCATCACTGTTATATGGGTATGTAGTTGTTAATTTTTAATATTTACTCATGGGTTGTTGTTGTTTTTTTGATAGACTAATAACTTTAACTTTTTTATTTGTATTGTTGGAGAATATAGCATATTTAACATTCATTTATGATCTTTTATTAAAATAGGAAAATAGAATATAATTCGTATTTGCTTCTGAAATTCGTTTTGTTATTATTATTGTTTTAAAATCTAAACGTGCCTTTTTTATATCCATTTACTTTCTCAACTAATGCATATTTGATGTTTTCAAGAAGTGAAAATTTTGAATAAAGCATTGATCTAAAGTTTGAATGTATGCATCCTTTATAATTTTTTTTAAAGAATTAATAATTGCCTTTGAAATATTCATTTATTATTCTAGTTAATAATTTATTTTCATTTCACTTCACATTTTCAATAGGGTTCTTATATTTTTAGATTACAGGCAATTATGTAAAATGCTGCTTTCAAAGTTAAATAAATAGCTAAAGAAATTTTATTACCTCCAGCCATCTTTTTGAACCACTTGTCTATTTATTTTTCATTCTAATCTAAAGCTCAAAGATTGGCACATTTGATTGAGATTAGTTCTAAACACTCAAGGGTTTTTCTTTCTGTATTTCATTGTGAAATCTTTAAATAATTTTAAAATCACTTTGCTTTTTTGAAAGAAAGAAAGAAAAAAAAACTAATATTTGGTTTAATGACTATTATATAAAATTTAATCTGAATTTTAAGTGGTATCATAAATCTTCTCTCAGAAAAAAAAAATTAAATTGGGATTTGGAGTAATTAAAAAAAGTAGATGGAAAGTTTTTTTTTATCAAAATTCTTTTTTTTTATTTTGTTTTGTTCTAACTTAAAGAGAAAAATATATTTAATCAAAAATGAATTATATATTTTCTATTTTTACCATTCTGTTATATGTAACAAAATAGGTTAATCAGAGAACACACGGAGAAAAAGTCAATAGTAATTTCATCAATATAAAGTATTTCATCCAAAGCAGGACTATAGTCAATCACTTCCCTCCCCCCCGGCATTTCTCATTTAAATATTAAAATCACACATTTATAATTTAAATTTCAACCACACAGTTTTTATTTAAACATTAACAGCCATCACGTGGATGTATGGTGAAACTGATATTAATTTCTAAGGTCAGCTAACAAGATGTGATTCTAGCTTAAATATTATTTCTGTTATATCTCATGTGTATATAAATGACTATGGGAATCCATGCAATATTAAATTTGTTTTGTCATATAACAGTCAAAAAAAAATACAGTTGTAATTTTATATACACTTATTAAATAGATCGTATCATTGCTCCCAATATACATTTATACAAAAAAAAAAAGAATAATTTTTTTGATGTGATGTGATGTGATGTGTTTTGGCTTCTCCTTAAACGAAGTCAAGAATATCTCAGCAATTATGCCCAGATAAATCTGTTAGCCACTTTATTTTCCATTCCCCACTCTAAGTCTTCCCATATTCTGCCCCATCCCATTTCCACAGCATAATCTTTGTCAACTCTAATCCCCCTTATCTTTTCGCAAACCCAGCATAAAAACTAATCTCACTTTCTGTATAGTCACTTTGTTCATACCTATTCTCCCATAACTTCATTATCTGTACCCTTTCTGCTTTATGTGATGTGATGCACTGTGACTTCTCCTTAAACGGAGTCAGGAATCTCTCAGCAGCTATGCTCAGAGAAACCTGTTAGCCACTTTACCTTCCTTTTCCATTGTCCAGCCTAAGTTTTCTCATAATCTGCTCCATCCCATTTCCACAACATAATCTTTGTCAACTCCATCACCTTCATATCTAAATCTCCCTTATCTTTTCCCAAACCTAGCATAAAAACCAATAACTTACTTTTTGTATAATCACTTTGTTCATATTTAATCTTCCATAACTTCATTATTTGTACCCTTTCTGCTTCCAAGCATTTACATTGAAGTAACAGATGCCTAATATTTTCTATGCCTTCCTTACACAACTTGCAGACTAAATCACTTTTTACCCAAACTTAATATTCTTATGCCATCTAGTGTAAGATTTAGTAATTAACAGATGCCAGGTGTTAATGCTTTATAAATGTGAGCAAAGATCATGTGGTGTTTTGTAAATCATGTGATATCTTATTGGGGTTTTTTTAAAAAAAAGAACACATAAAGTAATACTCTGTTATGTAAAATAAAACCTAAGTATAATCATGAATTTATTTTGACTGGACTATTGTTTTGAGTTACATATGTAATATAGTCTTTCTAAAGTTTTTAACATGAATTTGTTTTGATTAGATTTCAAACCTGGACTTTTATGCAGTAATAAATAAACTTTGTGTATGTGTACTGTGAATTTGTTTTATTATATATTCATATCTGAATATAAATATTCTAATTATCCTTTTTAATCTTTATTTAAAAATTTTAACAAGAATCAACTAAAGTTTTATTTACTCATGGTTTTTAACAAGAAAACTATTACTAGATCATAATTATAAGATTGAACTATGAAAGATGAGTAAAAAAAGAATTTTATATAATCAACTGTTGTTTTCTTTATTTAAAATTTTAAGAAAAACTGTAATATTATGTCAAAAATACTGAAATTTTGATGCTTTAAAATATCATATTGGATTAGTCTTATAATCTTAATTTTGAGAGTGACCAAACGTACAATATGCAAATAAAACTAGATTCCCATGTATATGATATTTAAAAATTAGCTTATGAAGATTATAGAAGGTACACCTGGGTCTCGTTTTATTCAGATTATTTTAATGTGATTTTGAAGTTATTCAATTCATATTTCTTCTTAATATCTTTCATATTTCACTATATTTATTATATATCAATAAATTTAAATTATTAATAACTTATTTTGACTTGAAATACTTTTTTTTTTTTTCAAAAATATAACGTTATATTAGCAGCTAATGTGAATATGGCCTGAAGCTGTATTTAGAATTTTAGCTTCTATGTAAATAACCTATTTATACTAATGAGTAAATAATAATAATAGATTTATACTTACATATAAAAATATCGCAATAAATATTCAAAAAATTTAAACTTTTAAACTGTATTTTGTTATATATAACAGAAATAAATAATCTTTTAGATCTTTAAAATAAAAAACAAAGATTTTATAAACTGAAAATAATCTTTCTAATGATAATGTATAATCTTTTTTATTTTGATTGCATCTCATTTTTTAAATATAGAAACAGAAAACCATTAACATAGCACAAGACTGAAAGTGGCACTAGTTGTAAATCACATCATGAATAAAAATAAAGTGGCTAACAGGTTTTTCTGGACATAATTGCTGAGAGCTTCTTGACTTCGTTTAAGGAGAAGCCACAATACATCACATCACATCACATCTGATTTCTTACCAGTTTACAAACAAACGCTACTGGTAATGATTAAAATATGTATGAAAATTATAAAATTAAATACTGTAGTTAATAAAAAAAAAAGTAAAAAAAGTTTGTCTTGTATTAATTTTTTACAAAATATTTGAAATGTTTTATTAGTCATACTTTATTTGCTTATTTTTTTAATGCAATTTTTAAAGTAATTTTTCTGTGTTGCTTTGCTTTTATGCGAATTCTGAAAAGTACAGACCCTATCCCCCATTTTTCAAGGTAAGTTAAGTCTATTTTTGTGTGATTTTTTTTAATGTGGGTTTTCTGTGGAACCTATCTACCACATAAAATGAGACCCAGGTGTATTTCAAAAATTATAATACTTCTCAAAACAACTAAGCGTACAACATGTTCCATAAAACAAATTTCTTTACTTACTTTTAAAAACAAATGGACTTTTGAGAGTAGTCTATAGATAACTATATAATATGATTCATACAGGTAATATTTAAGGCATTTGCTTACTAAGAAGATTATGATGAATATAGAAAAATGTTAGTATTTCAAAAATTATAATCCTTATTACAAACAGCTAAAGATATATGTTCAATAAAAGAAATTTCTTATTTTTAAAAATAAAGGAACTTTTGATAATATTTACTCACATATTATTCTAAGACAGTATGTAATTTATGTGTATTAAATGTTTCTTATATATGTAAATAGAAAGATTTGAAGTCGGGATTTTTCAGTTTATTAATTCTCCACTCTATCTTAAGCAACTAATATACATGATTTAGCACATATGAAAAAGATACCTGAACCCCATCTACATATTTCATACAAAAACAGCACTCATCAGTTGGACAAATCATAATCTCACACACATATATACAACCAGTGCTCGGTTTATATTGAGATAGTTGGAAGGGTGAGAAGAATGAAGCCTGTCTATTAAAGTTTGTTGGTGCTATCATAATATAAACCCGAGCATTGATTGTATATATGTGTGTGAGATTATGATCTGGCCCAACTGATGAGTGCTGGTTCTGCACGAAATACCGTATATTGGGTTCAGATATCTTTTTTGCATATGTGTGATTATGTGAATCGATTGGTTGAGATAGTGAAAGATGAATAAATTTCTCTCTATATATAGCAAGCACACACATACCCCATAAAGATAAATTTAAATACATATATATAGCGAGAGAGAAACGTTAAGACAGTATTCATGTTCAATTACCCCTTATTGCAGATACTATCTCAAATATTTTTGTATATATATATGTTCATAATAAAAACAAATCTTTTTAGAAATCCAAATTGTCAGTTAGTATAATAAATGTGCAATCAATTTGCATTAAAATGCTTTTATAATTTTAACCGCAAATATTTTTAAATTTTTTTTTTTTTCGGTTCTTACTAGTAAAAATATTTATAAATTATTAACTAGTGATTTTATAGGATTTTTATGGTAATTATTTATTAAACACTTTTGTTTGATAAAATGGAGGTTATCTGAAAAAGGAAAAGTTCATTCCACATTAAAAAATAATGCATTTGTTATTTTTAAATTCTAAGATGAGAGTCACTGGGTTCACTTTATGTTAATGCAGTTCCAAGAAAATCTTTGATTATAAGAAAAGGCCGAGGGAGATGTTGCAAAAAATTTAAAACATTGTGGGGTGGGAGGGACGTTACACTAGATTTTTACCCCCTTCATTATCCAAAGCAAATTATGATGGTAAAATCATAGTAAGAGTTTACACAATTTACTTATTAAAAAAAGAAGTGTTTTTTTATTCACTTAGGAGGGGTTATTTTAATATTTGGACAAAATTAAATGAAATACTTATGTTCAAATTATTTTAGAATGTCATAATTTTAATTAGTTCCAGACGTAAATCATCATTTTAAAATAACAAATAGAGAATATTCTGAATGCCTTAGGCTAACTCTCATATTTATTTTGTTTTTGTTTGTAAAGTTTATTTTATTACTAGACTATCTATATGGGAAGTTTTTAAATTAATTAACTGAAAAGTGTTTTCAGTTTTATTTCTATAGGGTAATTTTCACTATATCACTCTCATATAAGGTAGGAAATGTTTTTATATCCACTTTTAATACCTTGTGGAAGAGTGCAATCATAAACATAAGGTCAAAGACATGAAAAAGATCTGTGATCCTCAAGATATACATTTCATGCTGAACCAACACTCATCAGTTGGCCCAGACCACAATCTCTTAGGAGTGATGTAATCATAAATATATGACCAAAGACATGATGATTCCCAAGACCATTGTGACCTGGGTCAACTGACATGTGCCTCTTGGAGATCACACATCTTTGGTTATATATTTATGATTACACATCTCCACAAGGTATTAAAAATGGATAGAAACCAATCCCTACCTTGCAGAAGAGTGGTGTAGTGAAAACTACACTACAGAAATATTATTTATTGGATAATCTCTAGTATAATAAATGACTAATAAAAATTATTAATACGTTTCAGTTTGATTTGTTAAAAAATAATAATTTAAAACATGGTTTGGACCTTGCTCTTTTTAGATGATGTAATGTGTACTCCTTATAGTAGTTTAAACCCACCAGAAGAAAATATATATATTAATATTCACAAAATGGAATATAGTAATCAATAAAGCAAGTCATAAATAGCATGACATTGCTTTTATAAGCTTGTATACAAATATGTAATATAGAGAGTGTACCAGTAACTCAAACAAGCTCTTAATTTATAAGTGTGGTAACAGTAAATATTTAAAATCTCTATCTGGAATATTCCTATCCCCAGACCAATTGGTTTTACACTACAAACATAAATTATTTACAAAGTAAAAATAAAACTTTAAAGCAGACTGAAATGAAAAATAGAGTAAAAACAAATGTAGGCACTTCAAAAATACTCTCAATGTCTGAATTAAATGAAGATGATAGGAAATGTTTTTTTTAAATAAAAAAAAGAGAGAGAAAACAAAAGTAAATCATATTAATATTTCAAACTGTAATGCTAAACATGAAAAGTGCATTAGGATATTAAAACAAAATAATTACTACACCAATGACATTTGTATACGGTCATCAGAATATTAGACAAATTTGCAATGAAGACATTAATTATTTTCTATAATGGTTAAACAATAATTGGAGTAGCCACATAATGTTTTACAAAACAAACTTCATTATCTCAGAAATATAACTTGAAATAAATTAGGTATCAGATTTTTTGCAATAAATTCCTAGTGTTAAAATCTATTATATTGTTATTATCTACCAGTGTAAAAATGTCAACATTTGGTATTTCACTTTATGTTTATCTCAAGAATAACAATCGTAGCATCCAATATGTTAGAGACACCAAAAATAATACTCTGAATTTACATTTATATATTCATTGCAACTTTTTTAAAATTTTAAAGCATGAATAAATTCATAACCAGTTGTACATATTCATGATAATTAAACCATTAATGTGATTCCATACACCTTTCATCTTGTGTGGAAACAATTTTTATCTTTACTATGACTGTGAATTGTAAGCAAGGACAACCAATCTAAATGACTTAAGTAATTCACTGAAATTACTTAGAAAATCAGGAAAAAATTGGGTATTAAAACAGGCAAAACTCACTATACATATTGCCACTCAGTGCAAGCCAGAGTAATCAATGGGCACCAGAAGGCTTGTGCATAAAATCCCCATCTAGTGCCTACTCATCCAATATCCCTAGATTAGTATCTGGCTTGTGGCTTTCATCAGTGAGGAGTCTTGGATCTGAGAGCACTGCATCTAGATCTTATTTATGAGATCCTAAGATCTAGGTGCAGTGCTCTCAGATCCAAGTCTCAATTCTGTGCTTAATTTTACCCATCACGGTTCCATTGAAATTAATAATGATTAAGGCATGTGCAGTTGTTATGTTTTTCTAATTCATGAATGTCAATATTTATTTTCTTCTGAGAAAATTGATTGAATCTTATTTTAATATTTTTGCAACATTTCTTGTAGCTCTAAAGTGCCATTTATTTTTATGTCTTTAGTCTTATATTTTAATCCACAAAATATTTCTTATAAACCTGTGATAAAAAGTTTTGCAAAGATGTAATTATCCTAAGATACACTCTTCTCAATATTAATCATCTTAGTATATTGATGTATATAGCACTATAATAAATTATATTCAGGTGGAGTGGCAATTGAATTACCATTAATGGTGAACATGTGTTATTTGATTATATTATTAATGTCTTTCTATCTCACTTAGTTCTCAGATAATATTCTTATGCACAATTTATCACCACCAGCAGCAACTGACAGCTAAAAATAATCATTCTAATTGTCCTCCCCCCCCCTCACAAATACTGCATTTTTTTATTTATTTGATATTTTGAAGTGCTGTCTTTTAACTTCTAAAATAGGAATGTTATTAAATGATGATGACACAAAGTGTCTGAGTATGCAGGGAGGGGGGGGAGAATGGCTTGGCCGATCCGAAGTATCATCCAAAAATTGCAGAAGTCTGATTAAACCAAGCTTATAATTTCCAAATACTAAAATATTATAACTTTTAAAATACAAATGTTATTAATTAATTTACGTTATTTCAACATGTGGTTATTCGTTACTCTCATTTCATATCACGACCACATATGGATTAATCGTTGTCATTTATTGGTTGGATGTATCAGTTGTGGTTTTGGCTGGTCTTTAGATTTCAAAATGGCCATGAGTGCAAACTAAATTGGTACCCAATTTTTTTGTTATATGATTTAGAAACCCAATATTGTTTTGAAATGTTTTCTGTATATGAGATATTGAAAGAGAGAATAAAATGTTGTATGATCAAAACATATAAATTGCAAATTCAGTCTTCTTGAAAATACACAAATGTAATTTTATAATTAGACAAAGGTTCATTTTAATAATTATTATTTTATTCATTGATCAGAATTAGTAATTTATAATTCTAAAATTATTAAACCAAAATTAAACATATGATTTTTATTTTATTTTTCAAAACGTATTTTAAATTAAATTATTTTAAATTTGTTTTTTTAAATATTTATTTTATATTAATACTGACATTTATAAGTGTAGTAAAATTCTTGTATTATAAATTTGATTTACAAGATATCCTACGAAAACTGTTAAATTAAGACGTCTTTGACTCTATATGCTTTTGATAATAAGTAGAAGTGACGTATTTGCAGCTAGCAGTAAACAAGATTAATAAGTCCATTTAGAATTTAAATAATTCACTGGAACTAAAAAGCTAGTATGACAAATTTTATGAATATGAGGCATTTTTAAGGCCATCGACACTAAATCCGAAATTTAAAATTGATTTTTTTAATTTTTTATGAAGACGCAGTAGATAACTTCTAGATGCATCAACTTGAGAATTTGAAAATCTTTTTTAAGTACTAAATATTACTTTTCAAACGCTGTCAGATTAGAAGAGAGAAAATATAATTTACTTCTTAAAATTAATTATACTTATCGGTAAAAGAAAAATAATAATAATTGAAAAGAATTTGTAGTTTTAATTAATGTGATAAAAAGTATTTAAATTCGCTTTTACCAATGTAAAAACTGATATAACTATTTTGGTTAATGCGAAATTCAAACTGTCTGTGTTATTTTTGTATTTGTTAACAAAATTTAACCAATAAAACATTATTTATTTTAAAAGGAAAATTTTACTTCTCTCTGACTCTTAATAATAAAAATGAAATCAATATTGTTTGCATTGGCTACTAAATCCAACTTGTTCTTTCTGATTGTGCTTTTCATTTTATGCATATTGATGTAAAAATAAGATTTAAAGTTTTTATTTTCATGAAAAAAGGCATTCAGATATCATAATTGAAGAATAATTGTATCAATTCCCATTAGGTTTTTGGTTGCCATAACAATAAAGTATACTACTTCGTTCTGAGTTTAATAATTTATGATTTTATTTACTTAAAATTGAAAATTAGACTAAGTCAGCAAGTTTTATTTAATGGAAACAAAATCTAAGAAATAAGAATAAAAAGATAGAAAAAATCGTAAAGAAAGTTATAATTATGTTTTTTACATCTTTTTTTTTTAAAAAAAAATTACATAACCAAATTCCAAGTATAAATGTGATAAAATATTTGTGGGTTTATGTGCGTTATAGATATATAACAAATATGGCCTTGGGTTAGAGCACATTTATATATTGATGGCCTTATAATATCATAAGCAGCCACCCATAAACGAAAATGGCTGTTGGAAATGTCGGATAAAGAAGACAGAGAGAGAAAGGCAAAAAAAAGTTAAAGTTCAATGAGATATCTTTAATCCATAGACGTTCTAATTACATTTGAATATGAAGGTGGGTGAGGGGAGTTAAAGGTCATCATCATCATCAACCATTATCAATCCACTGCAGGATGAAGGTCTCTCCAAGTTCAGTCCATCTTTTCCTATCTTTAGCTTCTCTTCTCCACATCACCCCTGCACACTTTTCTTATTTCATCCATCCATTTCACATGTGGTCTCTTTCTGGGTCTTTTACTATCTCTTGGAATCCAGTTTAAAATTTTCAATTGTTCATCTATTATCATCTCTTCTAGCAATATGTCCAGCCCAACTTAGACAGAAAATATAAAGAGTTAAAGGTAAAAATGATTAAATACCATTTAGAAATTTTTTTTATTAATCAAATAACTAATAATGAATGCGTCTTATTTTGAGGTTTTATGTGATCTCATATTTCTTTACAATATTATCTAAAACTTTTTTATTAAAATTTCAGAAATCAAATAGCCATGTTAGTTGCCTAAGAAAGTATTTCATGAAGATGAAATATTTGCTAGTTATTTTGGTGGACATAGCTATGGCAGAAGTCTGACAGAAATAAAAAAATTAAGGTCGTTCTTAAATCATATGGCATTGCTTCACAAAGCATATCTCCCAAAAGATCATGGCTAATAAAGTTTTTATATTTTTCACTTACGTGACTTTGTTTATCATTATTATCAGTTTTAGAAAATATAATTTCATCAAAGATTAATATCATGCCCTTATGTAGTTCTGTTCTATAGCTATGCTGGGAGTTAAAGAATGATGAATCTAAAACTCTTCTTCAGTTTATCTCTGATTAAGATAACAGATTTATTTTGATCATTCTAAATTTTTAAATACTATCTTGAATTTGATTTGTAATTATATATTGTCCAACTACCACTATCTCATTTCAAAAAACATTTATTTACCAAACACTATAAATACACAGATATCATTCTTGTTATAGATGGAAACCTTGGGAGTTTTCTTGATTATTGTTTCGTGGATATGAGGAATGGCTGCACATCAAACTGGATTGTTTTCAGTCTTAGCTTCTTGATTATTTTGTTTCCATAATTGTTTAAGTACGGGTGTTGATAGTTATCTCGTTGTGAGTTGAGAATTAATTTCTGTTTTTTGTGTGGAATTCTGGGATGTCCAGGAGATTCCATTATCTTCTACAATGCAGCATGGTCCAATTGTCTCATCTCTTTGTTTAATCTTGTTGATCATATGGATGTAGACCTGTTTAGCATTGGGAGTTGCATGTTCTAAGCTAAGTTTTCAGCATGTTGTCCATAGAGCAAATGTGTAAAATATGGAGAGCCGAATCAATGTGACAGTTTTTGTAGCAATACAGTGCCGGATTGAGATGATTATTTGGAAGTCTATTTTTGATCTGGTATATATAAGTTCTCTGATGCTGCCAAGTTTTGGGCATCTATGTATTATATGGTCTGTTGTTTCATTTTTTCTTCTGCATAGTTTACAGAGCAGGTCAATGCTGGAGTAATCTCTTTTGTATGTTAAAAACCAACTGGTGGGTAATGCATCTAGATTTATTTTGATGGTGAAATCCAAGAATTTTGCCTCCAAACTCCACCTTTTAAATTTGTTTATGAGATTTTTGTTCGTTAAATTCAGCCTGCCATAAGGTGTTTGGGTCTGTGGATGAATAATGTTGTAGGCCTCCCAATATTTAATTTTACTGGTAGCCATGGCATTGTGAGGCTTGTGATGCTGCTTAATGAGGCTATCCAATGTTGTGTACCAGTCTGCCTTGGGGGGTGGTGATTGGTCGGTGGGTTGGACAACTATGGGGACTTCAATGTTTACGACATCCTCTGAGAATCTACTGAGTATGTTATAGCTTTTTTTGGAAGTAGATTGTATTTATGGAGTGTAGGGATAGGCCATTTAATTGACGAGGATGCTGCATTCCGGTGAGGCTAATGGCAACTGTTTCCCCAATGCCAAAAGAGCCAGGAGCAAAAGTGAGTTGATCCTCCCCTCAAACTATTTACTTGGTTTGATGATCAGGAGATAATAGTTAATCTTGGGGAATAGGATCATATTTAGCAATGTTATCTTGCCATGGAGTGAAAGACTTTGGACAGAGATGCTACTAGTTTGTTTGCCGACTCAATTGTGTTGTTTTGAACCTCCCTTGCCATTACTGAAGGGAGTTTGTGAAAGAGCAGACCAAGAAAGTTCTTGGACTCTCCAGAGAAGTAAGTGGAAATCTTTTTCCCTGTGGAAATTTTCCAGGCTGAAGATTTTGCAAGATCAAATTTCAGTTTGAATTTTGCTGTATAGTGATCCAAAATTGTGTTTAGTAATCCAAGGTATTTTTGTGAGGGAAGTATGACAAGGATGTCATCCATGAAGGCGATCACTCCTATCTCTCTGTTTAGGCTTGGGACAAAGACTCCAGGCAAGTGTTTTCTTATTTCTTTCAACAAAGGATTTATATATATATAATGAACATGAGGGGACTTAATGGGGAGCCTTGAGGAATGGATAGACATTGTTTGAAACTGCTTGTGGTTCTACCATTCAATGAGATGCTGATCTGGTAGTTTCTGAGCAGATTTGAAATAATCTGGATGTAATTTTTGGGAGTGTCTGGATGTAATTTTTGGGAGTGTCTGGATGTAAGTTTTGGGAGTGTGGTTTTTTGCCAGAAGCTGGAGGAGAATGTCTGTTCTTATGGAGTCAAATGCTTCAGCTATATCTAATTGAATGGCTATGGGTTTAGTTCTCCTATGAGTGCAGAGGTAGTGGAAGATCCCTTCCTAGCCTATTGACTTTTGGAGATATTACTGAGATTGGTTTCCTGTATAGCATCTTTTATTGTGGATTTGATGACTTTGATCATTAGTGGAGTCATCAAGATGGGCTGGAGGCTGGAGAATTCTGAGGGGGGTTTGTGTTTTTTTAAAAAAGGAACCATTGCCATTGAGTATAATTCTGGGATGTTTCTATTTCCATGGGCAAGGTAATTAGCCATTTTTGTAATTATTGGGATTGAGAATTGACTGAGATGTAGCAGAATAAATCATGGAATTCCATGGATATCTGGGTGTGTGTGGTCTGGTAGGGATTCAAGTTTACTTTTTATTGTTTGCTCTGAGATGATGTGGGAGTTGTTATCTTCAGTGCTATACCATATCTTGGGGGGTGGTTCAGCTACTTGATGCAGTCTTCCTTGAAAATATTGTTTTATTTCATTAATCATTTGTGGTCCAATCAATGATTTTCTGTCTGTTTGAATCATGGATGGTATGTTTTTCTTGTTATATGGTCCCAGCTCCCAATGGATGTAGCCACAAGTCCAGCAATGCTGGGCATCAATATATATGCTGGCTCTCTTGGTGGCCAGATACTCAGCCAATTTTTTTGCTGAGTTCTGTATTTAAGTTTTAGGTTGGTGATTCAACTTATGTTGTCTACAGTACAATGGATTTTGGATAGCTCTGCATTAATATCTTCAAGATTGTTTAGCAGTCTTATGGGGCCTTTTAGTTTAAGTGTATAGTTGTTTATGATAGCCTGTAGAACCTCGATGAATGTGAACCATGCCTGTTCTATTGGGAGGGTATGAATAAATTATTTTCAAAAAGTAGATATATGATTCAGATATTATCGCTTCTGATGCCGATGACTGGGTTACCATTCTCAGGGTTTGAAGACCACACTCACCAGATGGAGGAGAGACATCAGAATGGGCTTCCAGAATTTGTGCAAGATGATCTGAGAAGTTAACTGCCTGTAGGGTGGCTTGCATCTGGAAATGAATCTCTAGGGAGTAATAGAACAGATTAATCAGAGATCTTATATTTTGTGTGTAGAATGAAAATGCTCCAGGAGGGAGGAAGCCCCTACCACACATTAGCTTTTTTGAAAGGAGGTGAAGGTATTTGGAATTGAATTTATTGTATCTGACATTAAAGTCCCCAAGCAGTATTAATGGGGAGGAGCTTGACCTTAAGACCATGTTAGTCATATGGATAATGTGAAGGAATGAATTTGCAGAATTTTGGGTGCAAATGAAGGCTAGGCTGAGCACGAATCCATTATATTCCACCATGGCAATTATAATATTGCTGTCAATATATAGAATTTTGAAGTATGATGGTGGCATGTTTGTGTTTATAATCATTCCGACTCCGCCAGAAACTGATGTTGCAATGGATAGTTTGGTGTTATCAAATTGTTCTAGGAGTTGAGTAATCAGGTAGTTTGAATTTGTGTATACTTTTGTTTCCGCTATGAAAAGGATTTGTGGGGACTGCCACTCTACCCATTTTTAATAGCATAAACCCTTTGTATTGAGTTCAGGCCTCAAATGTTTGCACTGATAATTTTTATCATCATAATGCTGTTTTGTTTTTAAAATTGACTTGTATGGGAATAATGTATAAAAAGCATTTATTGGTCATTGTTTTGTAAGCTTGTTTTTTTGGAGTGATATGCCCGTGAGATAGGGTCTCATCTGACTCCAATAGATTATATTCTTCACTTAAGTTGATTTCATCATAGTTCCCTATGTTGTTAGGTTGAGTTGCTTTTTTGACAGCTATTTGTATGTCCATTTGTGGTTGATTAACCTCATTTCCTACTTATATAGTGTTTAATAGGGATGCTTCCATTTTTAATCTGTGCTGTCATTACTACTGGTTGGATTACAGTAGTGGTACTGTTATTGTTGAATACTTTGTCATCTGAGCTCACTCCACTGGATTATCCTTGCTTCTTCTTTTGGCATTTTCTTTTTTTTGTTTTTGGGTTTGCTGTTTTACTTTCTGTATTGTTTTGGTTTGGGCTACAGTAGTTTTGACTCTCAGTTAGGGTGCTCTCTGGTTCATTGTTGCTATCATCATTTGGCTCACTCAGATCAGTTGTATCCACTGCATCCATTTGTCTTTTGTCTGTAATTATTTGTTGACTATATTCCAGTGTTGTTGTTATCCCTTTTGTTATTGACTCTTATGTTGTTTATGATGGGTGCTTGTTCTTTGGAAGGGTATTTTTCGATCGATGAACTTCTGGATGCTTGAGTGCATATCATCTTGGGTTGGCTGTTTGGCTCATAGATTTGACTGCAGAGGACTGTTTCATTTGGGAACCTGTCCAAAGTGTGCTAGGGAGCATTTGTACTACTTGTATCAGTTCTAATTTCTTGTCAATATTTCTGTATTATGCTTGGCTGCTTCATTTCATCCAAGGAGATTTCTAGTTGGATAAGGTTTGTTGTTGTGTTTTTATCTATGGTTGTATTTAGTTGAACATGTTTGTTTGAATTCATGTAGCATCTGTGGATTTTGCCTTTCTTTACTCCACATGTCATACAGATTCTAGCTGGGCAGTCTTTGATCAGGTGTGTACGTTCTTGGCAGGAGAAGCATTGAGGAGCTACACCACAGAACAATAAGACCATAGGTGACCCACATGAATGGATCACTATAGGGATGTAAGATGGGTTTACTCCCTGTTTAATGTTATTGTAAATGATGCTGTATTTGTGGAAATTTGGCTTGAATTGTGATCGTTCCAATATTGGAACTTATTACTTTTCCCATATTTTTCCAACATGGTCTGAAGTTCTGTTTCATTGAAGCCCAATAAGCCTGTTTCTTATCACTCCTTGGAGTGTAGCTGGCCTGTTGTTATCTATATAAATTTTGAATTTTCCATCTATGAATTTTATAGTATTTTTGAACGTGTTTTTGTCTCCCCATGTTTTGAATTCGGTTATGATGTATCTGTTATTTGGATGGGTAAGAATTCTGTTTAATCCTGAACCTATCTGTTTTTATGCAATCATTATTGAGAATCTCTCAATTGAGAACTTGAACAGGTTACCATTATAGTCAGTAACAGCTAATATTAGTGTTTTGTCACTCATGTAGTTTGCGAAGGATCTTAGAAGTACCTCTGGTACTGAGTTATTAAATTTGGTGTGAATTTTAAGGTAGATTTCATCATTGAATTGCAATTGACTTACGTTTTTATCTATATTTGTGCTGTGAGTATCTTCTTCCGCACAGTTTTCATCGCGTATATTATTAGGTTCTGTCTCAGCTGTATTAAAGGTTTTATTGGATAGGGTTTTGGCATATGATGGAATTTTTTTACTCTGTATTTGTTTTTGGCTACTGTTATAACTTAGTTTGTAACTTTGTGAGTTGGATTCAGTAGTTTTAGCTTGAGTATTGCTATTTAGCAGGGTGCTAGTTGAACCATGATAATTATGTTGTGAAGTTATGGTAGAATTTATATTTTTAAAATCTGAGTTAATACTATCATCATTCATTTTATATTTGAAATTTTGTTTTGAAACTTCATGGTAATTTAAGTTCGATTCTACTGATTTTAATTCTGCTGGTTTTATTTTCCTAAGATCGTTACTTTTTGCCATTACAGATTCATGGTTATATCCAAAATTCAAATTGGTGCCCTCTTGCGATTTTTTTGAGTCATGTAGTTCTCTGTCTCCAGGGCAGCTTATCTCACTATTTGATAAAGCTTTTTGAAAGTTTAAACATTGGTAATAGTCATTATTGAATTCTGCATCTGATTCTGTATTTGTTGAATTTTTAATATTTGGAATACCTTTGTTACAAATTGAAATGTGGTCTTTTTGACTGTGGTTATCGGTCTCTGGTGGATTTTTAATTTAGATTTCACCGTAAATCCCAACAGTTTCCAATTTAGTTTTTGTTATATTAATTTCTGTGTTTCCTGTTATAGAATTATATTTAGTTAGGTGATCATTATTTGGGATATGTATATTTGAATTATCATAAGTTTGAGCTTCTGTAATGCTATTTTTATCAACCTTCGGTGAATTATTTTTCTTAGACCACATTAAGTTATTATTTTATACATTATCACTGTAAGTTTCAGCTTTGTTTTTCACTATTTTGTACTCTGTATTTTCAGTTATGCAGTTAGATTTTGTTTGTTGATTATAATTTGAATTATTTACACATGGATTCCAATTGTTTTGTGCTTTTACCATGCCTTTACTAACATGGATTCCAATTGTTTTGTGCTTTTACCATGCCTTTACTATCTATTGGACCTACTTTTGTGCTTTTAGTGTTACGCTTGTCTGTTTCGCTATCTGATAATATTGTGCATGTATCGGCTTGAGAATTTGTCCTGCCAATGGCAGATTTAGGGCGATTACACCCTTTCATGACTCAAAACTAACAAAATGGTCACTTACCCAGTACTTTGGGTACAATCATCTACTCCAGCTCCCCAGCAACTCGGAAATTTTGGCATTTGCTTTGCACACCAATTGCAGTAGTCTGAACGCTTTAGTAAACCAGAAGTAATACTACCACTATTTTAAATTAATTATTAAAGGTTTTTAGCAAAATTCAAACTTCATTTAAACCTTTCAAATACATTTACTGGTGTGTAATAGCATACTCTCCCTCATCACTATCAACCATACACAGCCATGATTATGAAGCCATAGAGCTTTGAAAGCGTTAAGCTTTAAATAAATTTAATAATATATATAACTTCTTTAACAAGTGTTATAAGCGCATAATTATTGATACATTAATACTATAATTTCTGATATGGACAGAATTGGCCATATATGACAATATTTCAAATGGGCTTATTCTCCTCCTTCAGGTATTACTGGCTTGACTAGTAGCATGGAAATTGAACCAGGTATCTTTAGATTTAAGATGTTGCTGTACCCAATTAAGCTATTCTGTTAAAAGCTGTAGCAATTTTATACCCTTTTTTATAAGAGTCTCCTAGTTTTTCCTTTTTTTTAAAAAAAAAAGGCAAAGGTAATGGGTGGTTTTCTAACATTATAAACTATCATGGTTGACTTATGAGATTATTTTCCATCATCTTGTATGAAACTTCTATGAATTTTTTACTATATATATTTTCCTCTTAATTCAATATTCTTGCTTTTTTCCAACCAAACATATGTTCATTGGTATATGCATCTTTTTTTTAATCATTATTTTGTACTTTTTTAATTTGAATTTCAATAACATTTTATGTTTGAAAATTTATTTCTAATTCTTTTCCTTCCAACACTCTTTAAATTACAAGAAACAATCCATGGATTCATTCTTATCCACGTTAATTAATAGTGGAGAAAGAATTTAATTGACTTAATGTAGAGACATTTACTATTATTGAAAATTTTTCGGTCTGAATTTCAGTATTCATTTTTTTCTAAAGGAATTTGAAATTGATCTTATATTTTCTTTAATGTTCATTTTATAATTTTTGTAAACTAGAAAACCTAAAAATTTTATGTTAAATGTTTCAGTTTTTATTGTATGTAATGAAAAATGTTTTTATTTTTGAAAATTTTATTAATATTAAAATAATATTTTTCAGGGCTTCACTTTTCAGTCTGTTAAATAATAAAAAAAAATGTAAAAATTATTTCATTAGAGAGTTCTTTATTTGTAAAGATGAGATAATATATCCAAGATTTGTTTTTAATCTGAGCATTTTGTATATTCTGGCTTGAATAATGATTACAAATTCAAGATTTAATACTACAAGAGAAGAAATTCAAACCATAATGTTTTGTCTTAATATTCTATTGCCATTTCTTTCGTTTCTCACAATTAGTTGTTATCCAAAAAAATTGTTTTTACTTACTGAATTACTGATTTTATGGCAATACTAATAAATTTTATTTAATGTATAGTCCCCCCTCCCTCCCCCCCTTTTGTTTCTTAAGTTTTCATAATTTGTTATTTTTAAAATTGATAATTTGTTTATATATATATACATTTTTAATGCAGTATTAGTTAATAATATATCATTAAATCAAATAGTTATCATTTAGGAGGTCATGTGATGTTTGAGCAGTAGATATGATTGGTTGAACTTTAATTCAATTATCTTTTGCTTTAGTGCCCAGCACTCTTATCATTGCCAATAAAGATAAATTTACTATTTGTTGATATATAATAGTTAATGATTGAGTAGTTGATTGCTCAAGAGTTTATAAAAAGGTTGAGCCTTAGATGTGATGGGCTTGGCCTGCTGTATGTGTGATGTGTTAAATATTATTAAAAGATTGATAAGTAGTAGCTAACTTGTAATCATAATGAATTAATGGCATTGCTTGCTAAAATACATTACCATTTCTAGCCTTGAATCAGCTTGGGGAGGGGGGGATTCTAAATTATGTTTTGCATGTAAGTAGTTGGTACTGTCAGTACAAGTTTAATATCTTTCTCGTTAACCATATGCAGTCTTATAACATTATGTCATTTTACATAATTTTATTTGTTAGCTTAGTCAGAGAATATGTTTAAGAAAACTGTATATGATTGTAATGACATGTTGTGTTTAATTGTAGTACTTACAAATAACGCCTTGTAAATTATGAATGAATTAATATGTGGGGGAGGGGGTATTATAAAGGCTTTAAAAATAATCATGCTTTGTTGAATTTATTACTCTAACCCTAAAATCCTAAGATCTACTTAATAAACTGTAAAAATTAAAAAATATGCTGACTATATCCCTTTCTGACATATGGCACAGTGCTGGCTACTTGCATATTTAAATGCTTCTAAAAGTAATAATTACTAATTTTGGTAATTTTGTACCCACTTTTAAAATTATCATCTTGATGACTACATTTTCAGTGTTCAAGCATTAAATTAATATTTCTGTCTCTCTTTTTTTTTATTATTGCAAATTAAACTTTTTAAAAGTAAAATTTAAACTTTTCAGAAATAAAATTCAAACTTTCTGCAATGTAGTTTTTTTAAAAAACTATTTCAGATTTGATGGAAGTATTTGACAGCTGTGATCATTATTTTTTTTATGGGGTGAAAAAATAAAACTAAACAAAGGCATTTAAAAAAGAATTTATCTCTGTTGAGAAAAACAATACCAAGTGGAATTTATGAGATATTTTTATATTTCAGGCATTTAGAAGTATCACAAACAACCTTTTAATGGCATTTTAGTTTTTTTTAGTTACTTGTATGAAGAAAGTTTAACATTTACGCAACATTCACATATATATAAGTATTTTGCTTAGTTTGCTGCAGTGGTAGGAGGACCGACTCTGAAGAATAAGATCCATAAATCACACCCAGCTTTGTCATGTCTGGGTGTTCAAACTTCTTATTAATTCCCAAGCAATAAAGTCATTTAATTATTTTCTATTTAATATTTTGCAGATAGATTAGATATTAATTAATGGGCAATTGCTTGTCAAACCTAGCTAACGTTCTAGCATCAAAATGGTAGAAGGCAATGATTTTCTTTCAGTTGGCCAACCTAAAAAAATTTTCCAATGAATTTTTGCTCATCAATAATATACCTTAATATGAACTAATTGTTTAGGTTTCTCTACACATATAAACACCTTAATATGAACTAATTGTTTAGTTATTTCTACATATGTAAAATAATAGTTCATTTTGATGAAGTTTTCTTCTCGTGTATATGAATTTTTTCTATAGTACAGGCTTTTTCATACCTGCACTCCAATATATAATATAGAGGGGTTTGAATTCAGACTTTCACATGACCCTTAACTATCCATGCTATCTCATGTGTAGCACAATTTTTGGAGAAGTTTTCAGGTTATTTAACTTTCTCAATTTGCTAATGTGATGAGTCTCAGAACTATGAAACAAAGAAACTTAATAAGTACTGTTCACAAACCATATCTATTTATTCCAGAACAATAAGATGGACATAAAATGTTAATTCAAGCAGAAAATCAGTGATGTTCAATAAGAAAATAGAAGAATTAAAGTTGCAAATCAACTATATCTATTTATTTATAAAAATAATATAAATTATTTGTAACTTTCATTTAGACAATTGAAAAAGGTAAATAATTCCCCAAGATGCATTTCATGCTGAACCAGTACTCATTAGTAATGATTATGAAAATATTTATCAAGGATTGATAATGTTATGGTTATGTATGCAGTAGGTTTGGAATTTTTGCAAGATTTTTTTGCAAGATTTATTTATCTATACAGGCTAGATATATTTACATAGAATGCCATTTCCCCCCTACTAAGTCCTCATTGAGCTTTTATATAGGAAAAATTTTCATAAATATTTTATATATTTACAATTTCTTTGATTTTCAAATATAATACAAATATGCAAATCATAATAATATATTAATTATGTCTTATTACATATATATATATATTGTACCGGTCAGAATTGTATGTTCATCTAACAAGATTCAGAATCTATGCAAAAGTACCTTAAATTCACTCATGCCCGAGATACACAGGTGAGGAGCATTCATGGATTCTGTCCTGTTTGCCTTTCTTTAAAACTATAACACTATGAACAACATTTCTGATGATAACAGATGAAATTTATTTATTCCAGTCCTGAAGACACAGCAGAGAAACAAGAGATCTACAGGGAAATGTTGGTGCTACATGAGTTCGAACCCAAACATGATGTGCTAACCTATGAATATATTACTATTTCACTGAGAATCATTAATAAATGTAAGAGACTGGCTTAGGATCAATGGAATCTAAGTCATATATAATGCAATCTAATTAATGATATGTATGCATAAAACATGAGACAAAGAATAACTAAAGAAAAATTGGTTATGAAATGTTAATAATTTATTAATAATAATTTGTTAGAAATTGAGTAAACAAATAATGATTAAATAATTTAATAAATACAATGGTGAATCTATTTACATGTCATAATTAATAGCATCTGGGTTTCATGTAATTATTAGTAGTGATTTGCGTATTCTAATAGGTTACAGATGTGCATTGACTGGCCTGACTACACTTATTCTTTGTTCAAGATGTACATTTAAAGATGACAATGAGATAAGTTCCAGAGAGTATTGTTTTAATCTACTTTGAGTTTGGAAATAGATTCATGAGATATATTTTGCATTAATGTTAGGTTCCAAAATAAATCTACTTTACTAACGACATATTTAAATAAACAAGGTATGTTCTTTTGTTTACGAATCTAACTTATGTTAATTACTCTCTAGAACTTTCTTTAGTATTACATCACCTTAATAAAATACAAGAATTATAAATGATAAAATATACAATACTTAATAAAATGAAATATGATTCACAATATTTTTAGCTATCTGTGATACATACACGCAGATACACGACTATTTATAGTGGTGGAAATTTAAATATTTCCGAATTAAAACTAATATTATTTAATCAAAATAATGTTTAACTAACAAAAGAGGAGAGGTAATCATGTGTATGTATGTATGTACTTGCACTTCCTAGTGATTAACAAGTATATATTGGGTTTGAACCTCTGGTTCAAGGTTTCTAAGATCACCATACAGTGAAGCAAAATATGCATAACAGATTTTACTGCTTCAATATATATATTGCTATCTACACACTTTTTAATTTGATTTTTATCACCCTATAAATTTGTAAACTTTTTAATTCAATAGATAAATAATAAAATAATTTTATAACATAGTAATTTCTTATTCTAATTCCATATTTATTACATTATGATGGAGGATCCAAGGGGACACAAAAAAAAATCCCGAATTTTGTAATAAAAAATTGTTTTTATTTTTAGGTGTTACAAATTGAATCATCTTCAAAGTACTGTCCATTTGATGAAATGCACCATTCTAAATATGTTTTTCACTTTTCACAGTAGTCCTGAAATGCTTGCAAAACGATGCCTTTTAATGCCTCCATCGTTTTTTTACCACTTCCAAGTCTGCAAGTCTTTTTCTTTTGTAGCATTTTTTCATTTGAGGATATAAAAAGAAATCACACAGAGTGAGATCAGATGAATATAGCTGATGGATAAACTGTCTCATGCTGTTATTAATTAAAAGTTTTTTTCCCATTCAAGACTTTATGTACTGGCATGTTGTCCTAGTGAAGCTTGCACTTCTCATTTTTCCAAATTGGGTCATTTCTTTATTTTACCACATCACACAAACTTTAGGTAAAATGTCTGATCATTTCAAAGGAATTCTGATGGTGTTTGCATCAAATAAAACAAACAGTATTGCCATTTGGCATGTCTATTAAACAACTCATAAACTTGTGTTTTCCTCATATCATTTTGCTTCTAAGTTGTTTCAAGCTTAACAACTATTTTTTCTTGTATTTTCCCTAATAGAAAACAGAACTTCACATTGTTCTAACTTTTAAGTCATTACAAAAATTGATAAATAAATTAGGCACACTTACAAAAACATTCACCATGTGGCGCTATGACTTCACTTATTGATAATGATCAGCAGACTGATACAGATGTGCCCCGCAAGAGATAACTTGTAACAGAAGCATGTACTATAAAGCTCTCACTCTCCAGAGAACAATTCTGGTTCTTTTAGATACCCCTCATATATTGCAACTATGTATCAATTCGTTTTTTTTAGATTCATTTCCAATTGTTTTGTCTATAATTGTATACCCAAGAAGTTCATTAAAAAGTAATATATATTTTCTTTATGTGTGTCAAATGCATTGACTAGGAAGCGAACTGAGGCCAGCTGCTTGAAAGGCAGCTATGCTAACCACTAGGCCCCTAACACTTGATGAGTAATATATTATTTTTGTAGCCATTTATTTATATATAATTTCTTTTTATTAAGATAACTATTCTTTTTTGCAATAATGCAGTCTCTTAATGTTAGAATAGCTGTCAAGACCATAAAGTGTTACTCCATATTTCAATAATGATTCACATAAAGATTTGTATGCAACAATATGAATATTTTAACCAAAATATATCCTTGATCTTGTAAAACATAGATACAAAATATTTAAATTTACTTAAAATGTTAATATAATGTTTCCAATATTTTACTTTTTTTATTTGTATACATTTATTATCATTACATATTTTATTTTTAGTTTCAATGTAAGAAGAAGATATCAACATATGTTTGTTTTTTATCCATTTATATAAATTCCTTTATCACATATAACATTTTTTTGTCTGTTTATATAAATTTTTCTATTACAGCATCTAAGGACAATTTTGTTCAAGCTCTCATGACATTTCCTAATGACAATATCTATATTGTTATTTATAGTCATAATAATAGTATCATCTACATCAGGGTGGCCAAACTTTTAGATGTTGGAGGCTACTTTTTTGGTGAAAGTGTATCTGAGGGCAACTACAATTTTTTCAGGTCTTCAAACCGGAAACCAGGAAAAAAACATTATTTTTGCCAGAACAAAAGCTGGAATGAAAAAAAATAGTGGTTTGAAGTCCTGTTTTTTTTAGCATGTACTTACAAATTGGTTGTTGTTTTTAATAAGGGCTATTTAGGTATTCACAAATATTGGCATATTTTTAGAAGATATGAACTGATGAATTTTTTTCTATAAGATATGAACTGTCAAAGACATTTTACTATAACTACTATTAAATTACGTCAGCTTCCTCAGTATTAGAATTTGTCCATGTCACTTTATAAAATATTTATTAAATTACAATTTTAAATTACCTATAAGTAATTATTTTCTAGAGCTGGTCCTGAATTTTAAAAAAAATTCAAGAAAATATAGAGAGAAAAAAAAGAAAAATTATTGTTTTAGAAATGTATTAAAATAAATTAGATGTAAATTTTTCAAGAAAAAAATTCCACAGTCAACTGGTCAATCGCAGTCGACATCTTGGCCATCCCTGATCTATATATTGATTCGTCAATATTAATATTTTCTAAGTCATGTATAAAAATAAAAAATAATAACGCACAAGGTATAGTATCTTGAACATAATATCTATTATAAATAATTAAAATGGAAGTAACTCTATCTCTTACTGAATCATGTAGTGTCAATAATTATGAAAAGATAGAAAGATACTGAATGATACTATCTAGCTTTTAGCTTTATTGTTATATAAAGCTAGTTTTTTGACATAGTTTTATACTTTAGGATGAATTTTGTCTATTATTTTAATTTATGTGCAGACTAAATAATCTGAAATCATCACTGACATATTGAGAGGATCAAGACTGAGACTGAGTCTTAGTTTTGACAAACTCTAAATATCAAATGAAAAATCAGTTTAATAAATGCGATAATAAATGATCACAACTTTAAATATAAGTAATTGAAGCAGAAATAAATGTACCTCCCGCTGAATTATGTAATGGCAATAACCGTGAAAAGATAGAACAATATTGAAAGAAACCATCTATCTTTTAGTTGTGTTGTAATATAACCTTAGTTTTTGTTTAATTTTAAACTATAGCATAAATTTTGCCTATTATTTTTAATTATATGAAATAATTTCTAGGATTAACCTTTTTGGAAAGCTAGTTAGTAGTTTATGGATAGCTTTCTTAGTATTATTTAGCAGACTTTACTGGTATAATGCTAAGCCTCTGTTGGAGATAAAATGATACCTCTAGTCTTCTGCATATTCAAATATTTCGATGAGAAATATTATCATGCTCAAATCTATTCTTTGGCAGTGTCTTCATAAATTCCTCCATTAAATGTCAGAAGATAAGTGCAACAGAGAAAATGGTACATTGCATTTTTTTGAATAACTAAAGACATGCTTTTGCCATTTCAATATTTTTTTAAAATCAAGATATTCTTTTTTGGTGTTTTAGTAAGAATCTATAACTAAAGAATCACAAGATAAAAAAATGTTTTTTGTTTTTTTTACAGGATTACATATTTCTGTTTGCAGATCGAATAAGAAAGCCAGATAGATTTGATTTTTGCTAGACATTCTAAAGTATCATCAACATATTCAGAATGTTCATTGTGCTCATTGGCTTCATAAGTGAAATTTAACACTTAGCTGTGTAATTGTAGAAAAACACTACATGCTGTTAATAAGAGCACCAAACTCTCCATACAATAGTACCATCAAGTGCAAGCCTTTGTAATCAATGAATACAGGAAGATTTATGCATAAAATTCCTATCTAGTGCATACTCACCCTACATCCCAGACTAGTTTCTAGCTTGCAGCTTTTAGCAGTGCAGAACCTTGGATTTGAGAGCACTGCACCTAGATCTTAGGATCTAATGCAATCCTTCAGCAGTCACCTTTTATCTATTTGGTTAACTATAAAGCTAGGAGCCCATCATTTAAATATAATAATGTTTCCAACCCAAGTTCATTTGCTTGTATAGTCATATAGATCTGAACTCAGTTTAGCAACTATACATTTTGGTCTTTGGTTTTTCAAAAACCACAGTCACCATTATTTTATAACTATTCTGCCCCCACGATAATGGTTATTGTAGTTTTTGAAAAATCAAAGGTGCCAAAATGTACAGATGCTGAACTGAGTTCAGATCTATATGATGACTGTACAAGCAAATGAGCTTGGATTAGAAATATTATGGTGTTTTCATCTTGGGATCCTAGCTTTATTGTTAACCAAATAGATAAAAAGTGGGTGCTGGAGGGTTGCATTAGATCATAAGATCTAGGTTCAGTGCTCTCAAATCCAAGGTTTCTTACTAATAAAAGCCACAAGCTAGAAACTAGTCAGAGGTGTTGGATGAGTAGGCACTAGATAGGGATTGATTTTACATTTTTTGGCACTACTGTATGGAGAGTTCAATACTCTTATTATCACGAAACACGGTGACTATCAAAGCTACAGTGATAGAATTGGAGTATTTAATAAAGGCACTTGGGAATTTATGCTCTGAATGTTTCAAAAAAATTATATACTAAATAAATTATAATTTTTATTGAACGTGTTAATCCATTCTTTGATAGTTAAATGTATTGTCAATCTACACTAATGATTTAATCAAATCTGAAATTTACTGAAGTTATTTTCATTTATCAAGATTCTGCTATGAAGTGAATAGTGATATTAGATGAAATTGTAAAAATTATGTACTTTTTTATATACTTTTTTTTTTACAAAATCTTAACTATTTTTATAACTTTCGTAATTCATTTATTAAAAAATGATTTTTTAAAATAAAAATATCAAAATAATCATAATCACAATTTTTTACAGCAGAAATATGCAGTATTCAACTTGAAAAGTAAAAATTATATGGACTTTACAAGAGCTGTTCATTTTGAAATCAAGATAAAATTGTGATAAAGAAGAGGCTTCTTTATACTCATAATTTAACATTTTTAAATACACTGAAGCCACAAATTATGTTGTATCAAATATACATGACTTAATTATATGCTATGCCAAAAAAACAACTATCAAACAAAGATATAAATAAGTAAAAAAACATTAAAAGTAATAAATTTAATACATTTTCTATATATCAGCATCCATTTGTCCATCTCAGAGTATCAGATGTGATAACATTTAAAAAAACTTAATAAGTTTTGCAATATGTCAGCAACTGCTTTCCATCTTGGAGTTCTGTATATAATCATGTTGCTTGATAAAATGTCTTCAGTATATGTTAAAAGCGCATTTTTCCTTTATTAGTCTTTCTGAATTTGGTGTGTGGTATTTTGTATAATGAAATGTTTCCTAAGCTTAATGCTAAAAGTTTTATAAAATTTTAGAATGTCATAAAAATTGATACTAACTTTAAAACATCAAAACAATTAGACATTCTATATTTCAGTAGTAAGACTAATATTATATTTCTATAAGAAAAAGAAGCTATTGGAAAAAAAAAATATTTCCCAGAGCATATTTAATTGTAAGGCTGCAGAAGGGAGTTTGCTATTAACTGAAAGGAGACCCTTTGATTCCTCTTGGAGGCCTTAAAGAAACCGAGCAGGGCAAATTCCTAATGTCCACTCCATACGTTCTTGTCGTTGCAGCTGTTATTACTATGTATTCATTCATATAGTATACAAACATGGATGGGCTGCTCACCAGCATGGTGAGTTTATTGGCTTTTTACCTCTGAGTTTAAGATCAAGAAACACTGTGGTCTGTCTTCTCAATGCCTGATAGGGCAGAATGAATGTTTGTGTAAATGATAAATATTTTTCCAATACATATATACAATTATGACAGACAAAAATAAAGCATGGCCCTTATTCCCAGGAGGCTGTAAACTCACCAACCAAGGCAGCGGTTGGTGGCCGAAGGCGGAGGGTGCTTTTGAATCCCCTGATTGCAGACCCAGGCTGCCATTTGATGACAACTTTTTATTTAGATACTTACAACTGCAGATCACTTTCAAGTGAAGGAAGATTGCAAGAATTAGAAGAAGAACTCTCTTATATTAATTGGGATATTATTGGACTTTGTGAAGTTAGAAGAAAAGATGAAGAGACAATTGATTTAAAAAGTGGACATATATTCTATTATAAAGGCACAAATATTGGAAATACAAGTGGAGTGGGATTCATTATAAATAAAAAGTGGAAGAACAATATTGTGGAGATTGATGGTGTATCAGACAGAGTGGCAAGATTAGTTATACAACTTAATAGCAGATACCAAATGCAGATAATTCAGGTTTATGCCCCAACAAGTTCTCATAGTGATGAAGTAGTAGAAGATTTTTATATGGATGTATAAAAGGCTTTTGATCAGAGGAAACAACATTTTAAAATTGTTATGGGAGACTTTAATGCTAGAATTGGTAAACAAATGAAAGATGAAAGTGCTGTGGGTAATTTTGGTTATGGTAATAGAAATGAGAGAGGACATAGACTTGTGGAGTTTGCAGAAAAAGAAAAACTCTATATTATGAATTCTTTTTTTGAAAAAAATGCTAAAAAAAAAATGGACATGGAAGCATCCAAATGAAAGTACAGCAGAATTGGATTATATTTTGACTAACAGGAAATACATATTTCAAGATTGTAATGTTCTTAATAGATTTAACACAGGAAGTGATCATCGATTAGTAAGATGCAAGATACGTGTTAATGTAAAACTAGAAAGACAAAAATTGTTAAGAAAAACAATATTTACAGTTGATATTCCTAATCTTCAGAAACATTCTAATGAATTTAAATTAGAACTTACAAATCGGTTTCAAGTATTAGTAGATTTTGAACATGATTCAGATTTGAATGAAATTAATATGAAAATAACTGATACACTTTTAAAAATTGCAAGAAAGATAGCTGGTAGAAAAAAGCAGCAATTGGCCAATAAAATTTCTACTGAGACTAGAGAATTTATGAAGAAAAGAAGAAATATGAAGATATACAAAAATGATGCATTAAAAAAAATTGAATATCTCGAATTTTGTAAAATGGTGCGGAAAAGAGTTGAAAATGATATAAGAAAGTATAACTGCGAACTAGCAAGAAAAGCTGTAGAAGAAAATAAAAGTCTTAAGAATGTAAAACAACATTTTGGTATTGGTAGGAAATTTATATCTGCAATAAGAAAAAAAGATGGAATTATTACTAAAAAGAGAGATGACATCATGAAATTGGTAGAAAATTTTTATCAAGAATTATATAGTAATAAAGAACAAGTACCTCCTATATCTATTACATCTTCCGAATTGCCCAGAATTTTAAATGAAGAAGTGAAAAATGCAATTAAATGTATGAAGAAAGGAAAGGCTCCAGGTAATGATGGAATTATAATTGATATATTAAAAGAAGCAGGTGAAGAAACAAAATTTTTTTTAGCAAAGTTATATACTAAATGTCTAAATGATAAAGATGTACCAGATGATTGGAAGAATGCAGTAATAATATTAATATTTTAAAAAGGTGATAAAGAAGATATTAGAAATTACAGGCCTACCAGCCTTTTATCAGTTTTATATAAAAATTTTACCAAGATAATTACAACTCGTCTACAGAGAACATTGGATTTCCACCAACCAAGAGAACAAGCTGGATTTAAAAATGGTTTTAGTACAGTAGATCATATTCAGGTATTGAGAGAAGTTATAGAAAGGACAAATGAATATGAGTTGTCATTATGTTTTGGATTTGTAGATTATGAAAAGGCATTTGATTCTATAAACATTTTTTCAGTGATTAAAGCATTGGATCATCAAGGTATAGATCCAGGATATTGTCATATTTTAAAGAATATTTATAAAAATGCAACAGCAACAATTGGATTACATAATGATAATGGGAAAGTCAACATTGAGATAGGTGTAAGACAAGGTGACTCCATATCTCCAAAACTTTTTACAGCAGTGCTGCAAGAAGTATTTTGTGGATTAAAATGGGAAACTAAAGGAGTGAAAGTAAATGGAGATTATTTAAGTCATTTAGATTTTGCAGATGATGTAGTTGTTTTTGCAAATAATGCTTCAGAGCTGCAGGAAATATTGCAGGAGTTATCAGATGAAAGTAGGAAAGTAGGACTAAAGATAAATGTTAAAAAGACTAAAGTAATGTTTAATCGATTTGTTCAAAATATGAAAATAAAGATTGATTATGATGAATTAGAAGAAGTTAACAGTTACAAATACCTTGGTCAGATTATTAGTACAGATGGAAACATAATGAAGGAAATTAATCATAAAATTAAACTTGTTTGGAGTGCTTTTGGTAGAAATAACTTGATACTAAAAGGAAATATGCCTATGTGTTTGAAAAGGAAGGTTTTTAACAAATGTGTTTTACCAGTTCTTACTTATGGATCTGAGACTTGGACACTTAATAGAAGAGCAATGCAGAGACTTCAGATCACTCAAAGAAGTATGGAGAGATGCATGTTGGGAGTAACAAGAAGGAATCGAAAACATAATGTATGGGTAAGAGAACAAACAGGTGTTACTGACCTCATTGAAAAAATTAAAAGATTGAAGTGGAGTTGGGCTGGACATATTGTTAGAAGAGATGATAATAGATGGACAATTGAAATTTTAAACTGGATTCCAAGAGATTGTAAAAGACCCAGAAAGAGACCACATGTGAGATGGATGGATGAAATAAGAAAGTGTGCAGGGGTGATGTGGAAAAGCGAAGCTAAAGATCGAAGAAGATGAATTAAACTTGAAGAGACCTTCATCCTGCAGTGGATTGATAATGGTTGATAATGATTATGATTTAATTGTAATGATAATTAGAGATTTCACTACTCATTTCATTTTAAAAATAAAAATATGATGTAAGTTTTTCTTTTCTTATTCTTAATTTTTCAGGAATGAATGAACAAACACACAATCATTAAGCACATGAAAATGTATCTTTTTAATTTATTATTAATAACTATATTTTAAAATTTTTTTGTTTATACTATAATCTTAATTTATATATGAATACTATACATGTAAAAAGCATCTGTGTTATATTTATATGTGTGGGAGTATTAAAAAGTTCTGTACACTTGCAGTTCAATAAACAATACATATTTGATTTTAATCAAAGTTTACCAACAAAATATGAACTACTATATACAATGTATGATGTACATGAGGGGGACTTGGAACAAAATATAGTGAATATTGTGATGACTCCATTGTATAACAAAAATTATAGATAATTTCTTATTTCTGTATTATGGATAAAAGTAAAATTTTGAGTATCATTTCTTAAGATTCTTTAAACTAGAGAAAATGTGTATCAGATTGTCTGAAAACAGTCCCAGTTTTTCTATTAAATAATTCAACATATTTGTAAGGAATTTGAAAGTGGAATTGTTTTTGTATTATGTTTATATAGTTATGATATCTCTTTAATAGATATTTTTTTGATAGAATTTTTTACAGAAGTATGCTTTAAATCAAATTGAAAACTATAATCTATGCAAGAATAAACAAACTGGTAATTTTGAACTATAAAATGAACTTTGGAAAAATTATTCATTGAGAAATCATGATAAAATTGTTATAAATAAGTCTTGTTTACATTAAAAAAATATTTTTGAATATAATAAAAATTATAATAATTAATTACCATATTTCTAAATGACCAAAACTTGGACATTTTGTAAGTACTTTAGGGGAAACCAATAAACATCACATGACCACCATTTCTTATGCATTAGATCCTAAGATCTAAGTGCAGTGCTCTCAGATCCAAGGCTCCTCACTGATGAGGGCCACAAGCCAGAAACTAGTCTGGGAATATTGGATGAGTAGGCACTAGATGGGGATTTTATGCACAAGCCTTCTGGCATCCATTGATTACTCTATCTTTCTGTGTGTGGCAATATGTATAATGAGTTTTGTCTGTTTTATTTTAGGAGGAAATACAAATTTGAGCAATTTTGGTTACTTATTTATGTAAAGAGGTGATTAACTGACATTTGATCATCAAAGTGAGGAAAAGTAGAAAAGACATTAGCCAGACTAAATTTATTTTACATAGTTTTATTTTTCAGTTTTTTATTAAATCCAGGAACTTTTATCACTCAAATTGGACATTCTTTCTTAATAGGCTAACTGCTCAGGACAAGAGCTCAAAATTTATTAATTTTTTTTAGATTTCTTTTTAAATTTGTCTCCATTTTTTTTCCAGTGTTAAGTAAATATCAATCAGTTTTATTTAATTGGGGTTTTTTCCCAATAATTTTATATGCTAGTATTTGTGGTGCTGTTATGCAACAAATACAGATAAAAAGAGCACTCTTGAACATCATCAGTAATACTTCTGGACAAGATATAAGATCAATAGATAACATTCATTCACATTTTCTTTTGCTTAGCATAATGTATATATTCTTTTATTAAATACTGCCTATCCCTATACTAGTAATGATAAATAAAATAGAAAATCATAAAACATTACAATACTAGTCAAAAAACAAAATTTTATTAAAAAATTTTCACAACTATGGTTTTATCTATTAACAAATTAGATTTTCTCAAGTGAAGTTCAATTAGATACGAACGACATATATATAACTTCTTTTACATCAAAGGATGTCTTCATGAGATTACTTGCCACAGATTTAAGAAGATTTACCATCAAAGCTATCAATCTCATGAAGACATCTTTTTAATTAAAAGGTGGCTGGTTTTTGAAGTGAATTATGGAAAGGCTATGTTATTTTGTATGTGGTATATATGTATATCACATGACCACCACCTTTTGTACTTGTGTATAACTGTTGTTAAAACAGGCAAAACTCACAATATGCATTGCCACACACAGCAAGCTAAAGTAATCAATGGATGCCAGAAGTCTTGTGCATAAAATCCCCATCTAGTGCCTACTCATCCAATATCCCGAGAATAGTTTCTAGCTTGCTGTGTGTGGCAATACATATAGTGAGTTTTGCCTGTTTTAACAACAGTTATACACAAGCATAAGAGGTGGTGGTCATGTGATGTTTATTGGCTTAAAACCAATCCTGCCTAATAGGATAGTGGTGGCTATGGTTATTAAAAAACCAAAGACACCAAAATGTATGGGTACTAAACTGGGTTCAGACCCATATGACTATATGAGCTAATGGTCTTGGATTGAAAACATTAAGGTGTTTTCAGTTTAAAACTCGTAGTTTTGTAGTTAAATGGAGATAAAAGGTGGTTGCTGGAGGGTTTCATTAGATCCTAAGATCTAGGTGCAGTGCTCTCAGATCCAAGCTTCTCACTGACGAAGGCTACAAGCCAGAAATTAGTCTGGGAATATTGGATGAGTAGGCCCTAGATGGGGATTTTATGCACAAGCCTTCTGGCATCCATTGATTACTCTAGCTTGCTGTGTGTGGCAATACGTATAGTGAGTTTTGCCTGTTTTTATATATGTATATCGTTTGTATCTAGTTGAATTTCACTTGATAAAGTGTATTTAGTAATAGATGAAACCCTGATCGTAAATTATTTTTTTTTTAGTAAAATTGTATTTTTTGGTTAGTGTTGTAAAATTATATGATTTTTTATTTTATTATATATATTGTGCTATTTTAATTCTTTAAAATGCTGCCCTACAAATTATTCTTTTGATTTACAGAAGAATAAAAACTTCTTCAAAAGAAATCATTCCTTTTCTTTTAATCAGATAGACATCTGCAATCTGATGATTCAGAATTTCTTTTTGACAGAACAGATTTTCATCACAAATAACAAATTGTCATTAGTATGTAAATTAGGATATTGATTATTTTATATTACTAGAGGCATATATAAGAAAGATTTTTCAAAGTCTTATACATTTTTTTATAAGTTAATTCAAACAAAAAAGATATTTGAAAAGATGACAATTTTTGCTTTGTTATCTTTAGATGTTGTTTAAATATCTGTTTTTAAAAAAAAACTCTTTTAAGCATTGCATTTTATAATTAGCTTGAGTTATTATTACTCTTTTTAAAGAGTTTCTATAATTCTTAAACAAATTATCTGAAATATTATATTGGAGTATTGTTGTATAATTGAGATTTATTCCAATGCATTTATACTTATTAATAGGGTGGGGAAAGAGTAAAAATGAATGGCAGTAATGTTTAAATAAATATACATATATAAGTATTGATCAGAGTTATACAGGAATAAATTAAATGTTTTTAATAATAAAACTAAAATAGAAAGTTAAGACAACAATATCGTAATGTTTTTTTTGTTTTCAAAATCATTTTATTTTTTCTATGTCTCTATAAATATATTATATAGGATTTTAGTTTTACAGTTGTTACTCACTATTATCGATGGCAGCTAATAGAAAATCCCATACTTTTTATACCCAATTATTCTCCCGTTGTTTTTATCTTTCATATCAAAAACTGTCTAATAATTAGTTTTTAATGTTTTTCTTTCTTTCTTTTAAAAAGAATAACAGATATCTAAAAAAAAAAAAAAATTTAATAGGGTTTTCTGAACAGGGGAAAAATTACACGAATCTGGATAGAGATATGAGACATAAATAATCTGAATCTTTTGTTCTTTTAAAAAGAAATATTTTTCAACTATCATTAATTCACTGTAGGATGATGGATTCCTGAAGTTTAATTCAATTTTATCCTATCTGCAGCTTATTTTCTTCCATAACAAATTTTTTATTTTATCCATTTATGTTTGATATTTCTAAATCTTTATTCAGTTTTTAACTTCAATCTCATTTTCTATTTTTGTCTGTCTATTTTTATTTTTCTATTATAATTAAATTTTATAAAGAAAAACTTAATGATTTTTCTCCAGATGGTTAGCAATAACATCCTGCTTCAGGTTTTCAAATGATTGACATACTGGTGTTTAAATGAAAATAATTGACTTTCATATTTGAAAAAAAAATCTTTGAACATCATATGTAAGACTGAAAAATTAATTATGTTGTTTAAATTTATTTGGCTTTCTTTTAATTATTAAAACTATTAATTTAAAATATTGTACACATCTTAATGTAATTTATAATTATTAAAATTTGATTCTTTTATTCTACCAAATGTGATTTTAAAATGCTTGTCATTTTCTTTTTATATATAAATGAATTGGGTACTGATCTACTCAGCTATTTACATTCCATTTTTTTTTGTTGTTGCTTTAAAACACTGCTTTGATGTTATGAAAAAATACTGGAATGACTAATTGATCAATTGAAGATTTTTTTTTGGATTTGAAAAAGAGATTTGTCATTAATGCTATGTAACTACATTAATTTATCATTATTATGTAATGTGAAATCTAAAACCCCTTATTACTTTTCATTGATATGTCTTTTCTTTTTTTTTCTTTTAGTATTAATTGTCTTTCCAATTTTTTCTTTGATTTTAAAAAAATGAGCAAGCATGGAAGAATGGGAGAGAGGGGGGAAATATATGGTCAATTCTAAATTATGTATAATTTCCAACAACCACTTTTAGTAGTTGTAATTGACAGATTTCTTTGGGAAATTTTATTTTTTACCTTTAAAATTTTTTAATTTCTTCTTTCTTATTTGCTTTATGAAAAGTGAGAAGAGAAAAGGAGGGCAGGAAAGAAATATGATCAATCATAGAAATGGTGTTGATTTTGATGAAAACAATAATTATCAGATTCATTTAATACAAATCAAACCAACAATCCAAACAAAAGTGAACTGGTTGGCTTTGAAACATTAACAACAAATTTAAAAAAAACCTTAAAATTCAATATTCAAGAACCTAAGAATTGGGATTTGATTCCCATGATATTTCAGTCACTGGTTAGACCAGCAACTTATGAAAGACAGGGCAATAATGCCTCTTGAAACATTCTTATATTAACCTGTATGTTTTTACTGACATTTGAATGTACTTTGAAAATTTAAATAAAGCTAAATTTTTTTAAAGACATACTCAATACTAGATGGTGGACTAAAATACCCCCATCACAAATCTTCAGAAAAATATTAAAATGAAACTTCATTCTTATTTATTTGAGTTTCTATTGCCAGCCTAATAGTTTTTTTTTTTCATCATATGTCATAGCATCAGCTGGGAAGTGAACCCATAACCATCTGCAACCAACTATTTGCTTGCAAGATGGCTGCAATGACCTCTCAGCTAACAATGCTTGACTGCCTAATAGTTATTTGCTTTTTGACTTCATAAAAAAATTCTATTGACTTCATAAAAATTCAAAAATAAAAGGCATCATCACTTTTGTTTGAAGTGAGTAATTTATAGACAGCATTATAGATGTTCCAAAGTCTCTAAATAATGTTTTTTTTTTTTAAATTAAAATTAAAAAACAAACAACAATTTAAATTAACACTCCAAGTCTAATGTTTCCAGTTGTTTTTCAAATCAAAACATTTTAACAATATGATCAATGAAAAACACAGTTTATTTTTAAATTAATTTCTAACAAGTTAAAGAAGAAAAAAATATTTATTATAATAAACAGTGATGGGAAAATGTTTTCTTTTAATCTTTTAAGTTTTCTGTTGTATTTTTTTTAACTCTTTACAAATCAAGATTTTAGGTACATAAATCATGTTGAATCTTAAATTTATCAATTAATTATCTCAGAATTATTTGCTGAAGTAGATATAATTGTAAATATACAAAGATCCTATAGAGAAAAGCATTCATAAAGTCCATTTCTTATTTTTTAAACAGTATGCGCTTAGCCAATTTTTAACTATTACAAGTCATAGATATAGTATAAATTGGAAAGTGGGAGTAAGTTTATATATAGGCTGTTATTGCTAATTTGCATAAAATTTAAATATGAAAATTAATTAGGCAGACTAGGCTATCTTTTTGAGAGGGGCATGCATGATTATCCCTCATCAATAGAACCCTTGTCACCTGAGATACACCATTCTCACTCAACCTTTCATCCAAAATCACTGTGTTCAATGTGCACGATGTTAACAGATGAAGGAACAAAGGGATGACCAGTTGTATAAAAATGTTCAAAAAATATTGAGTGTGTAGTTGTTTTTAGCCAAGTAAATTGATATTACTGAATTGTATGCCTAATGTTCATTTGAATTATAGGTAGTGATTAGTCATTTTCTGGAAATAATAACTATAGAAAAGATATGAGATATAGCTTAATTATAAACCTGCATCAGCCCATATAAACTTTGACTACTGGGAAGAATTCAGTTATAACTCTCAGTGATGACATTTGTTGCATGAAATACCATACTTAAAATTGTTTTTATAAAGTAATAGTATTTGAATGCACTGCATAAAGTACTCAGTAAATTTTGGTTTGCTAATACTTAAAATAAATACATATGCTTTTTTTCTTTCTATCTCTTTTTTAATATCATTCAAAGTCAAATTATTATTCAAGTTTTAACTAGTTGAAAAAGAGAATGAAAATATTGGGTGGTTTTTTTCTCATATGTCAAGGCATCGACCGGGAAGTGAACCCACAAACCTGGGACAACTGCTTGTAAGGCAGCTGTGCTGACCACTCGGCCACCAATGCTTGACAAAATATTGAGTGGTTTGAAAATGAAAAGAATACAAATGGGAATAGCTTGTTTTTCTCCTTTAATATTAAATTATATGTAGTATAAATTATTATAAAATTGTCACCTATTATTTTTAAAAATAATCTTTATATTTATGTAAATATGATTTAAGTACTAATTTGTTTTACTTATGACTTCAATATTGTTTTAGACATATGCATTCTATATTCACGTTTAATGTTGAAGAAACTTTTTTAGGGCTCATTTTTCTAAAAATTTGGTTTTGAGTGAATCCTATATATATATATTGCATATAAAATTTTATTTTTCCCTCTTAAAAATTGTTATAGATTAGGGTACAATGTCACATATCTATCTTACCATTTGCTGATATATCTTATGAAATGCAGCTATCATAAAGTATTTACATATTTTTTACCATCCAAGTTTTTGAGTTTTTATTCTTACAAGAAATAAACAAATATATTTTTTATTGGTCACTGTCTGTATTTATATATGTTAAATTTTATATTTCAATCATCAAGCAAAAAAAAATTTTTTTAGAACTATGCTAAGCATCATGTCTGGTATATTTTCATTTATAATTATTGGTTTTAGATCCATTATATATATATTTAAGATCTATTGTCTGAAGCTATCCTAGCACCTCTCTGAGGAGTGCCAAAGCATGAAACCATTGGTCAGAGATTTGGGGAGGAGGTTCCTTACAGATATTTTAAATGCTTTCTCTAGCGAATGATTTATCACAAAGCTTGTTGAGCAATTAGCAATGCTCATTGTTTATATCTTACAAGCTTAAAGGAATGGGGTCATGTGATCTATGACTATTTTTTTTATTTGACTATTATTAAGCAGTTTTATTTTTTGGTTGTTTTTTTTTTTAATTTTGTAAAAATAATAATTAAGTCACAATTAAATTATTTGTTTATTGATGTTGAATTTTTAATTGATTAACATTTATCAGTCACTACACTAAAAAGCACAATAACATTAAAACTTGTAATGATCATAACTTCTTTCTGCATATTCATTATCCTAAGACACCATGCGCCCAACATTCTTCAACTGAACGAATATCTCTTAAGTGTTCAAACATTGTTGCACATCATTATGACATCAAGCAATTGCTCAATCTTAAACATTCAAGTATTAACCTATAATTGATAAGCCAAACTTTACTTATTAAACATGAACTTATTAAATTTTATGCTTAAATATATTATCTTAAATTTATTTGAATATTAAATGTTCCATTTTTTTACTCCACTTCTTTTAAATATACACATGACTTTTTCTATTCTTATTATTAAAGTGTGGCTCATCACTTACATTAATATCAAAATATTTAAGATTTTATTGTTTGAAAAAATGACACTTCTTATTCATAGTGATGTAAAACAAAACATTAGAAAAAGTTATATTTATCTGCAAACTTCACTATATAAAAAAGAACCATATAACATGAATGAGTGACAAGAGGAAAAAAAGACAAATATTTCATCACATTTGTTATGATAAAATAAAACTCCCATATTTTATTAAGTTGATATTTTTAAAAAGCATAACTAAATTATTTAAATATTTTTAATTATCTTTAAGTCATTAAAATTCCTTTAAAACATGCAAAATTCTCCATATAGTAGTGCCACTCAGTGCAAGACAGAGTAATCAATGGATGCCAGAAGAACTTGTGCATAAAATCCCTATCTAGTGCTTACTCATAATATCCCCAGACTAGTTTCTAACTTGTGGCTTTCATCAGTGAGGAACCTTGGATCTGAGAGCACTGCACCTAAATCTTAGGATCTAATGCAACCCTCTAGCAGCCACCTTTTATCTTTACTTAACTGCGTAACTATGAGTCTAAAATCGAAAACACAATATTTTCAATCCAAGCTCATTTGCTAGAAACTAGTCTGGGGATATTGGATGAGTAGGCATTAGATAGGGATTTTATGCACCAGCCTTCTGGCATCTGTTGATTACTCTAGCTTGCACTGAGTGGCACTACTGTGTAGAGAATTTTGCCTGTTTTAATAACAATTATGAGCAAGCATAAGAAATAATGATCATGTGATGTTTAGTGGTTTAAAATTCCTTTAATGAATAAGATTCATTATTGGATAATCTCTAGTTTTAATAAAAGACTAATAAAAATTATTATTAAAATTCCTTTTTTTCTTCCACATCTTTAATATCTGCTATGGACTTTGTACATATTACTTTTTGTTTTCGTTTCATAAAATATAATTTTCCTATTTTTTTTAGAATTTACATTTTTTAATTTATTATTACTTTCTTATTACTTTTTTAAGTACTCAATAATTGCAATATTGGAGGGGGGGGGGATCAACCATATAATAAGTTCCACAAAAATAATAACTTTTTTGTCGTTTTTTAACTAAAAGTTGATTTATGTATTAATGTTTTCTCATGTTGTATTCTTTTTTACTAGTTGAGTTTGCATGTACGTATTATGTGATGATTAATCTACTGAAAAATAGGTTTTGTGATTCTAAAGTCAAAGTTCAAAACTCACTACTAACAAGTGATAAAAGTCTGATCGCCGTTGCTAATAGTTTAGCAGTGTTTTCCACTTATACTTAACCAAAATTCCTAGATCAAGTCTCAGATGATTAAAATAAAAAAAATAGTTTGCTTAATTGAATGAAACCATTATGTCAACCTGCAAGATAATCACTTATTATATGGCTTTCCAAGTAACTAACTATATGATAATTATCAACATTTGTAACCAAATTAATTGCTTTATCTTATTATTTCTAATTTGATCTTTTCTTTTCTTTTTTGCTTAAAAATTCATATAATTGATAAATCTATATTAAAATAAAATTGTATTAAGATCAAAGAAAATATTTGTTTTGTTTAAACTGTTTATGTGTTTTTGTTATTAATAAATAACATCATAAAACCGATTTTAGGTAATATATATGTTATAATAGCAAATTAGAAAATATACAATTATTTTTAAATTAATTTCAAAGTACATTTATTAACTTATATATATATATATATTAACAAATAACTCAATTGGTTAGAGCATTTACCTTAATATTTAATATTCTAGAATCTAAAAGTGTAAGTTCGGCATCTATGCTATCATTGTCCCTGGTCAGACCAGCAATACCTGAAAAAGAATGGAGAATAATACTACTCAAACCACTGTGTAATCTTCTAACCTGTGTTGTCTTTGTGAGGTATTATTAATAGTTGTTTGTAGTTTAAATGAAATTTAAAATTTTCTAGACATTCAACACTTAATGATAGATGATGGAAATAGTCCAATATATTATCACATCTAAATAATATACCTAAAGCTTTGTTTTTAAAAAATACTCTCAAAGTAGATTATTATTAATAATTTTATCTTCTTTTTTCATGATATATATAATTCACTGTAATATTAATGTTTCTGATTAAGCTTTGTCTTCAAAATAGAAGGTAATACTGATTCTGGTACAAAACATCTAATATTATTATTTTATGTAGTCAAATCATTTAGTCTAATAATTAATTTTTAAATATATTATATATTAATTTTTTTTAATAAACTTGATTTTGCATAAAACTAGATGATTCACCAATGTAGATCACTTCATAATAATTCAAGCTTATCAACATCAGGAAGCTTTAACTTATTGTCAGGGATTCCTACCTTTTATTCATAGAGGTTGCTATAACAAATGGAGATTCCTGGTAATTTCCATCTTTTATTTATGGAGAATGCCTTGACAACAGATGTGTTTTTCATCCCTTCTTCATAGAGGTTGCATTAAAAACACCCATTCATTATTCATAGAGATGGCTTGAAGATTCCTAGTGTTGACCATTTTAGGCTATTATCATGTGTTTATATTTTTTTTATATATTTATTTTTCTTTAAAAAATGTATCAGCATGGGCAAAGTTATTATAATATCAAATGCTTTTTCCCAATTTTTAATATAAATTTTATTCTTTTAAAAAAGATACCTCCCTCCTCTTTAATAGTTATTAGAACCTCTTTTCAAGATCTATATCTAATCCAACTGCTTATTTGCATTTTGTAGCACCGAGAAACCCTTAATCATCAACAAATCTTTGAGGAAAAAAAATATATTTGCTAAAGATATAAAACTTTAAAATACTCCAATTCATTTAAATACATTGACAGACCCAAAAATAGAATTGTTTCAAAGATCAGTTATACTATTTGCATTTTATGTAAAAATAATATTTGACATGCAAGAGTATTATCATATGATTATATTTACACCTTTCATATTTGACAAAAATTAATCTCTATTATGCAAATTAAATATTCTTGCATAATTTTTTACTTCATCAAGGATATTACCAGTATCTTTATACTGGTAATGTCCTGGGTGCAATATTCAAAGTTTATTCAATCAAATCCATACCATATTATAAATAGAATATTTATTATCATTGATTTATTCTTATTCAAGAGTTTGTGGTTCATGGAAGTAAAAGCAGCATTAGTTCTTAATTTTTTGATTATCAGTTCTGATCATTTGTATGGTTCATTTATTTCAGAAATTGCCTGGTAATTCTGCCACTTTAGATCATATTCCATCACTTTTTTAACTGATATTAATGTAGATTTTTGTTAAAATTGTGGTCTACCAATTCTTGAATTATTAATTTTAAAAAATCTGATTTATTAATTTTTAAAAAAACCTGAAGAGGTCAGTATTATTCAGCCAGTTTGGTAAAGATCAAAATTCTTTAGCCAGAAAATTGCAGCTTCTAAGGCATCACCAATGTTAGTTCTTTGTAATCTGGTTTCCACAGCATTTGTGGAATACTTTATAAAGATTTTTAAGATAAAAAGTATATAATTTTTTGCTAGTTTATTAAATAATTCTGATTATTTTTCCACAATATTTCTATAATAATTATTTAAAAGAAAAAAAATACACTTTGATTTTATTTGCATATATTTATATTTAAAAGTAAAATTGACCATAATGTTAACAAAAAAATTATGACACAGATCATGCCTATATGGCATAAGATGGCCATGCCTATGTGAAACTGATCATTAATTAATACCATTACTTGTCAGAATTGAGACTATGATAAAATCTTCTGAGATATTCTAAAAATTATAATGAAATTTGAAGATTTTAAAATAGAATTTGATAAATTTATCTGTCATTATCATTCATTCACTCATGTTTTAAAAAATAAATTTAAAATAAAAAAAGTTTTGTTGATGTTCTAAAAATTGTTTTCCTTCAAATCATTGAATGACATTTTACACCCTTTGTTCTTATTGCAATTCATTTTATTCAATATTTGCAAAGTGCAAATATGATTTTTTTTTAATGTTTTTTACTTGTAAAGTTAAATTAAAAAGAAATCAAGTCATTTATTGACTTTAAGTATAAAATAAAATATTTATTCAGAAATGAAAGATTGAGCATTGAAAAAAAAATGTGACCATGTTTAACAATAGAAATGCCAACCTGTTAAGAGCTAATATAATTAATTTTTATCATTTTTTAAATTAATATTTTCATATTTATTATATTTTATAAATATTTTTAATATTTTTACCAAAATTGCAAAATTAAATATTTATTCTAATTGATCTGTTGGATAAAGCATACTCATTTTTTATAGCAGAGGTGGGAAACTTCAGTCCTGTGGGCCAAATGTGGTTCTCAGACCTTTCAGAAATATATATATAATGACTCTATTTAAAACTTCTATTTGAACATATGCATAGTTCAAATATTAAATTAAGAACTAAATAGAATAAAGTATTTATTTTTCAATTACATCTTTTTTTCTCTCTTCAATCTTTATAATAGTTCTATTTTATTTGATCAGAAGTGCAATATTACAACAAATTATATTGTGTAGTCTATTGGACTACAGATTTAATCTATGACACATGCATTTTGTTTTTATAGTGATCTTCACAGATGAATGCATACTAGCAAAATAAAACTTGAATTTTATTTTATTGTTATTATTATTTTGCATTTAATTTTTTTATTAAGATGACTAAATAAGATTTTTTAAAAAATGGCATAGAAAATTGTGCATTTTTAAAAAAATGGATCAACTCTTTTTTTTTATATTGAATGAAATAATAAATTGATGTGCCTGATATGCCTGGAAAGTATTTTAGTTAATAAAGAACATAATATTGGGAGGCACTCTTTATCAAAACATTCTGATTACAACAAAATAGTTGGAAAAAAAAATATTTAAATATAAAACTTGAAAAGTAGTTTCATCAAGTGGCTGACATGTTTCATCAAAAGTACAAACAAGCCAGAAATTTTGAAATTATTTTCTGAAGGAAAGTTTATAAAAGATGCCTCCTACTGCTATAGAATTAATTTGTATAGAACATAAAAAATTTGAGAAAATAAATATTTCATGAAGAATAGTTACAAGGTGATTTGGAAAAATTGTCATTAAATGTGGAACAGTTGTTAATAATAATGATGTTACTTTATTTTTAATTCACAAAAAAAAATGATGTCACTTGTTAAGTGATATCATTTTTTTTGTGAATTAAAAATAGAAAATTGAAATTAGCCTGCCAATTGAAAAGCTTACCCACCCTTAATTAAATTTTTGATCAAATATAGCAGGCTAATTTTTAAGTCAATAATTTTGTATGGCTTGAGAATGTTATTATAAATATCCAAATGGCCTTTGACAGAAAAAGGTTCCCACCTCTGCTTTACATAATGAGGCATTCCAATAATATTTTTTTGCAGAATCACATAATACAATAAGAAAAGCAAACATATTTTTGCCAAGACAATGACCTCATGTGAAATTGATGGATTTAATAAATACTTTGACTTGAATGTTGTGCAGACAAGAGAATGTAGTTAAGTGTCTAATATGGAAACTATAATATAGTTGGTATGTTTTAAGTGACTTTTTCTAGCATGTACATAAATAATTGTGGAAGTAATTTTTTAATTGTTACTTCAATCTGAAAAGTATTTTGTCTCCTCTATTATTACAAATGCTATATCATATTTATCAAATTGATGAAATAAATTAGTAGGAATTTAATCAAAAATATAATTTATATTATTACAATCGGTCAAAGTAGACTCTTTCATTATCTGCCATACAGGGTACCACTAGGCTATTTGAACCTAAAAAATTTATAATGTAGGCAGATACTTCTTGTTAAGATCTAATTTTATTTTATTATTGACCATTATGCTCCAGTCACTAAGCTCAAGGAGTAGCAGAGATTTATAATCTAAATTCTTAAAATATATTTTTAATAAAGAAAAAGAAAAAAAAAACTAAACCACTGCCAGTACTAATAACGCAAAAAAATTTTATTTATGTATATATAGAACAACAAACAAATTTGAAAAATAAATTACTTAACCTTGCTTTAGGTTTCATTATTTTTTAACTTTAATTTTTAATCTTAGAATGTTGAGCATAGATAAGCTACCTAGAATATGCACTTAAAAGATTTTCAAAACATTTCATTCCAGGCTAAAAGTTCACAACTAAACCAACACTAGTTTCCTGATATACCAATGCAATCAATGCAAGATGTTAGCATAAAGCCATGCTGACAGGAATATGCATCTGCAGCATGATGTTATTTAAAAGAAATGATCCTCTTCCAGTACAGGAATGTGCTTCTGTCTGGTGAAGGAATCATATATACAACACATTAAAAAAGAAATACTTTGTATGGAGGGAGAGCAGCCCTTGCTGTCTTATAGTCCCTATCCATAGAACTAAAGGAGATCAATATCATTGGAAGTATTCCATGTTCACTGCAATACTATGGCTACACCTCTGGGGCCATGCATTCATTTGGGCATGGTGCCCAGTATGCTAAAACACTTCACATTACATTGATATAAACATCCATATATCCCTCCACCAGCATCGACTCAACTACAAAACAAATAGTCTGAAATTAAAATCCCCTTAAACTAACATACATTTAAATGAATCTAAGCAGCCATCTATACCCAACTTAAATTTAAGTCAATTTAATAATTTAGTTTTGTTTTTGTTTTTTTAATTTAGTTTAAGGTATTTAACTTATTTTAAAATTACATAATGTATTTAACTTATTTTAAAATCAAATAATGCATTTAATCTATTTTTAAAATCCAATAATGCACAAATAATGAAATGTGTTCAATTCTATCTTTAAATTTATGTTTGCAATCGCAAACTCCTGTCCTATTACCAACAGACCTTATATTAAGCATAAAAAATATAATACATATTTTAAAAAGATTATGTTTAACTTTTAGATAAGACTTTTAACATTGCAAAGTTTATGAAAATAAAGTTCAGATTTGATCATGAGAGAACGTCCATAATTCATATTTAAAGGAAAATAAAGTATGGAGATTTTAAATTAAAAAGACTTTATAGTTCATTTTTATCATTAATAATTTATACTTTCTTTCTCTGGGCTCGTTCCTTCGTAATGAAGATCTGAGTTTATGTAAGAGCCATTTCTTGTGGACAATGATGATTTGTGAAGATGGTTCTGGTGGTTTGATCCTGGATATCCGGAAATGAAAGCAGCCTTTGGCTGGCCAGACTGAGGAAAGCATGATTAAACGAATTACATTGTGGCAAAGACAACAATCACTTTCATACTTTGATCTACTTTCAGGGTTTTTTTTGAACAACGACAAACAAATTAAAATTCTAATACTATTTCTTTTGAATTTTTCTTTTTATAGTCCTGATGCATCTTATCTAGAAATCCTCGGATCCATCTGATATATTTCATATATGTATTTCATTGGTTCTGTGGTAAGTAGAATTTTTCCTCTGTGGTCTGTGTGCATGTATATCTTGGGTGGGGAAAAGCAAGTCTTTTGTTTCTATTTCTTGAGTCTTATCTATTTCGTAATCTTTTTAATGATCATTTTGACCTAAGAATCTGTTTGTAATTTTATTTTTGTTAAGAGAGAACTTTTTATTGTTTTATTTTAAGATTAGAATCTTTGCTTCGATTCTATAAATTCTTTAAGTTTATTTTATTTTCAATATTTAAATTAAACTTATTAATAAATTAATAACTCATTATTTGTGCATTTTGAACATCTGTGCATTTAACTCATCATTATATATCTACAAAAAAATTTTTTTAATGTAACGTATATATATATCCCGTTACAATATTGTTTTTAAATATTTATATTTTTCAAAAATATCATTACAAAGTATTTGTAGGAAATATCTAAATAAATTTCTGTACCGTATTTATTTATTGTTTTATTTTTAAATTAAAATTTTTATATTTAATGATAAATAAAGATGTTTTATTTATTTCTATTGTTTTGGGGGGTTTTTTTTTACTTTTCATATTGTAATACATTATTATATTACAGATATTTTATTTTTAATATTAAAAATCTTTTTATATATAGTTGATTCTTTTTTTTTTCACTATATATAGTTTTATGCAAATGTAAGAATAATACATTTTATTAATAAATATTAACAAATAAATAAGTATAAATGAGTTATATTATAAATATTAGCATAAGTAATAGAATAATTAATAATTTAATTTAGAAAAGTATTTATAAAAGAAGCAATCAAAGATTTTATAAATAAAAAGATGAATTGATTTAATTTTTAAATAAAATAATTCATAATCAATATCATCCTCGTTTTTAACTATTATCGATTCACTGCAAGATGACAGTTTCTCCAAATTCAATCCCTCTTCTCTGATCTCTAACTTTTCTTCTCTACATCACCTTAACACATTTCCTTTTTATCCATCTATTTCGTATGGGTCTTTTTCTAGTTCTTTTACAATCTCTTGGAATCCAGATTTCAACTATCCATTATCTCTTCTAGAAGTACGAACATCCCAACTCCAGTCTTTTAATTCATATTATTTTATAAATAATATTTAAGTATAAAGACACTGAGTTGCTTTTTCCTTTTAATCTCAATCTCTCATCATTATCATCAGCTGAGTTCTCATGCAAAACATTGTAGCACCGGGCCGGGATGGAATGAATTTATGTGGTATCACCGTAAGTGTGGTCCTTAGTGTTATAGATTTGGGGAATGGGCAAACAGGTTAGAATTCATGATTGCTCCTGACTTGTGTATCTTGGGCATGATTGGATTCGGGGTACTTTTGCTCAGATTCTAAATCTTGTTGGATGGACATACATTTTCGACCAGTACAATATATTCAGGTGTATGTAATATAAGAGAAAAAAAATCAAATTATTATTTGGTCATGAAGGCGCTTAAAAAAATTAAAAATTCCATAATTAAATGATTCCAGAAAAGATCAAATATTTAATTGGTTAATGCCTCCAATAATTTTAATAATTCAATAATCTAATTTACGTAATGATATTTTTGATAGAGTTGACACACAAAAAAAACTTAACTCATTAAAAAAAATATGTTGTTTAGATTCATTATTAATTAAGTTTTAATTTTATTGCTTTATCATTTTTATAACGAACTTGTTGGAGAGACAAAAGAACTGAAATTAACTTGTTTTAAATATGTAAATTAGCAATTAATAGATATCTGGTAAAGACTGATGATGATTGTGTAGAGAAAGTTGAATGAATCCTGTCTGTTGTGTTAGGATAATCATGTAAAGAATACTAAAAGATGGTTCTGCTGATATTGTGAAATTATAGTTCAAATCAGTTGTTTGCCGATTAAAAACTTAAAATAAAAACAGTGTTTTTCTTTTTTTTTCTCATGTGTCATAGCATCAGCTGGGAAGTGAACGTGCTAACCCGGGACAACTGCTTGTAAAGCAGCCGTCACTGACCTCTCGACCACCAATGCTTGACAATATAAAATATAATTGTAGAAGAAACTCTTTGAAAATGCATTATATTTAATGTAATAGCATTCGTTATAGCAGTGCACTTATCTCTTTAACTCCTAATTTGCCATCTTTAATTTTTTTAAAAAATTACAAGGAAAATAATTTTATATGTATTTTCTATTTTATTACAATAAATATAAAATGAACATGAAAGAATGTAATAAAGCTGATAAAATAGTCATAATTTTAAAAAAAAAAATTTAAAAAAGAGATTTTTAACACTTTTAAACATTATTATTTTTACACTACACAAATTTCATATTTTGAAGGTTATATGTTAAAATTACAATTTCATAGATGGCTTTATCACATTTGTCACAAAATTCTGAAAAAAATGATATATTGTACGACTTACCTGAGACAGATGTTCATGATAATACTAAGGAAAATAAGGTGATTGTTACTTTCTTTTGCTGGTAGAAGATCTAGATGTTGTCCTTGCATACAGGGTATCTCTCCTAGTCCTTCCATGCAGGATATCTATTTTGCAAATGCTAGGTTTTAGTGAAGGCAAAAAAAAAGTAGCAGAAAGAACTTTAGTAAATTGGAAATTATAAAAAATATATAATTACTATATTATTGAAAAATGGGAGGGGGGGCAAGACCTAAAATATGTATTCTTTTCAAGCAAAAAGTGTATTCAAAAAAATAAATATCAAACAAAGAAAAATTTCTCTACAATAAAATAAATAAAAACAAAGTACATAAATAAAACAACAAAATAAATAAAATTATTACAAGCACTGATTATATGTGTGATAAATGATGATGATGTGGACCACCTGATGCAATCTGGTTTAGTATAAAATATGTATTCTGGTGATCATTAATTCTTTTCATGTGTGTAGTCATGTATATTGGTTGTATGAGATAGAGTGGATGGATTGAGGTGGCTTGAAAGTCTTTTCAAATACTTGAAAATATAAATACATAAAGAAAATCAAGAGAAAAATAACACTGAAGATACATACTGTAAACCATAAGTAATTCAAGATCTTCAAGCAAAGTTAAAATTGTCTAACCTAAAACTGGAAAAAATTAAGATTTACAAAATTGCAACAAATGAACAATAATATAAATGAAATCATGATATATCTTACCTATTGCAGGACCAAGTTAGCATTACAGTGATCTATGATTGGCCTGATTTTATAAATTCTATCGAGCTCTTTTACTAATAATTGGTGGCATGGATTTATTGTCACTGAAATGCAAGTTATTTAGAATTTCATAAAATCGATCTCAGGTCATAACTTTAGCAAGTACCAGTTGATGCAGAAATTCATTTTTTAAACCAAATAAATTTGAACCATGGCACACATGACAGAGGAACATACATGAATTATCATGCCAAAAAATGCATTCAACTCAGTGGGTGACAGATTGATCCATTTCGGTACTGCTTTCCATTCTGAAGCATACCTATAGCTTTCAGCAGATATATAGTCATATAATTTCCTATCAAGAAAAATTAAAAAAAATCAGTAATTGAGTACTCATGGGTGCTGGGAATCTTTAGTCCTGGAGACTTAGTAAATGTTCTGATTTGTATGCGTAGTTCATTAATGCTACCAAGAAATAAATGCGAATCATGTCAAGAAGAAGGTCCAGGCATTGGCTCAGTTGCCATTCTAACATTCCTAACAGATGACTTTATGAAGCTTTTCTTTCTTTTTCTGTATACTTCTGCTTCTCCATCATCTGATAAATCACTATCATACGATGAGTTGCTATAAGAAGAGGCCTCAGAATACACATCAAAAATGAAAAATTCTTTATCCACATCAGACTCAGAATCAAGCTGAAATTCATCAGTGAAAGTAGCCACTATTGCAGCTAAAAATAATTTTCGTTCGCTAAATCTAAGAAAATGAGAAAAATAAAAAAATTACAAATGTACTTTACAAAAAAAAAAAATCATAAAAAATCGACCTTTTATCGCAGAGAAAAAATACTTACACATAAAGAAAAGTAGAAAGATGGTGAAAAAATGGAAAAAAGATCCGTAAGTGTGACATTTACCATTTCCACACAAATGCAGTTGAAATCTGAATTTTTGTAATTAGTCACGCTCGGGTGCTATTCGGAGAAAAAGGTTATAAGTGGAGGTTATCTCTCCAAATATATTTTGTATTATTTGTGATGTATTAATTAACCTACACATGTGTGTCATTTAATTATAAGATTATTAAAATGAGTAGTAGTTATCTGTACTGTTTGAGTGGGGAACTATACTTGCTGCTATTATAGTGTGTTTAAACTGTCCACCCCTCATTTTAAAGTCCTACATATGAGGGGTCAAATTGACTTAAGGTCAACATGGATATGACTATAATATTGGCCTCATCAAGGGCTTTGAGCATTCCATCATCAGATGGTTGGCTGAAGAGTTGGGAGGAGTGGAGAGGATTGAAGCTTGTCCATTAAAGTTTGTAGATTTGTTATCTCAATATAAAACCAAGCACTGATTATATATATATTTGTGGGAGAATATGATCTGGACCAATTGATGATCAAGTGCTGGTTCAGCATGAAATACAGATAGTGGAGATTGTTTATCTTTTTTACGCATATGTGGTAATGTGTATCAGTTATATTGGATAGAGTGGATGGCTGCAGAGATCTTGAAATCTGGGTTTAAATTCCCTTTAATTAAATTGTTCTAATAAAAATTTGGAAATGAAGGAAAGTAATTTAATTTTCATTCATTTTATCACAGCTCTAACACTCAGCACATTAGGAATTAATTTATCCAACAACATTATGTCTATACTAGAACATACTGGTTTCATTTAAACTAAGTACTATTATTAATGCATGATAATATTATTCCTCTATTTTTAATCACAGTGATAAGTCGACTGTCCTAATAATTGCTGTTTCAATATCCTTTCTAAAGTTTCTATGGGTCCACTGTTATTTTAAATATTTTATATAGAACTTAAAAGAAATTAAAGAAAGACTTTAATGAAACTGAATATATTTAAAATTTTGAATGTTAAATTGTCCGATTGATAGTAAGTTGAGATTAACTAAATAACCTTCAGTAATAATTTGCTATTGGCATCATTTGTTTAACTCAATTTAGTTTTGAATCTTAACATTTAAATCTACAGTATAATAATAAATTATTTTTCTCTTCACTAGTAAAATTGTAATTATAAGTATGCGACTTTTTTTTTTCGCATTAAATGGTGAAGCTATAATTTTACTCTAATTTATAATAGCTTTGCTAAGCGCTTTCGAGATTTCATGTTTGAATCTCATACTCATAGCTTTCTAACTAACGATTGTTATGATTATGCAAATGCGTTTGAATTTTTAATTAGTCCATTGTTTAGAGAGAGCAAAACATGCCTCTCTTTTATTAATGGCATTAATGTCATTTGCTATATAGAAAGCTTCTTTAACTTTTCTTTTGGCATTTTTTTCTGTACAAATTATTTGGGCAGAACTAGGTTCAAATACATGGCCAGTAGCTGCTTACACATTAAATGCTTAAAAAAATAATGTATTTCCAATAATGGTACATGCCTACAAATGGGAACAGAAATGAAAGCATTGAGAAGAAAAATATTTTGATTACTTACATAGAGATTATTTCTTTTTTAGGATTTACATTTTAAAAATAAAAATAATGATAATAAAGAAATAATTGGATGGCTTTATTACTCTGGAATTCATAAGAAGTTTGAGTCTCAGGAGTAAGAGAACAGGATTGTGATTTATGGATTTTAAACTCCAGAATCTGCCATTCTACCATTCTAGCAGCAGATCATCATCATCACAATAATAATAACAAAAAACAATAATAATTCAATTCAATATTTATTATATGCATTTAAATAATTCAATTTTTACAGAAATAAACAAGCAAGTACTGATACAGTAGTAATAATTACAAAATTATCATAGTAGTAGTAGCAGCAGCAGCAGCAATAGCAATAGAAGTAGCAACGACAGCAGCAGTAGCAGTAGTAGTAGCAGTAGTTGTCATAATAGTAGCAGTAGTTGTTGTAGTAGCAGTGGTAGTCACTGTAGTAGTCATCATAGTAGTAGCAGTAATTGTTATAATAGTAGTAGTAGTTGTCATAGTAATAGCAGCAGTCCTTGTAGTAGTTATAATAGTAGTAGTAGCAGTAGCAGTAGTAATTGTCATAATAGTCATCATAGTAGTTGTAGTAGTAGCAGTAGTAACAGTAGTAGTACTTATAATAACAACAATGATGATAATATTAACAATAACATAGTAATAATAGTAGTGTAACAGTTATTTTTATTGTAAAAAATGATACATGCTGACATTGACCCTGTTTATCCATAAGTCCATAAGTCTGAAGAAAAAATTCATCATATTTTCTGCTTTTCTTACCTATAGAAATATCATTGAGTAAATCACCAAATCACAAACTTCCTCTACTATTACTCTGGTTGATGGCCTTTCCCTTTCAATTAAGATCACTGTTTTCTTTATGTTTAATTTGGCCTTTGGTTTTTAAAATGCTATTTTTGCTTCATCTCTACCTCCATAAAATTGCAATCCCTGTTTTATAATAAAATTTTAAAAATAGAAATAGAGACAGGTGCTAGGCCTTGTAGATATTGTTGCTGCTACATAAAGCTTTATTTCTCTTCTGATCCCATTATGAGTAGTTAGTTCTTTCCCATTGTTTTTTCTTTCATATATCTTTGTTATATCTTAAATGAGATCTACCTTTTTTTAATTGTCCTTTCTTATACTTGTTCAATTAATATTGTTATTATAGATAATTGCTGCGTAATATCTAATTGAATTAAAAAATTATTTTTCAAATTTTTAAAAAACTTGTAAACTATTTGTATATCTAACAGGAGGTTCCTTGACAACAGTATGTAATTGTTGATTGTTACCTATATTGGGATTGTCTACGTGTTGACTGGTTTCTAATGGTTACTAATAAAATTCATATGGTGGTGGTTTTATTTTCATTTTCAGATTATTAATTCACATTTTGTTTTTCAATTTATTTTGATATTACAATTATTTTATTTCTGAAAAATAATAAAGTTTTGGAATTGTTGCACTATAATTTTAAAATGTGAATCTCCATTGTTACAGTAAGTCAAATCTTCTAACAAGTTGCCGATTGTTTAGGCCAGAAATGGGCTTACTTTGAGTATTTAGTGTTGGTTGGTTTATTAATAGATCTGTTTGCCAATATTTATATTTATTTGTAGGGGGATAGAAGGTTAGTTTATCTATGCTCAATAATGATTTTTATTACAGTAGCCCAATAACCAATACTAGGAACAGATATATCCATTGATGTAATTTTTAATGATGTAGCAGCATGATTAAATAGATTTGAAAGGGAGGTAATCAGCTTAAATGTTTTCTGTATTGTGAATATATTTAATGAGTATAGTCCAAGCCCATTATGAATTAATGGATTTTGTAGTTTTTTAATAGAAATGGACACAATGCATCTGCCCCACAGAAGTTTTTTGAGCATGGAGTAAACATGCAAAGTAAAGACTTTAGTGTAAATAATTATAGGGCTATAATAAGTAATTCTTGTCATAATGAGCCTATTAAACAATATGACTTTAGAATAAACTGAAAATATGATTTTGAAAGGGTACTAATAATTTTTTCTATTTTTACTTTAAGAGGATTCTGTATTTTTGTTTTCATTCCAATTCTACTAAGATGAAAAGAAAACTGAGGAATGAGACAAGGTTTCCTTTAAATTTAGATTGTATTAGTTTGCCTGTATATATCTGCCAACTAAATGTTTTATGTAAATTGAATTCTAGTTTGTATTTCTGTGAATAATGGTCTAAAATTTGTAATAATTTGGGAATATATTTTTGTGGTGATAATGTCATCCATATAAGCAATATATGAAGTTTACTTTTAAATTGTGGTACAAAAATACCAAGTAACCATTCTTCAAATTATTTTAAGGAGGGGATTTATGAACACTATAAACAGTAAAACATGAAGAGAAAAACCCTGAGAGCTAAACCAATGAAATTTAAGCCTTGGTGAATATTTTCCATTTATTGACATATGGATTTCTTTACTTATCAATAGATTGGTGAGTATATAGATTAATGATTTGGGGACAGACAAGATTGTTAAGAGATTTATAAGTTAGTCTATTAAAATTGAATTAAATGCTTTTTTTATATCTAATTGAATGGCAATAAGGCTATTTTTTTTTCTTTTCTAACAGTCTCCACAACAGATTTAAAAAATAATTGCAGTTCAACCAGTAGATATGATACTCTTTGCAAATTGCATTTTGGCTATTGTTGGTAAGATAAAGGGTTCAAGTTATCCTTGATCATTGATTCAAGAATCTTGGATATAGGACATATTTTTAACTGTAGTGATATCTTCAGATTTCTTAAGAAAAGGCACTATCATTATTGGATACAATCGCGGTATATGATAGATTTGTCTGGATAATAAGTTAGCTAGATTCCTTAGATAAGTTGTAGTAAAAAAGCTTAAGTGTTCATAGACATATTTGGGAATTCCATGAATATCTGAGTGACAGGTGTCTGGGACATTAACAACTTTTGGTGACATCATCTATAGTACAGATATGATCATTCTTTGTGTTTCCCAAAAATAAAGTGGTAGAACAGAACATTTTATTGTTTTGCAAACTATTTTGAAAAGACACATATAATGAAGTTAGCATGATGTCTCCAGCAATTACCTCTAGCAATTATTTCATTACTGATTCTAATTGCTATAAGTATTGGGAGGTGAGGTTTGACCTAATGCCCAATGGATAAAATGTCTAGAGAATGAATATGTATTATCCAGAAAAAGCATCTTTTTTTTAATTAGTATATATTCTTTCAGAGTTTGACAAGTATATTGCTGTAATAAGTTTTTTAGGGCAGCTACTTTAGTGCAGTTGTTTTCAGTGGCCTGGTAATGAATAATTTTTTTATGAAATGTCATCTGCAAGTGCTAATAATTTAGGAGGTGTGGTTGTTCAGGTTAAGTGATCAATATTAAAAGAAAGAACATTAATAAATGCTAACCAGGTTTGTGCAGGGTCTAACTTCATTTTATCCATTTTAAAAAATTCTATATAAATTTCTGAAAATAAAAATTCATTAGTCCTGCTAGGGAGTAATATTCTTATTGTCTTTCCAGCTGACAGTACTTTTTCTATATGTAAGATCTAAATCTAGGACTACAAACAATGCTAAATGGTCAGATAGGGTTGAATTTTTTAAAGATGACCTAATTAGATGATGCAGTATCAGTGAGCAGAATAGTAGATTAGTGAAAAGTGTAGAAATGATACAGAATCATTTAGTAGGATACTTCTCCACTCATAAGAAGGAAAGCAAACTTATATAGCCACTTAGATACAAATTTACTGTACGCATGTTAAAATCACCCAGTAGCTGATATGGATAGGGAGAGGAAGCTAAGATTGAATTAACTGTTAATATTAATCTATTATTGTTGGCCCTGGGAGTATATATGAAAATATATTTAAAACAAAAGCTGTGTGATGGAATGAGATAATTTATATATGAGCATCAAGATATAGAATATTAAATGATCTGAATGAACAAGGCTTAGATATTATAATACCCATGCCTGCAGATGATCTATGGGATATTTTTGAAAATATTGAGAATCCTCAATTGTATAGATAATTTGAAGAATCTATAAGTGAGTTACTATATATTTTCATCTCTGACAAGCCAAGTATACATGGCTGGATTATGTCACATCATAATAATAATAATAATAATAATTATTATTATTATTATTATTATTATTATTATTATTATTATTATTATTATTATTATTATTATTATTATTATTATTATTATTATTATTATTATTATTATTATTATTATTATTATTATTATTATATGATGATGATGTTTCAACAATAATAAACTTTATTAATCCTTTTAGTTACATAGTATTATAATGCCACTTAATTGTAGAGTGATACATGTTTAATCCTATTACGCATATTCTATCACAGTCCAATTTCGAATGTTACAATATTCATTTTTATTCAAAGTACATATCTATATCGGCATTTGTAAATGATTCTATCTGCTTTAGAAGTAAGTGTCAATTAAACATATTGTCAAATAGGAGCACAATCTTGAACATTCTTTCTTTAATTCTTAAGAAATAGGAGATTAATTTTATCATTGTTCTCTAATTTCAAATCTTGTGGTATATCATGGAAAAGACATTATAATGGTATGTGAATATTCTTTATCCCACAGCCTTTATATACTAGGCCATCATTCAAACCGAAAGTCCCATGATCATATTTGTGATCATTAAAACACTTTATCCATAAACCAGCAAATTCATTTTTTATAACTTTGCTGCTTATCTAAGCATAGACCAAGTAGCCACATAAATATCTGGGCTGGTGGCTGGTGATCTGCTTGTCTCTAACTTGAATTTAACAAACTTATTCTCAAATGTGGCTGGATGCCTTCTGGTGTTATTACCCAATATGAAAGCACACCTAGTGCACCAGAGTGCATATAAGATGAACATCATAGCCCTTAGGGCTGGTAGAGACCTACCTTTGTAAGTCAACATAATTTGCATCATTGTAGTGCTTTGTTTTCTGTATTTCCCTGCATAATGCATCTAGTCTACTCTATGGCCTTGCAGCTGAAAATTATGTGCTGTACAGTCTCCTCAGCCATACAGCAAAGTCCACAGATATCTATCAACCTGTACATTGTTCTGTGATGTAAAAAATATTTAGTAGGTAAAGCATTCAAATTCATTTTGATTATAAAATTTAAGAACTTAGGTTCTAGTTGTCATCTTTTATATTGCTTGATCAGACATTTGTTTCTTATGTCTAGTATTGATGGGATCTCCTCATTGTAATTATTTTGATGTGTAAACTTTTTTTAATTATTATTATTATTATTATTATTATTATTATTGTTGTTGTTGTTGTTGTTGTTGTTATTATTATTATTATTATTATTATTATTATTATTATTATTATTATTATTATTATTATTATTATTATTATTATTATTGTTGTTGTTGTTGTTGTTGTTGTTATCATTGTTGTTATCATCATTATCATTGTTGTTGTTATTATTATTATTAAACTGTTTGCATGAGATAATCTAAACAAATAATATGATAAATGAAAATCAACTAATTAGATACCTCTATTGCATATGATATCATTTCTGTTTTCTAACAAAACTAGCATTAATCCAAAATTCCCCTTTCACAGGCTTTTTTGGATTGTGAATTTTTTATATTTCAACAATACCCTTTTTGTTCTCATTATAAACTCAAAATTAATTGAAAATTTAAATAAATAGTAAATTTTATTATCCATAATTTGTATATATTGAAATATTTTTCATGAATTATATAAACTAATTTTTATATAATGTGTTTTTTGTGCATTTTGCATTGTTATTATAAATTGTTTAATTGATATATTTTACTTTTATATGTTACATTTGTAAATATTTGGATTGCCCCCCCCTCCCCATAAAAATGATAAATGTTATTATGTGTGCAATGCAAATTAAAAGCTTTAAAATAGTTTGCAATCACATTGTGAAAGGCATAAAGATTTCACTGAAAAAGGCTCTTTTATATTATAATTATAATAATTATATAGAATTATTGTTGCTATATAATGTTATTTTATATCATATATTTTTTACTTAAAAATTAATAACAGTATAGCATTTTGGAATAACATATTAAATCTTTATTTATACCAACATAAAAGATTTATATAGAAGTAATTAAAAGAATAAATCAAATACCACTCCACTGATTTGCTCTGATAATAAAAGTTTTTGAATTAATAATATTCTTATGAATAGCAATTTAAACTATGTATTTAAAATGTCAATTTGTTGATTTTAAGTATATCACTAAAGAATGTATTTTTTTTTTTAAGTCATTTATTAAAACGTTTTTTTATATGCTAGATTAATGTTTTTTTTTATTGTATAATTTTAATAAAACCTCTCACCAATTTTTTGCAGTGTGCCGATACTTAAAAAATAGATGGGGCGAATGTGATCCAAAATCAAATCTACGCACTCGTAAACTGGAATTGAAGAAAGGTAAACCCTCATGCTTAAGTGAAAAAATTGAAACCAAAAAGTGCAAAAAAGGTAATAATACTAACAAGAATTTACATTATTTTAAATTATTATAAGATTGTGGTAATTTCTTTCTTTTAAAAAGTCATTTCTATCCATCATATCAAATAAAGAGAAAATTGAAGCATGTATTATCCAAATTTTAAAATTTTTTGTCAGCATAACACATCTCAAATTCTACTACATTATAATTTTTTTAGGTCCAAAAATTTAAATTACTTTCCCTAATTATATACCATTTCTTAAAAAACCTTCACTTATTAAGCACTTAGATCCCCATACACAAATTATCAGTTTGATATTTTTTCATTATATTACCTTCCTGTAAGGTAAGGATTGATTTCTATTAATTTTTAATTCTTTGTGTATGGGTGATTAATTATTGCACTAAAAATATGTTTTCAAAATTTTTTAATTTTTATCAATGTACCATACATCTCAAACTTTATTATATTTATAACTATCAACAGTTTGCATTTCCTGAACAATTTCACCTAAGTCTTCAAGAGTCTGTATTAAATATATGCCCATGGTGGGTTTCACAAGTCATTTTATACATGTTTTTTAAATCCTCCTTTTGCTTTGGCCTTAAGATTTTTGGAATTAATTTTCACTTACCCTAACATAGTTCTTGAATCAGTTTGTTTTTCCACTTTTCTTTTAACTTTTCAGCATTACAACATATTTAATTGTATTTCCTGATGAGATTTTTTGTAGCCTTCAACTTTTGATTTTAACCATTATTCTACACCAGAATTCAATAAACTGAACTTGATAAAAAATTCAAAAAATTCATATTTGAAGTTTGCAAATATTGAAAATGTGAGATTGCAGTGACAACCAAAGATGCTTTCATTATGAAATGCATGGCAGAGAAGAATAACTTTAAAAAATGAATAAAAAAATTTTAATTGAAATTTGTATTTGAAATGTGAATGAAAAAATGTTGTCTATTAAAATAAGTGTCTAATTTTTAGAATATCTTAAATTATTCAAAGGCAGTGATAGCAATGATATATTAGCCATAATTTTCATAAAGTGGCTGATCAGAATCTCATAATTTTCTTTGTTAATGTGGTAGAAGTTATTATCTTCCATTTTTAAAAATAAAATATATACATATAAAATAATAATGTATGCTTTTGATTTTTGAAAATTATTACACAATTATTGTGTAAAAATAGTTATGAATCTTATTAAGCTTTGAAAAAAAGCTCATTCTTAAAATCACAAATAGTTTGTATACCCACTATAAAGAAAGAAATCAATCAAAGAGTTGGAAGCTGAACTAAATGACTTTAATGTTGTTGTAATTCATTTTTACTCACCTTGATTTTTTTATAAACTAAAAAAATCAATATTTTAAAATTAAGTGAACATATGAATTTAAAAAAAGTAATATTTTTCATTAGATGGCTGTACAAATATAATTTAAAAAAAACATGATTACAAATTTTTTTTCTGAATTTCTCTGACTGAAGATCTTCATGGTGATGTGAATGAAAGTCAATCTAAGATATCCTTCACTAATATACTAAAATTATCCCCTTCTTTAAGATTAAGAAATCATTTATAATTTATATATTAAAAATGTTTTCACTTCTATTTTTCTCAGCTAAATTGCATTATTGTTCTCATCTAAAAGTTTTTTTTCTATTTTGCAACAATCTTTTTTTTTATTTTTCTAAGAGTTTGCTGAATATTTTGGTAAAATGGAATTTGAATTTAATTAATTGTCTTTATAATATATTACAATTAAGAAGTTGGATCAAATGAATATTAAAAAATTTTTATCTGATAAAAAATAAATAACTGAATGTTTTATTTCTTTGGAGTTTATAAAAAGTTCAAGTGACAGATGTGTGTTGAATTCTGAAACACTATTCTACTACTGTGCTAAATCTGATTTACATCCAGTTGATTGCCATCATTTTTTGTTTTCTACTTACACTATTAAGGTTCAATTAAACATCTGAAAAAATGTAAATAAAAACCATAGCTTTTAATCAGATGAAATAATTATTTTAATTTGTTACTCTCAAGATTTTTTATATAATTTAACCCTACCAAATTTTACTATTTTTCTGATATTTCTGACATTTTTCTTTGTCTCACATATCAACATAAAATATATGATAAAATGATTATTACTTATCAGAAAATAATAAATTTGACTTCATTTGATAGATATTTTTGTTTACAACTGGAATAAATTTTAAATGTTTACATTTTGTTTCTGTAAATATTGAATAAATGAGATTGCAATCAAAACAAAGACTTTACACATCATCGTTTCTAGAAAGATTTTTTTCAGTTTATAAAATCAATGAATAATTTTTAATTCTTATTATTTTATAAACATCCAAATGAATAATTATTTATTTCTCTTATATCTAACAAATTATGCTTTAAAAGTTTTAATTTTTTGAATATTTATTGCAAAATTGGATATTTTCTTATTCGTAAATATAAAGTAGATTGTTAGTCTTGTAAATTGCTTCAGGCCATATTTATGTTAGCTGCTAATATAACAATATATTTTTGAAAATAAAGTATTTCAAATCAAAATAAATTATTAATAATTTATATTTTTTGATATTTAATAAATATTGTTAAATTATTTTTAAAAAAATACCTAAAACCATAATAAATTCACAAATAAACACATTTTTGCATCAGTGGAAACTACAATGTCATAAAATGCTGAACCTTTTACAGCTTAGCAACAGACAAGGGTGGAACATGACAGGTCAGGGCTTATGTCTATTATTAGAGCAGGAATTTTGAATTTCGCACCTTTTAGTGCAAAATTTTCGGCAAAAAAATTTATTATGATAAAATATACCATTTTACATGCATTTTAATGTATAATACTTACGAAAAAATTCACCAAGGGATAAATTGCCAAAAGGTTATTTTCTTTCATCCTGAAGTAGATTAAGATTAAAGAATATGAGAGAACTTGAAATGATATTAAAACTTTAATGTAATACCGACAATATTTTCAATCTTATTCTGTATGTTGCCACATAGTGCAAAAATTGATCAATATCATAAGGAAATAATAGCATATTATTATGTATGACCATTATTAGCAATACAACTACCATTCTAATACAGAAAAAAAAGATTAAAAAAGAAAAGATAAGACTGAAGTTAAATTGTTATGAATGAAATTAAAGAAAGGAAATATAAATACATAAACCCATTGGTACATTTAGTGCAGAGAGATAATTGATGGTGTGAAAGGCTTATTATGGCAGAGGCAGTACACTAGTGGAAACCATGACATTAAAAAAATGAAAGAAGAATGAGTTAAAGAGTAAGAAAGATTAATATTTAATGAATTAAATAAAGAAGTGAATGCATTAAAAGTATATTTGTCACCTTATTTTATTTTTGTTTAAACACTATTTCTTAGTAAACAGGCAAAGCTCTCCATATAGTAGTGCCAACCAGTGTAATCAAGGCACTACTGTATGGAGATATTTGCCTTATGTGCTAGCATAAGAGATGGTGATCATGTGACTATTTCTTAGTGTTTATCAAAGATTTTATTTATTTGATAATAATTAAATGGCAGTAATAACACATATTTGGCATTTGTGTGCAATTTATTTACTAATTTAAACTGGGAATAATCTTTTGCAATTTTCCAGTATTACAATAAAATGATCTAGAGATAAAGACAAAAAAAGGGACAAAACTTAAAACATAAATTTATATATGATAATTAGTTACATATAAAGGTTTATTATATAGAATCTTGTATTTTCTCTCATAGTTTGCAATCAAGATGTCTAGATTATAATTATGTTATAGTTTATTATGTAAAAGCAATCTTATATGAACTGCTTGGACTGTACCTCTCTAAATTTGTGCAAATTACAAAAAATATATAACTCTTTATTTAAAAAATTACAATAATCAGAAATATCTATATTTTATATTCAAATACTTTAACAGTTATAAATATAAATTGTAATAGTTCAAATGTAGATGAAATTTATGCAGAAGCTATCAAAAAAACTCAAAAGCTATGTGTAAACTAAAATAACTCCATAAATAAACAAAAACATAAAGAATGAGTGGCACTTGTATTTTAGCTTGGTTTGTATATAAGCATTTAATTTATTGATGGTTTAGATTGCAACTTTTATACTAATATTCTTAAGGAGGGGAGGATGTACTACTACTCTTAATATGAATGTTGTTTAAGGTGGGAAGGGATCTATTACATTTTTCATCTGGTATGCGATGTGACGTGTTGCACTATGACTTCCCCTTACTTGGAGTCAAAAATCTCTCGGCCACTATGCCCAGAGAAAACTGTTAGCCATTTTACCTTCCCTTTCCATTCCCCACCCTAAGGTTTTCCCATATTCTTCTCTAATCTGCTCCATCTCATTTCCATAATGCAGTCTTTGTCAATTCCATGGCCTTTATATCTAAATCCGTCTTATTTTCAGTAGTCTTAGGTGGCTCCCCCAACTATTAACAAATGTACAAGAGTGCTTACTAAATGATTTCCTGAAATTATGATACTTAAAGAATATAATTTAGAACCATAGTATATTGCAAGATATGCTACTAATATATGATAAGTTTCAATGGCATACATCATATTAAATTTTTTCTTTTTGTTTTTTCTTAATCTGTTTAATTTGAATGTACAGTTAGCAAATGATTTATGACTTAGTTAAGTCATTTTTAGTGTCCCTATATCTTATTGTCTTGGTAAGTGTGGGATTTTGGAGAATTAAATAATTTGTGCAGTTATTTGATTATTAAATAATTTTTAAACAAAGATGTAGGATTTATTAACGTAGAATTTTAGAATAGAAGTCAGTCAATAAGAAAATTAACAGATAAGATTCAATGCAAACCCATTTAACGTTAGTTCAAGTATGTCCTATCATATATATCTTTTCTTTTATTACCTAATAAAAATGAGATAGTAGAGTATTACAAGGATTTGAAATTAGTGCTTAATTATATGCCTCATAAAGATTTAATTATTATAGGAATATATTGAAGTAATTTTGTTAGAAGTGGTAACATTGAATGAGCTTTATTATGATTAAATATTGTTTTGGTAAAAGAAATTAATATGGTGAAAAGTTTTTTAAATTTACTTTAGAATATGTGATATGATGGTTTTGAAATGACTTCAGAAATGGGCATAGAGATTTAATTATGGAAGATCAAAGACAGTTAACGTTAGAACAACAGGCCAGATCTTCCCTGAAGGTTTCAGATTTAAATCACAACTCAATAATTGAAAGTATCAAGGTGAAAGTTAAGAAATTGAACAAGGCTTACTTTTCAGAAGTGAAAAAATCTAAATACCAACTGGAAAATTTGTATAACAACTATTATTATAGATTATTTCAAGGGAATACTTATCACCTTTTAGATTTCCCTTTTCATCTTTGTAGCAAAGCAACGAGAATACAAATTCAAAACAAATTTTAAAATTCAAAAAATAACAAATTCCATGGACAAAGCATATTACTATAAGCAAAAGTATCATTGTTTAACATATGACCAATAATTAGAATAACATATTATCTCCCACTATACTTTTGAAAGATTTCATTAATTATATATGCCTTTTCATAGGAATCTATTGTGAGGGGGGATGATATAATTTCAATTAAAAAATTGCAACTACTGATATTATTAAATTGGCTGTCCCTACAATGTATATATATATTCAGAATTTTTAAAAAAAACTATAAAAATCTTATTGGCATGTTAAAAAATGTATGCAATAACAAAATGGGTAGACCAACATCAGTCAAATGTTACTGTGAACGTTAATAAATCCTTTTAATATTATAAATATGCTATTTATTCAACAGCACAGTAACAAATATAAATATTGGGAAGCATTTAAATTTACCTACACAAATATATAGCATAAAACAGATATACAATTAATAATCAACGACTAAGTCAAAAATATAATATTGGTTCTGGAACTAAAATATTTTGATTTTTTAAATTAAAATAAACTGCAAAGCCTTCTCAACTCTAAACTTTCTAAAATACAAAAAAAGTATTACTAAAAACATAAATAATTCATTTTCCTTCTGCCTTAGAGAATCGGAAATGGAATATCATTTTCTTTTCACTCATCAAGGCCTTGAAAATATATACAAAAAAATATTTCCAGTATTATGACACAAAATACAACAATCAAACATTTAGTATAGTCATATATAAAAAAGTTCTTTCTCCAAAATTAGGTCAGTACTTTTATACTCAATACCTTCTGATGTACTAGATGTAGTTTTGATATAAATAACTACTAAATGACATAAAAACTCAATAATAAATAAGCTAATAAACAGTCATCAAAGAGATAAAAAAAATAACAGAAATACAAACTTATATTGGCCCATGGTTCTTAATGCATCATTATTCAAATCTGTGATATGGTATATAACTAACAGCTGCCTTACAAGCAGTTGTCCTGGGTTCATGGGTGCTCTTTCTGGTCGATGCTTTGACACATGAATATATATATGGGTGTGGGTGTGATTCTAAGACAATATGTTATTTATTTATACTGAATGCTTCCTATATATGTAAATAGAGGGATTTGAATTCAGGATTTTCAGTCTATTTATTCTCCACTCTATCTCAAGCAACTTATACATATTACCACATACATGCAAAAAAAGATACATGATTTCCAATATATATATATATATATATATATATATATATATATATATATATATATATATATATATATATATATATATATATATATATATATATATATATATATATATATATTATGCAGAACTAGCATTTATCAGTTGGGCCAGATTATAATCTCCCACACATATATAAATTGAGAACTGATTATGTATGTGTGGGAGATTATGATCTTACCCAACTGATGAATGTTGGTTCTGCATAAGATACATATATTGTGGATCATGTATTTTTTTCACATGTGTGTGGTCATGTGTATTGGTTGCTTGAGATAGAATTGAGGATGAATAGAATGAAAAATCCTGACTTCAAATCTCTCTATTTCAAAATAATATTATAAATTCTTTCAAATTAAATTGTATAGCAAGAATGCATGTAATTGTATTGACTATCACTCTCTTTCTCTATCATCATCATCAACCATTATCAATCCACTGCAGGATGAAGGTCTCTCCAAGTTTAATCCATCTTCTTCGATCTTTAGCTTCTCTTCTCCACAACACCCCTGCACATTTTCTTATTTCATCCATCCATCTCACATGTGGTCTCTTTCTGGGTCTTTTACAATCTCTTGTAATCCAGTTTAAAAGTTCAATTGTCCATCTATTATCATCTCTTCTAGCAATATGTCCAGCCCAACTCCATTTCAATCTTTTAATTTTTTCAATAAGGTCAATAACACCTGTTTGTTGTCTTACCCATACATTGCGTTTTCGATCTCTTCTTGTTACTCCCAACATACATCTCTCCATACTCCTTTGAGTGGTCTGAAGTCTCTGTATTGATCTTCTATTAAGTGTCCAAGTCTCAGATCCATAAATAAGAACTGGTAAAACACATTTGTTAAAAACCATCCTTTTCAAACACATAGGATGCCTTATTTCCTTTTAGTATCAAGTTATTTCTACCAAAAGCACTCCAACCAAGTTTAATTCTATGATTAATTTCCTCCATTATGTTTCCATCTGTATTAATGATCTGACCAAGGTATTTGTAACTGTTAACTTCTTCTAATTCTTCATAATCAATCTTTATTTTCATATTTTGAGCAAATCGATTAAACATTACTTTAGTCTTTTTAACATTTATCTTTAGTCCTACTTTTCTACTTTCATCTGCTAACTCCTGCAACATTTCCTGCAGCTATGAAGCATTATTTGCAAAAACAATTACATCATCTGCGAAATCTAAATTACTTAAATACTCTCCATTTACTTTCACTCCTTTAGTTTCCCATTTTAATCCACAAAATACTTCTTGCAGCACTGCTGTAAAGAGTTTTGGAGATATGGAGTCACCTTGTCTTACACCTTTCTCAATGTTGATTTTTCCAGTATCATTATGTAATCTAATTGTTGCTGTTGCATTTTTATAAATATTCTTTAAAATATGACAATATCCTGGATCTATACCTTGATGATCCAATGCTTTAATCACTGAAGAAATATGTATAAAATCGAATGTCTTTTCATAATCTACAAATCCAAAACATAATGACAACTCATATTCATTTGTCCTTTCTATGACTTCTCTCAATACCTGGATATGATCTATTGTACTAAAACCACTTTTAAATCCAGCTTGTTCTCTTGGTTGGTGGAAATCCAAAGTTCTCTGTAGAAGAGTTGTAATTATCTTGGTAAAAATTTTATATAAAATTGATAAAAGGCTGACAGGTCTGTAATTTCTAAAATCTTCTTTATCACCTTTTTTAAATATTAATATTATTACTGCATTCTTCTAATCTTCCGGTACATCTTTATCATTTAGACATTTGCTATATAACTTTGCTTAAATTGTTTCTATTTCTTCACCTGCTTCTTTTAATATATCAATTATAATTCCATCATTTCCTGGAGCCTTTCCTTTCTTCATACACTTAATTGCATGTCTCACTTCTTCATTTAAAATTCTGGGCAATTCGGAAGATGTAATAGATATAGGAGGTATATATATATAAACAACCTTGTAATAATTGCTCAATTAATAAAACCCTTTCAAAAGATGAAAAAAATCTAACCAAAATAACAGAGACAAAAGAGTAAAAAAATAACATTCTTGTATTCAAAGAGAATTAAAAATATGGACAAAATGATTTTATATTTTTTGAAAAAATTGATATTGAAGTATATCAAGGTAAGATTGGGAAATATCTCTTTCAGGTCACTGCTACAAGAAAATCTAAGGTTTAGAACCAAAGAGTACAATTTAAAAGATTATAACACACAATGATAATAATATAGAATATTTCAATTACATTAGAAATAAAATTACTTGTGATTTTTACTGCCAAAAAAAAAAAAAAGATTAAATTAAAAAATAGCCAGAACAAAAACATATTTTAGTCTTGGATTTGAAAAAGCAAACAAGTTAGATTATTTATCAACTTAAAGGTATTAGATAACTTGTATTTAGTAATGTGCTAGTGTCCAGCCACCATGGGTACTGCAGTTGTATTAAAGGTGGTCACGCAAGCACAAATAATTATAACACGAAACAACAGTGAAATAAAATTAACAACACTTGATATTAATAAATAATAATGCTTATATAGATTGGTATCAATAAAGTCACAATAGGCTTCCATGAAGATGTACAAAATTATTATGAGGCTAGTATGGCCTGCAAATTTCCTAGATCTACTTTTGAACCTTCAGTAATGGATTTCACTCAGTACATCAATAGTCCTATTTAACATTTGGCCTTGCAGTTTTCTTAGGTTAAACACAATCAGGTCCATCTATATGAATGTATGAGTGACAACCCTAATTTTTCTTATAGACGAGCTTTCATTTTTTCAGTCCAATTCCAGATAGTAACACTCTGATCATGTCTAGAACAATTATTAGTTTTAATGTTCTTCTATTTATGGAGCAGGAACCATTGGTTAAGTATCATTTTATTAATCTCTATCCTGGTCTATTCTTTTAGCACAAATATTTTCTACAACGGAAATGCTTATCTTATTAGAATATTTTTAATTAAAACGTATATAACTTTCTTTTTATTTTTTGCTTCAAAATAATTTAGTTCCTTTATTTATTTTAAACATAGCACATTATTTTTCACATTATTCTAAATATAGCATATGCTATGGAGAATATATAATAAAGCAAGGAGTTATGTGGCATTTGAAAGGACAATACCCAGAAAAAAGGTTGTTTGTCAAAAGAACATGTACAATGGGGGGGAAAAATCAGAGCAAAATGAAAAATGATAAACAAAAACTATAACTGCTTTCATATATTTTTGAGTTAATTGTAATTGGAATAAATTAAGCAGTTACTTGTGAGGTCATGTGATGTTTATAGATCAGAAGTGAAACTTTCCTGCAGCTATTTTTAGTTCTCAAGTCCATCCTATATTGCACTGGACAGCATTGTCAAATAAATGATCAGTAACTAAAATCTCTCATTGTGGTATTGCACTAAAATCAAACAAAAAAGAAATGTTCTTTAAAGAGAAGGTAGTGATATTAAAGTTTGTGTTTAGTGCTAGTTTGCCTATGGCCTGATGGTGATAATCTTTACATTAAATAATACTGATAACAAATGATTTTCTAAGCCAGATAATACAAGTTTAACCAAAATATCTTACTATGTATTTATGTAATAAGGCACCTGTGTTTAATTCTAAGCTCAAAGGTAGATAGAAGTACTAAGTAGTAGCGTATTACAAACAAATAACATTTTATTGTAATTCATAATATCTCTTTCTTAAAAAAATTATTTTAGCATCTTGGCATTTAAAGTGAATTAAATCACAATATATTTTAAGTAATATATATTAAGGCTATAACCTTAAGACTATGTGCCTGGATACAACAGTAGGGATCTCTACAAATCTTAACACAAGATTAATGACTTTAAAAGACAAGAGGTGTCACTCTTATCTTGAACCTACTTTTTAATTATATAGGCGAATCTAAAGCATTTTGATTGAGCGAAAAATCAATCAAAATGCTTTAGAGAAAAATCAATCAAAATGCTTTAGATTCACCTATATAATTAAAAAGTAAGTCCAAGATAAGAGTGGCCGTTTTTGTCTTTTAAAGTCGTTAATCTTGTATTAAGATTTGTAGAGGTCTCTATTGTCGCATCCAGGCGCATAGTCTTAAGGTTATAGCCTTAATATATATTATTTACGTAATGAGTATGCGCTTAATAAATTATTAATATATTTTAAGAAATACTTTACTATGCCTTTTTTGTATTATGTGAACTAAAGTATTTTTTTTATATAAATTGTTTCATTGTACGCTTTATCTTTCTTTAATATTATAAAATAATAAATTTCATTATATAAAATTATTATATATTTGCATGGAATAATATACATAAAGTGTACATGGAAAAGTTTTAAAAAATGATAAAAGAAATATAGAAGTAAAAACGGAGAGAAAAGGTTGAGAATGAAAAAAATAATATTGCATAGAATTAAAGCAAAAACAACAAATAAAAACAAATGACAACAATGAACAAAGCTATCCATATAAAAGTTGATGATAAACATCGTAAACTAAAAATAAAAATTAGTACTATACGGTAAAATTTAATCAAGCTAGCGCTAATAAATACAAAATACATAATGTATTTATTTAAAATGATATAAATATTTCAATTAAATTTGTTTAAAAATATTAAACTTTTTTTTTGCAATCATGAAGGGCGGTAGTTTTGCATTTTATTTACTTTTTTATTTATTTAATTATAAGTCTGAAGATTATGAATATATATATATTGAATTTGAAATCTATAAAAAGGTCTTCTAAAGAATTATTTCAACAGATGAAACCTTTATTTAATCCTTCTGGCGGTCTATAACTAGTAGAGGAAGTCGTCAAACAAAGAGAATAACCCCATTAATATCATTAACCTTTTTTTTTTTTTTTTTAACCATATTGCACTAGGAAAAAAAAATGGAAAAACGATAATCATTTTAGTTAGTTTGATAGATAATTTTCAGTGAATAACCAACTTGATTAAACCAGTCCCAAAAAAAAAAAAAGTTAGTTTAATCAATTAGATGAGGAAATTTGGAAAGATAAAATTTGAGTGATCTTTTAATTTAAAATGCAGCCTTCATGTTAAGGTCATACTTTAATTAAAAGCTTTTTAAATAGATTTATAAAGCACTTTTTGATATTTTTCATTGATCCAATAACCATAGAAAATTTATATTGTAATAACATCAAATGTTAAAAGTATGTGTGTGTGTGTGTGCGTGCGCGTGTGTGTGGTGGTGCAGAGTGTATCTTCTAAACAAAATATTTGGATTTGCTTTCAGTTGAAATTTTAAGATTATGTATTTTTTCTTTTTGATTTTTAATATTTTTTAACGCATGAAGTTTGGTATTACTTTATGTAATCACATATTTATGTATAAATGTGTATTAAGATATTTTTTACATTCTTTTACATAACCCATCAAACAAATCAAATACATTTTAAGATATTGTTAATTAACAAGTATACACATAACAGTAATTAGTATTGGTCCATCATTTTATATATAAGACCATTTACAGGGATCATCATTTTTCACATTTTATAGTTCCAGAAAATTATAGAATAATGAGTTAAATTCCCATGGAAATAATGTTAACTGATTCTATGGCACAGTGATACTGCATTACCTATGTTTATATATAGATATAAAAGAAGCTTCATTAATGCACAAATATTCAGGACCACTGCATAGGTAAGAGACACCTTTGTGCATGGTAAATTTTAACATCTCTCTTCCCATTCTATAAAATAAAATGTGTATATTAAAAAAAAAATTTCCAGTGTTTTCATTTCATTTGTTCGGTAAATACCTTATGCTTTTTATTTATTTGTTTCTATAAAATAAACCTGGAGATTAAAACAGATTTCAGGTCAACATGGGTGTGATTATAATCTCAGCCTCATGGTGGCCTTTGAGCATTCCTTCATCAGATTTTCAATTGGATGGATGGTTGAAGAGTTGAAGTGTGGAGTGGATTGAGATCTGTCCATTAAAGTATGAAGATTGGCTATCTTAATATATATCTGAGCACTTATTGCATATATGTGTAGAGATGATAATCTGGACCAACTGCTGATTGCTGGTTTAGTATGAAATACATATATTGGTGATTATTTAACTTTTCGACATATATGTGTTCAAGTGTATGTGTTATGAAATAGAGTGGAGAGTGGTGAGTCATATGAAATTCTGTGCTCATATGCCCTATATATTTTAAATTAAAACAAATTAATATTTAAAAAAATAATTTTTAAAACAATAATTAAGGTAATACCTTATTTAAAACAAAAATATTTATTTAATATTGTAAGTGGAAATTTATTGAATTTAAAAATTTTAATGTTTTTATAATTTTCTTCTTTCAAAAGTTTTTATTTTTTGGACAATCCTGTGAAATTGCTAGTAGTGATTGGAAATATCTATAAATAATAATTTTTTTTAAAATATCTATACATGAAAACATTACACCACCATCCTCCACTCTTTTCAGACAGGTTCTGATATTATATAAGTATGCTTACTAAAAATATCTATAGCCAGAGTATGTTTCTCTGGGATACAACATTCAATGGCATCTTCCAGTGCTTCACCTCTGAAATCTGGACAATTTTGCAGCTCTGTCTCATGTAGTGGGAAGAAAAGAGAATCCATTTTCTTTACTCTTTACATAACAGCTTATTTCCACTATCTTTCTGAAGTATAATAGTTATAACAAGGCTGATGCAATTCTTAGACTTCTTTATCAATATTTAGGTCAATTTTAACAGGCATATCAATAATTTGTTAAAAGTAAAATAGTTTTTCTTTATTTAAAAACGCATTCAAAATAATCATGCGTAAACTTATTCATGTTTTCTAGTAACAAAGTTATAATCTTCATTAATAAAATATTTACACTATTATTTAAATTTTTGTATGTTATTCTACTGTTAATGGCAATACTTTTTGTATACAGTCTGATATTTAAAATTTTCATACTTACATTGTTTATTCCATAAATTTTTAAAAGCTATTATCATGCATTTGGGCTTTATTTTAATATTAGATTATATTATATTGTATAAATAAATAAAATCAAATGATTGGTTTTATTTTAGGCACTTTCAAAAGTGACATTTAGAAAAGTTTTTAAATATTTTATGGTTGTCAATATAATGAAGTTTGTTAAGAATCAAATATTTTAAAGCATATTTTTTCTAAAAATTATGTTTTTATTATTACCAATTCTGTCTTCCTTGAATTTTTTCTGTCATATAACTAAAGCAGGTGGTAAGCTTGCAATTGAAAACAATTTTCTAATATATTTCAGTAATATTATGGTTCACTTTCAAGTTTTCAAATAGATAACAAACCCCACAATCCAAATCCAAAAAAAGCACATTAGTATGTAAAAAATAAAAAAAATGTATATATTGATAGTAAAATTGAAAAATAAAATATCAGTTTTAAAAATAAAAAAAATTGAGGGACCATTAAAATCAATCCCAGTATCTTATATTCCAAGAGCCATCATTTTAATCATTGCAATTATATAAATAATCTATATCATTACTTCTGAAATATAATTGATAAATGGAATTATCTACTAGATGACTACTGTGGTATTATTATAATTATTATGAGTCAATAATTTTTAAATAAGTTTATTTTTAAATAAATTATTGATAGTAATGTGTAATGTTTTATATAAATTAGGATATTTAAATAAAAGTGATTTGGAAATATAAACATTTTCATTTATATAAAATTATGCTAATTATTACAGCAAAATGGCACCTGTCTGTTTAGTTTAACTGATAGTAATATATTTTGAACAAAAGTCACAAGACTAAGGAATAAAGTAATTTTCTTATATTTAATATATTTGCAATCAAAATATGATTCTAACAATGGAGTGATTTGGAAATCTAACCATTCTCATTTACATATAAATCTTATTAATTACCATAGTGATTTGATACTCCCTTTGTCTTCTACAAACAACTACATGTGGCAATCCTGCAAATCTTAGTATTATATAAATGTGCTATTAAGACAAAGAAAGTAAAAAAGATGTTAATATTAAGTGGGGGAAATATTTAAATAAAAAGAAGTTGGCTAAAATAGATAATTATAGAGAGAGAATGAAATTAAATAATAAATTATTGGAAGATATTAATAAAAGGGGAAGTGATTGGAGTAAGAAATTTTGGAAATATATTAAAAGAAGGAATGTAGGGATGAGAGAAATAGTATTACTAAATGATGAGGAGAATGAGTGTTGTTCTAGAGAAGAATTATAGTCAATCTTAAATAAATATGAAAAGGTTATAGAAAAGATGTTAGATGTAAAGAACAAAATGATAACAATCATAAAAGCACATAGTAAGGGAAATATTAGTTTTAGAGAAAATGAATTGAATGAAGCAGGGAAGAAGTTGAAAAATGGGAAGGCAAGAGGTTTGAATCGATGAACAGCAGAGCTGGTAATGAATTTAGGAAATAGGGCAAAATTAAATCTATTATCGTGCTTTAATAAGATGGCATGGAAGACCGAATTCCCAGATAGTTGGACTAAAGACCATAACAAGATAAACAATTATAGACCAGTAGTAATAGCATTGATGTTATATAAAGTTTTTGCATATATGGTGACTGGAAGCGTGGCAAAATGGATTGAAGAAAATAATATAGTGGGAAAAATGCAAGGAGATTTTAGAATGGATAGGCATATAGGAGATAGTTTATTGATAGTCATACAACTTATAGAGAAAGTAGTAATACAGGTAGACAATTATATATGTCTTCATAGATATAGAATAGGCATATGATAGAGTGAATAGAAATAGATTATGGGTAATGTTAGTAAATTTGGGAATGAATGAGGCTTTATTGGATTTTATTAAGAGATTGTTTGAAATCAATTATTATACATTTAGTTAGGAAATATAGAATCAAAGTTAAAAATGAAGTGAGACTAACCCAAGGATGCCCTATGCCATCTATTTTGTTTTTTTTATATTTGAGAGAAATAGAAAAGACATTAGAAAGATTAGGAAAAGGTGTAGAGATATTACTAGTAGATGGGAAGAGAGTGTATACATTATCAGATCTTTTATTTGCTGATGATATTTTCGTAAGAAAGATGTGGAAGTTGTGCTGAAGACTTGTGCAGAGGTAGGAAAAGAGATGGAAGTCAAATTTAGTGAAGAAAAATAAAAAGTAATGATGGTTAATGCTGGGGAAAGAGAAGAGAAAGAATTTTTCTTGGGGGGATATAAAACTAAGTGTGGTGAATAGGTGCAACTATTTGGGAATTGTCTTAAGCATTCAGAGGAATTGCTTGAAGGAATGGGGAAAAAACTGATAAATGAAGCAAAGAAAAAAAGAACTGATAAAGAAATTAACAGTGTTTTCATATAATAATTATGATGTAGCAAGAATTGTATGGAAGGGAATGGTAGTAGCAGGGCTAACTATGGCAATGATGTGTTGAGTTAGCAAAAGGATGTTAGATTACTTAGAAAAAGTACAAACAGAAGTAAAAAGACATGCATTAGATGAAGATGTGTGGATGACAAAGGAGGCAGTTCAAAGAGAAATGGGATGGTCAAGTTTTTATATGAGAGATGCAAAAAGTAAAATGAAAATGTTTGGTAGATTGCAATTTATGAATAGTAAGAGAATATCCAAAATAGTATTTAATTGGGTTACAAATAAAGAACAGGCAACAAGATGGGTGAGAAAGATAGTGTGATATGCAGAAGATTTGGATAAAGACTTTATATCAGTACCTTTGTACAAAGGGTGGAATGATTGTGTTAGGAAGATTGTTGAGTATTATAGTGGCAAAGACTGGGATAGAAGAATAGTTTTTTAATAAAAAATGGAGAGATGGCGAACTAGTACGGAGAGTAAAAAGAGATTAAATATGTCTAGAATGTAAATGCTTACAAGCAGAAAGGCAAATATTGAAATTATGGGAGAATAAATATAGACCAAGTGATTATACACAAAGTGAATTATTATTCTTTATGTTGAGGTTGAAAAAAGATGAGAGATCTAGATACAAGGGCCAGGGAGTGGACAAAGATAATGTTGTGGAAATGGGATATAGCAAGATAAAGAAGAATATGAGAAAACTTTGGGATGGAGAATAGAAAAGGAAGGTAAGATGGCTAACAGGTTTTTCTTGCACATATTGGCTGAGAGATTCCTGACTTTGATAAAAGAGTAGCCATATCACATCACATATACTATGCTATATATACAATTATTTAAAAATATTGATATGGAATAAATAAAGTTTTATATGAAAAATACAAAGTAAACAATTCAGTGTTAACCTTTATTTTTCCATCCATTCATTAAGTTTAAAAAGAAAGTAAAAGTAAATCCATCCTTGGATTTCCATTGAAATGGATGGCTGAAGAATTGGAGAGTGGAGAAAATTGAAACTTGTCCATTAAAGTTCAGAGATTTGCTATCTTAATATAAACAAAGCACTAATTGTATATATGTGTGGGAGATGGTGATCTGGACCAAATGATGAGTGCTGATTTAGCACGAAATTCCTGTATTGGAGATCATTTATCTTTTTCACATTATGTGGTCATGTGTGTCAGTTGTATAAGATAGATTGGATAGATTTAATGAGCTTAAGTTCAAGTTCAAGACCCTCATAAAGAAAAAGACTGTAAAGTAATATCCCCTTCCCTAGTCATCAGTTTATTTTTATGTTTAAAACCGCACTTATTTGACATTGTGGTGTCTTTTTTTATATATAATTTCCAAATAAGGTCTAAACTATTGATAATACCGTATTTTTTAGGACTTTCATATAATCAGGTAAAAACGGTTATTTTTTTAAATCATCGAAGAGATTTGACTTATTTTTTATCTGTTAATATTTGCTTTAAACTGTATAAGATTTTTTTTTTCGTCTTGTGTCGATATTTAAAAATTTGTAATATATTCTTTTCAACTAAAGAGAAGTTTATTTCATTACATTTTTTTCAACTTAGTTTTTTTTAAAAAAAGAAAAGAAAATTAAATAAAACGATATTTTTTTTTATTCAAACTTTCACTAACTTTTTTAGTAATCTCTCTTTTTAGTAATAGTTTTATCTTTTTTTCTTTTTGCAGCAATAAGTTTCATACCAATACCAAAATGTTGTTTTCCTTGCTAATTCACAACTATATTTTGTTATATCATTATCAACTCTTTTTTGCACTATTTTTAAAAATTCGAGATATTCAATCCTTCTAAATGCATCATTTGTATATATTTCTTCTTTTCTTCATAAATTGTCTTGTCTTAGAAATTTTACTGCTTTTTTGTACCAGCTATCTTATTACAGTTTTTAAAAGTGTATCAGTTATCTTCCTATTGATTTTATTCAAATCTGAATCATGTTTAAAATCTACTAATATTTGAAAACGATTTGCAAGTTCTAATTTAAATCCATTAGAATGTTTCTGAAAATTAAAAATATTAATTATAAATATTATTTTTCTTCATTTTTGTCTTTCTAGTTTTGCATTAATCGAAGATCACTTTCTGTGTTGAATTTATTTAGAACATTACCATCTTGAAATACATATTTTCTATTAGTCAAAACATAATCCAATTCTGCTTTATATTCATTTAGAATCTTCCATGTCCATTTCCAGTTAACATTTCTCTCAAAAAAAGAAATCATAATATCAAGTTTTTCTTTTTCTGCAAATTCTTTAAGCCTATGACCTCTCTTGTTTATATCACTCTAACAATATTTACGTACAGCACTTTCTTTTTTCAAATGTTTACCAATTTTAGCATTAAAGTCTTCCATAACAATTTTTAAATGTTTTGTCTGATCAAAAGCCTTTTGTACATTCATATAAAAATCCTTTACTTCATCTTCATCATCACAATAAGAACTTATTGGGATATAAATCTGAATTATATGTATCTGATATCTGTTATTAAGTTGAATAAATTATCTTTCCACTCTGTCTGATACACCATCAATCTCCACAATATGTTTTTTTATTTGTAATGAATCCTACTCCACTTGTACTTCTAATATTTGTGCCTTTGTAATAGAGTATACACCCACCTTTTAAATCAATTATCTCTTCACCTTTTCTTCTAACTTCACAAAGTTTAATAATATTCCATTTAATATGAGCCAATTCTTCCAATTCTTGCAATCTTCCTTCACTCAAACATGAGCTGCAATTATAAAGTACCTAAATAAAATGTCATCAAATAGCAGCTTGGGTCCACAACTAAAATATTCTTAGCACCCTCAGCTTTTGACCACTAACCTCTGCCTTGGCTGACAACTTTAGAGCCTCCTGATAATAAGAGCCATGATTTATTTTTTGTCATCATTTTAAATATTTATTAGAAAAAACAAATTAATTTGCGTACACATTCATTTTGCCTTCAAGAAAGCCCAACTGATTTCAGTTAAGAGCTATCAGGCAACTAAGAAGAAAAACTGTGGTGTTTTTTTGATTTTAAACTCAAAGGTAAAAATCCGCTAAACTAATCATGCTGGCAAATGCATGTTGGTGAGCAGCCACCCATGTCCATATACTATATGAATAATAACACAATAATAATAGCTACAATGACAAGAATGTAAGAAATGAATACTAGGAATTTTCCTATTCAGTACCTTTAAGGCCTCCAAGAGGAATCAGTGGGTCTTCTTTCAGTTAACGGCATGAAATATGTAGAAGAGTTTTATCAAGAATTATATGGCAATAAAGAACAAAGAAAAGTATCTTCTACAATGACTATATCTTCTGAATTGCTCAGGATTTTAAATGAAGAAGTGAGACATGCAATTAAATTTTATGAAGAAGAGAAAAATTCCAGATAATAATGGAATTATAATTGATATCTTAAAAAGTAGCAGGTGAAGAAATAAAAAAAAGTTGGAAAAGTTATATACTAAATGTGTAAATGATAAAGATGTATCATATAATTGGAAAAATGCAGTATTAATATTTTAAAAAGGTAATAAAGAAGACATTAGAAACTACAGATCTATCAGTCTTTTATAAGTTTTATACAAAATTTTTACCAAAATAATTACAACTTGTCTACAGAAAACTTTGGATTTTAACTAACCAAAAGAACAAACTGAATTTAAAAGTGGTATTATATAGTGGATCATATCCTAGTATTGAGGAAGTTATAGAAAAGACCAATGAACATGAGTTGTCATTATGCTTTGTATTTGTACATTATGAAAAGGCATTTGATTCTATAACCTTTCTTCAGTAAATAAAGCATTAGATCATCAGGGTATAGACCCAGAATATTGTCATATTCTGAAGAATATTTGTAAAAATGCAACAGCAACAATTAGATTACATAATGATACTTAAAAAAATAACAGTGAGAAGGGTGCACAACATAGTGATTCCGTATCTCCAAAACTTTTTACAGCAGTTTTGCAAGAAATATTTTGAGGATTAAAATGGTAAGCTTCAGAAATAAAAGTAAATGGAGATTATTTAAGTCATTTAGAATCTGCATATGATGTAGTTGTTTTTACAAATAATGCTTTAGAGCACCAGGAAATGATTGAGTTATCAGATTAATGTAAGAAAGTAGAATTAAAGATAGATGTTAAAAAGATTAATGTTCGATGGATTTTCTCAAAAGAAGAAAATAAAGAGTGATTTGTCAGATTACTATTACAGATGGAAACATAATGGATAAAATTAATCATAGAATTAAACTTGGTTGGAGTGATTTTGATAAAAATAACTTAATATTAAAATGAAATATGCCTCTGTGTTTTAAAAGGAAGATTTTGATAAATGTGTATTTCCAGTTTTTACTTATGAATCTGAGACTTGGACACTTAACAGAAGAGCAATAAAGAGACTTCAGACCACTCAGTGAAGTATGTAGAGATATATGTTAGAAGTAACAAGAAGAGATTGAAAATGGTATTTGGTGAGATAGTAAGAAGTGTTACTGATGTAATTGAAAGAATTAAAGACCAATAGTGGAGTTAGGCTGGACATATTTCTAGAAGAAATTATAATATATGGATAGAAATCTTAAACTGTTTTCCAAGAAATTGTAAAAGACCTAAAAAAAGACCATATGTGAGATGGATGGATGAAATAAGGAAATCTGCAGGGATGGTATGGAAAAAAAAGCTAGAAATCGGAGAAGATGGATTGAAGTTGGTGAGACCTTCATCCTGCAATAGGGCGATAATGATTGAAAATAATGGTGAAATATATTTTACTATAAGCCCTAATAACTGTATGTGCCATTTTTAAATCATTGTTTTGTTTTTTTGAGCAGGCATTTTTTTTTTATGTTTAAGCAAAAATGAAATTATTTTTTGGTAAACTTCCTGTCCATGTAGCTTCTATTCCATGAAGCAGAGGAGAAAGAGAGATTTTATCATATAGTCTACAATTTACCAATCATAATCATGCAAAAACGTGCATATAAAGACAAGTAGAATAAGAACCTTGGGCATTTGAAACACATAATAAAACGAATTATTTTGGAACATTATATTTTTTCTAGTAGAATTTAAAGTAATAAATGCCTTAGAATGAATGTTATTGAAAATAATAAATTTAGTTTTCTGAAAAGAAAAGAATTAGTGGTCGAGAGGTCAGCGACCGCAGCTTTACAAGCAGTTGTTCCGGGTTAGCGGGTTCGCTTCCCGGCTGATGCTATGACACATGAGGAAAAAAAAATCCCCCTCCCGCCCACCTCTGTCATACTTTTGCAAAAGGCGATAAAGTGTGTTGGGGGGGGGGGGCTTATTGAATAATTTTAAATTCAATAACTTAATGCACTTATCACGTGATATCTATACTTTTTAAGCAAATATAACTTTTTACACACTATTTTTTCAAAATATTATAATTTAATAAAAGTTTGATATTTAAAACTCAAGAAACATTAAACTACTTGAAAGAGATGTCTAGCATGCAGTTCTGTTCATGGTTAAGTGTCAGAATTGAAAATGCTTTTGTCTTTTATCTATTAAAATGATAATTGGAATCAAGGAATCAAGAGTGAATATGCTAAATGTGGGACCTGTTAATAAAAATATTCATTCCATTGCTATTCTTATAATAAAATTTAACTTCATGACTATTTATTTAGATTAAAAAAACTAGAATGCCTTATTAAATCAGGATAAATTTTGATTATGTTAAACAGTCATATGTTTCAAAATTATAATAATAAAATCATCTACAATCGCTGCATAAATATATGTATATAAATAGTAATTACATATAAAAAAAACCTTTTTTGGTACCTCGTTCAGTATTTTCAAATGTTAAGCCATCTATTTTAACATTACGATACGATACGCTTCTCTTTTATCGAAGTCAGGAACTCTCAACCATTATGCCCAGAGAAACTTGTTAGCCACCTTACATCTTTCCATTTCCCACCCTAAGGTTTCCCCATATTCTTCTCTATCCTACTCCATCCCATTTCCATAATATTATCTTTGTCCACTCTATGGCTTTTATATCTAGATCCCCATTAAATTTTCCAAACCCAGCATAAAAACCAAGAACCCACTTTCTGTATAATCACTTTGTTTATATTTAATCTCCCATAACTTCATTATTCATATCTTTTCTGCTTGTAAGCTTTACATTCAATTAACAGATGCCTAATATTTTCCATGCCTTCCTTACATAACTTGTAGACTAAATCACCCACATTTCACCATTTATGTATATATTCCCTTATTGCTAATGATCCTGTTTGAGTCTTAAATAGTAAACTACTTTCCCTGCTATTATCATAAATTAATTTGCACCCAATATTCCATTTACTTCTTTATATATTTAAGCTTTTTTTTTTACTCTGCATATTAGTTCATCTCCAACTCCCTATTTTTTATTAATGCATCTCTTCTTCTTCTATTCCATTCTTTGCCACTACAACACTACACAATCATCTCACCATTTTTATACTACATAAAATCTTTATCCAAATCTTCTGCATACTATACTATCTTTCTTGTTCATTTTGTTGCCTGCCTTTTATTCATACCCCAATTAAATACTATTTTGGCTATTCTTTTACCAACCATAAACTACAATCTACCGAACATTTTCATTTTGCTTTTTGCATCTTTCATATAAAAACTTGACCATTCAATTTCTCCTTCAATTGCCTCCTTTGCCATCCACACATCTGCATCTAATGCATGTCTTTCTACTTCTCTTTGTGCTTTTCTAAGTAATCTAATATCTCTTTACTAACACACAACACATCTTTACCATAAGTTAACCCTGCTACTGCCATTCCCTTCCATACATTTTTTGCTACATCATATTTATTATATTAAAACACTGTTAATTGCTTTATCAGTTCCTTTCTTCTTTTTTTTTTTTTGCTTCATTTACAATTTTTTTCTTCCATTCATCCAAACAATTTCTCTGATTATTTAAGTCAATTTTAAACTAGTTATACACATTCAACACAATTAACTTTATATCCCTCAATAAAAAAATTTTCTCTTCTCTTTACCCAGAATTTATCATTATTACTTTTGATTTTTTTTTTACTAAATTTAATCCCCATCTCTTTACTCACTCTTGCACACATCTTCAGCATAACTTCCATATCTTCCCTACTTTCTGTATACAAGAACATATCAGCAAATAAAAGATCTAATAATTATATGCACTCTCTAGCCATCTATTAATGATATCTCAACCCCTCTTCCTAGTCTTTCTATTGCTCTTTCCATTTCTCTCCCATATAACAAAAACAAAATAGATGGCATCCCCATTGTTAACACCAACTGATTCTATATTTTCTAATTGATACGTATAGTAATTACTTTCATACAATCTCTTAGTAAGATTCACTAAAGTTCCATTTATTCCTAAACTTATTAAACTTCCCCATAATCCATTTTTATTTACTCTATCATATGCCTTTTCTATATCTATAAAAACCATATAAAACTATCTAGCTGTATTTCTACTCATATTTATAAATTGTGTAACTACAAATAAACTATCTCTTATACATTTATCCAATCGAAACCTCCTTGCATTTCTCCCACTATATTATTTTCTTCCATCCATTTTCCCACTTTTCCAGTGATCATATATGCAAAAACTTTATATAACACTGATGTTACCACTATCAATCTATAATTGTTTATCTTTCTATGGTCCTTACTCTTTACTTTAACTATATAGCTATCTGGAAATTCTGTTTTCTGTGCTATCTTATTAAAACAGAATAATAGATTTAATTTTGCCCTATTTCCCAAATTCATCATCATCTCTGCTGCTTATTCATCTAAATCCCTTGCCTTTCCAATTTTTCAATATCTTCTCTGCCTCATTCATTTTCAGTAAAACTAATATTTCCTTTATTAAATTCTTTTAATTTGTTATCATTCTGTTCTTCACATATAACATCCTTTTTATGTCCATTACATACTTATTTAACATTGACTCTAATTCTTCTCTAGAGCTACACTCTTTTTTCTCATCATATATTAATACCATTTCTTTCTCCCCTACATTTCTTCTTTTAATATATTTCCAAAATTTTTTTATTCCCATCTCTTCCACTTTTATTAATATCCTCCAATAATTTACTATTTAATTTCATTCTCTCTTTATAATTATCTATTTTAGCCAACTTCTTTTTTAAAAAAGTTTTCCCATTCAATATTAACATCTTTTTCATTTTCTTTGTTTTTATGGTACATTTATATTCCCTGCATGCTTTTTCCCTTTCTTTTATACTTTTACTAATTTTCACTTTTCTATTACTTTTATTCTTCTGAATATTCTCACCTAAAACCCTATTTGCCACTTTTTCTATTTCACCACACCAGTTCTTACATTCACCCCCAACAAACTCTTTCATAATTTCTTCTACTTTTATTTTATATTCTTCTAACTTATTTTTATCATTCCCTCTCCATACACATCTTTCACTATCATTTCTATTTTTATTACTATTTTCACATTACTAACCATTCCTATTATAAAAAAATTATGATCACTATTATATCATCTCTCTTCATTATCAACCACTTTAATTTTAAATACTTTATTCATTCCCTCTTTCTCTACTAATACATAATCTATTATGCAAAATATGTTATTTCTAGACCATGTGTATTGCCCCTCATAAATATTTGATAAATTTCCAACGCTCAAATTTATTATCTGACAAAAAAATTTCAAAGCATTAATCAACTATTGTAAATAAATATTATCTAATTATAATGGAAGTAAAATAATAACAAAATAAAATATCAGTTAAATAGAATAAAATCTTCATCTAGAAATCCAATATAATTTCAGAGAATTGACTACACAACATAATATACATAATAAATAATGCATATATTATACCATTTTATATATACTATCTTATATAATTTTCCATTCAATTTTAATTGACCAGTTGTTACCTAAATTTATTGAAGTTTTATAAATATGCACACAGTTATTTAAATTATGCTTAATATAATATTTATATTCTTGTCTACATAAGTTTTTGATATCTTGAAAACCTTTGGATCTTGTTTTAACACCTTTAATCTTGTTTTCCACATGCTTTGATAATCTTGTTTTTAACATTTTTAACATCTTATTTTTGATATATGGTTTTATTTTAATTACAACATTTCAAAAATACATTCATTATTTAGTTGATTGAGCTTACAAAACACTGAAATTATTAAATTGCTGGAATTTTTTTTTGTTTTCGGATTATATCTCAAAACAGGCTTAATCTTTTTTGTTTTTAACTTTGTTTTAATTTAGTTATTTAAAATCTATTTCTTAACTCAATTGCTTTGAAAGACAGTCTTCGATAAGAAAAAGTTTTAACATAATTTATATAATTTACTAATTTCTCTTAAATATTTTTTTACAAATCTATTACATTATTTAATATTATTTTATAATATGACATTCAATAATTTTAACATATGAATATGCATATTAGTATTACATTTAATACCTTTTTACTTTTGATCTGTTTTATTTATCAGTCCTTATAACTTTCAAATCAACTCACAACAATATGGAAGACCCCATAGCTGACAGTGAAATGAGTAAGATATTATACATTTCAAATTCTCAAACTTTTAAATAAAAAAAACCCAAAAAGTGATTGTACTTGTATCAACTTTTCTGTTCATCATTTGTTTGAGATGATAGATGGTGATTTATTATATATTAATAACATATAAAATATGTTTTCAAAAGCAAAGAATAGTATTATAAATCAATTGATTTATGTGATTACTACTTTCAGATGTTTATCCTTAGTAAGATCTCTGGATTTGAAATGATTATTGTTTATGAGTATTCATAGCTATACAAAACACACACATATATATATATATATCATGATCTAATGATTTAGAGTAGATTTTTGGGCAAATGCTAAGTTATTTTTTTAAAACATGACATAAATCATGAAATAATCATTGACTTTCATCTAACCATTAACCATGATTAACTATGATTTTGGACAAGTACTAGATTTTTTTTAAAAAACATGACATAAAGCTTGTTACAGCATAATCAGCAACTTTCATCTGATCATTAACCATAATTTCAATAGTCTGCCTATATATCAATATATATATATCAGTGATGAAGTGTGACTTTTTTAGGAACGGAAGCATATTATATAATCTTTTTTTATAATATTTTTATTTTACTTGCCACAACAATTTTTACATATTTTTTATTCATAGTTTAAAATTTCATATAAAACAAATTAATATAAATAAAATAATATAATCACATCAAACAAAATCTATAATTTTACTGGTTAATTAATACAATATATTATCTTATAATTAAAATTTGAAATTATTTTTATATTTCAATTCAATCCTCCATTCTTTCATAGCAAAACAATCTATTATTTTATCATAATAATTGTTTTTATGTTTAAGATCTTGAAGCAATTGTTTTTCAATTGATATCAGGGTTAAATTTGATAACTTTGATTGTAAACATCTATTTCTTCTAGGTTAAAAAAAAAAAAAAAAAAAAAAAAAAAAAAAAAAAAAAAAATTTTTTTTTTTTAATTTTTTATTTTTTTAATTTTTTTTTTTTTTAATTTTTTTTTTTAACCTAGAATAATAACATCTATTTCTTAAAAAAGTTTTGAACCTTTTTAAACAGGAAAAGGATCTTTCCACTGATGCTGTTGTAACAGGGAATGTTAGCATTAGTTTGTTCAATTTAAAATATTCACTGAGACAGCTTTCCAGTTCTGTTTCAATCAAAAACTGTGCGATTTCTTGAGTGTTTTACTTGTTTTTGAAATTATCATTTGAGAACCCTAGTTTTTAGCTGTTTTAATGCTGATATGTCAAAAAATCCTGGATAGGAACTTTATAAATTGATTAGTAGAGTCTCTTAGTAGAGTCTCTCAGAAATTTGTTGCAAATTCTGTGTATTTTGATGTGTCTGACAACGTTAGAAATTCAAAATTTGATAAAGAACTGAATCCGTTGTCTAATTCGAAAATTATTTATTTAATAGTGGCATTTAATAAAATCATAAAATATTCTTTATTTGATACACTTGAATCAGTTCATTTAATTTTAAAAGTTTATAAATTTTATTTTTCATCATTATTCCAGAAAACATCATAATATACTTTTAAAATTATTTATTGCTATTAGACAAAATTGTAGATCAGATGCTTTAATTTGAAGAACTTTAAATAAAATATCAGTATGCAGGGAAAATTCATTTGAGAGGTCAGCACAGCTGTCTTACAAGCAGTTGTCCCAGGTTAGTGGGTTCGCTTCCCAGCTGATGCTATGGCACATGAGAAAATAAAGCAGAATTATGAACTTTTTGTCATTTATATAATAAACCCTTAGATTGTAAAATAGCTTCATTATACCAGTCACTTTCATTGTCAATTATGTGTTCAAAAAAAGTCATTAAATGTTTTTGGCTCAAATATCGTTTGAACAACTTGTCCGTTATATTTCCATCGTGTTGGAGCAGCTGCAAGAGTTTTTTTCTGCAGAATTTTATTAAAAGCAGCTAATCTTTTGGAAGAATGATTGAAGAAACTGACGAAACTCGGAAATATTTTTAAAAAACCAGCACATTCTTTTATTTTCAATATAGATTGATAAAGAATACGCTTTAAATTATGAACAAAACAATGAATATAATGCGTGTAAGAAATTACTCCTTTAATTTTTGTTTGTAAATCATTAGAATTTCCAAACATAATGGCGGCAACGTCATAACTTTAAGAAACTAATTTCTTTTTTCAGAAACCGAATAATATTCATTAAGGCTGTAGCCTCAAGCACATGCGTATAAAGGCGATAGTAGGGACCTCTACAGGTCTTAAAACCACAAGCTTACTCATTGGAAGAAGGAAATCAAATAAATCTTCAGCTGATCTACCAAGAAAAACACCAGCGAAAGAAAGAAATTTTTCTACTTCAAGACCGTTTTTTTGAATTTATTGAAACATTCCTGCTAATTGTCATTTCTTAGAAAACATTGCTTCTTTCATCTAATAATAATTCCACATATTCCGAATTTTCATATTCAGTATGGATTTCTTTTAATAAAATGAAAGCAATAGATGAAATATCATTTTGTATATCACTGGACAATCCAGAAAAAAAAAACATTAGAATTATCCAGATGATTTTTCAAAAGTGGGTTATAGACCACTAATAAATTAATGGTTTCTAAATAATTACCTCTATTTAGAGAATCTTAAGATTCATTGTCATATCTGAAAGATAATTCCTGACATGCCAGAAAACAAGTTACATCAATAAAGTATTTAAATATATCTTAATTTTTCCTTACCTTTTCATTAATATTTCTAATAGACACTGAACGAGTAGAATCAAATTCTCAATAAGATTTCAACCAAATATTTTAATTGAAATCATGGCACTTAAATACAAACTAGACTCTTTTCCATGCTTTTCCTAAATTATTCATATTACAAAATCCAAACAGATTTCTTGTTTGTGAATAGAAGACATGGCCAACAATATAATTTATTATTTTTATTGCAACCTGTTAGCCAGGAATAGTTTCCATAAAATTGAATAGAAAAATGTCTTGGATATTGTTTGATAATAGTTTTGATTTTCAAGAGAGAAATTGGTCTACCACAATCTATAATTTTTTTTGGTTGTTTTATAACAGCGTGTTGAAACCGCTAGAGGGCATTATTTCTATGATAGCACACAGAAATATGTCGTTTAGGCAGCCTCCGCCGCTATCGAACATTCTATTTCTAATGTGTAAGCCTAGAAATAGTCCGTTTAAATGGGGGAGTGGCTGCTGTGTTTATTTCTATGCTAATGCACAGAAACATGACATTTAATCTGCCACAGAAGCTATCATGTCAGCTTACAGCTCAGATTTGGGCTAAGCATTTTGGATGTGCGATCACATTTCACTTTTGGCTACAGTATTGGGTGAGGGTGGCTGGAATTCCGATTGTCAAAACTATTTTAATATCCATTAAGACCACGTCCCATGTTTTAGGAAGTCTACTAACAATTATGAGCAGAGTCTCATGCTTTCCTAGCCCCCATTTCCTTCTAAAAAAATTGGGCAAGTGTAGTGCAAGTGCAATTCCTATCAAATCACACTCTAAGTCACGTTTCGTGCGAGAACAACTGCGAGCTGAATCAAATGGCTGAAATAGGAAACTTTCCGAATGTCAAAGAAGAATTGTTCTCTGACTGCTGGAACCGGGTTATCAAACAAAACAGCTTGAAGCTGCATGCGTGCTGTTTTTTTCCTGAAGAGCCCAAAAAGTTGGTTTTAATTGCCATATATATTTATGTTTTTGGTAATTACCAGCAAAACTTTGTCAACCTTCGAGTTTTTTGTGTTCCATTCTGTTAGGAATTGCAAACACCCTACCCCTCTCCCAAAGTTTGACTTTGGCTTGTAAATATTACCATTAAATGGAAATAGATTTATTAATAATTTATAAAAATAAAACAAACAAACAAAAAAAAGAAGAAGAATCTGATTTTTGTTTTGTCATAGAAAAATACCGAACTGAAAATATAAGTAATGAGAAGAATAAAACAAAAAAAGTGGTAACTACTTTTTAAAATTCATTTTTAATTGATGTATTTTTTTGGGTTGCCAAAATTGATTTGATAGCTGTACTTTTTAAAAAAGATAAACCAACAAAAAAAAAATACATAGACCCAAAAAAAAAACCCTGGGCCCCGAAAATATAAATAATAAAAAAAATAAACCAAAAAAATTAAATACTTTTACATGTAAATTCATTTTTTTAATTTCTTTATGCATTTTTTTTTTTTTTTTTTTGGTTGTGTTTAAAAAATTGATTTGATATTACTTTTATAAATGTGATAAACAAAAAACCAAAGCCAAAAAAAAAAAAAAAGAAAGAAACCCGGCCCCGGCAACATTATATTTATCTTTGTTTACAAACAAACCATGCCCTCCGGCGGTTTCAACATGCTATTATAAAACAACATATTTTTTCTTTGAAACCTCTTGAAGAAATTGATCTTTCCAAAATATTTTCTATTATGCAATTGCAAGTATTCATCTTAAATATTCTAAGAATATATATATATATAAAGTTAAATCAAAATTAACTTAAAAAGAAAACTTCAAATTTTAAAGTGCTGTGGGTGAATAGTATTCACCCACTATTTATAGTCATGACAAGGGTGGAATGACAGACAGAATAAATATAACACTATAAATTAATGACTATTGAGGTTTACTCCTACAAGCTACATATGAATTAAATACGCATAATGTAATATAATCATTTACATAATCTGCATACAAAATAATAAGACAGTGGTGTGTATTCCACTTTGGCACCTCCAGTGGTGGAGACCACAGTCATGAAGTTCATTTAGAAGTTCAGCATGTTTTTATTTTACTTCTGCAACAATTTTTACTTAATAGCTAATATATACATATTACATACATCTAAAAAAATCTGGAACTTTCTTATTTCTAAATCAGACTGTGACTAGTTTAAGTATAGAGAATATATTATCAAGATATTTTTATTTTTTAAATGCTTTTAATATTCTTAAGTTTTAATTATAAATTACATTTTAGCATTGTTTGAACTTCTTATAATCAACAAATATTGTGAATAATGCAATAGTCAAACTCATTATTTGTCTTATATAAAAGCAATTCAACTGTTGGTAAAAAAAATTATCAGTCAACAGAAATTCCATACAAAAAATAATGAGTTTGAATTGTTCATTCTTTTTTTTTTTCGTTTGGCAAAATAGTTTAAAGAAAAATCAGGAACTCTTTTATTTGTTAATCAGACCATTTTTATCTTCCAAATGCTTTTAACATTCTTAAGTTTTAACTATAAATAACATGTTAGCATTGTTTGAACTTCTTATAATCAATGAATAATGCGATGGTCAAACTCATTATTTGTTTTATATAAAAACAATTCGACTGTTGGTAAAAAAAATTGAAAGCCAACAGAAATTCCATATAAAAAATAATGAGTTTGAATAGTTTATTCTTCTTTTTTTATGTTTACTAAAATAATTTAGAGAATTATTTTTTTTTTACATTTGGCAAAATAGTTTATATACATTAATGTACTTATTGTTCTTACTACACTATTGTATGTGCAATTTCTTGGATCGATTTTGTGAGGTTGAATATGTACATATTTTAGTGAATTTTTAAAATTGATTTTTAGTTAAAGCTTTTGAACTTTTTAGTGAATTTTTCTATGGAAGAACTCATTCTATTCAATACATAAAGCCTTTGTCCCTGATATATATATTAAACACACTGTGTTGTTGAATTTAGAATACCATCTAACAAACATATTTATGAATTTCTAATAAGTAACCATATTCATCAATTATTATTGTGCATTTATGCTACGTATAATTTAACACAGTGATAATGTGATGGACTGAAGGTATAAAAGTAAATTCATTTTCATTCCTCAAATATCTCATGACCTCCAGAGTAATAAATTATTGGATTATTTTTATTGTGATTTGTACCACTATATATTGTGCGTTTATATTTTGAAAATAATAGTTGGAGTTATTTTTTATGCTACGGATAATCAACTTTTTAATGTCTAATTTGTTTTACTAATGCATTTTTTAATGAATAATAACATCAAATCATTTTATTCTTTAGTTTACACAAAATGATAAAACAAAAATAATTCTCTATTCTACTGGCATTCCGGGAATGGGAATTTAAATGTTTCACCATCTGACAGTCACTGATTACTATAGCTTATTATAGATGGCACTACAATAGAGTTTCTTTTGTCTTACCATTTTTATTATATAAATAAAGCTTTTTTTTTTCTCATGTGTCAAAACATCGGCCGGGAAGTAAAACCGCAAACCTAGGAACAACTGCTTGCAAGGCAGTTGTGCTGATCACTCGAGCACCAACGCTTCACTAAATAAAGCTTTTTTTTTTAAGTGTCATAGCATCGGCCGGAACGCAAACCTGCAACCCGGGCAACTGCCTGCAATTGCAAGGCAGTGGCGCTGACCTCTCGACCACCAATGCAAGACTAAATAAAGCTTTTTTAAGGAAAAAGAATCAAAATAACAAATTTTAATTTCTCGAATTCATGCGTTTCTTTACACATGTATATATATATGAGCATGATATAAATTTCAGTTTGTAAGTAGCTCAAATGTTTACTATAATTGCTATATAGATCAAAAATATATTTCAAAAATATTATAGTAATTAAACTATGGAATACAATTTTAAAATCTTACATATAAAAATTATTATTCTAAATGCGAAGCAGTAAATTTATTTGGAATTAGGACATCTTGAGGATTAAACCTGAAGTAGAAAATAACATAATATTGTCAGCAATGTAAGAATATGATTCTTACTCGTAGCTATAGAGATTTTTTGATTCTCAAACTTAAATTAGAAGTTTCGTTGTTTTAATTAATTCTTGTCAAGGTCTTTTACTATATAGAAAGGGAATTTTTATAGGATTAATTTATGTAATTTTAATAAGTTATCAGCAATTTCTTTAAAATGTCTAGACATTGCCAACTTTAATTAGAGAATTTTTTCCAATCAAGAATTGCATTAAATTATCAAACTGTGAATTATAGTATTTGAAATTAAAATAAAGATATCGAAATAAAAAATATTAAAATTATGAATTATTATTCATTCTTCCTTCAAGTAGAATATATATATATGAAAAAATTAAGTCAGAAAAATGGTTTATTGCTCAGAGATATTTTTCTCAAATGTCTTTTTTATAAGGGTCAAAGCCAGCTTAAATTTTATAATTACCAAGAACTTTAAAGTTTCAATGAACGTAATTAAATATATAATACAGTATTTAAAACGTTCCATTTAATACTAATGGCCCTTCCATTCTCCATCAAGTGCATTTCTCCTGAAGTAGCTTTTTCAGTTGACCCAGGCCATCATGTCCTCTCAAATAGTTTCTTCATCATTTAGTATTTATTCGTTGTCTGCTTATCTACAGTCATGTGACCTCCATACAATTTTAATCCTGATTATGATTTTTTAGTTTTAAAAAAACATCAATGTTGTTAATATAATCTAGAGATTATTACATTATTATTATCTCAAATACAAACTTTTTAACTAAAAGTCAATACATTCTGTTTCTATGAACTACAATAGAATTATTTTAATTTTTCCTTCATATTTCACATAGTAGTTCAGGAGAAATGTATTTTGGAAATCATTATTCAATCATGATATTGTTAAACAGAAGTTTTCAAATATGCACATATAGAAAAAAGAAAGAGGTGATACTAAAGTCCATGTATGTGTAAAAAGAATATATCTGAACTAAGATTTAAGTCTATATTTGGATTAATTCAATGATAATCTAACAATATTTAGTCTAATAAATCATTATAAATGTCTATATATGTATCTCCTATGACAGTAATCAACATTAAGGTAGGGCATGAGTGGTATAGTTGTAAATTAAATAATATTAAATTAAAGAGACTAAACTTACTGATGTTGAGTTCAGGTTGATGACATAGTATATAACTTTTAAACTTTTGACAGACTTTTCTACTTGAATATCATTTGTTCAGTATTTTATAAAATTCAAATAATAGAACAATAAAACAAATTTATGTTTTTAACACTTTAACTATTTTGATTCAATGTAATGGTAGAATAATGCCAAAGTAGGTCATTCTTATGAATTTGGGTTCTAGAAAGACACAATATGACTTTTAGATAACAAAACATATTATCCCATTTGATTATTTCATTACATATTTGATCCTGAGATGTTTAGTGCAATTGAATCAAGAGTTAACATTCCTCAGATTGCAGCCCAATTTTGTAATTTCCAGTTCTAAAACATACTCCGCTCTCCTAAGGTTAAACTATTCAAATACTTATTAGAACATACTTTGAAAGAAACATAGATCTTTTATTATGTCTTCTTTCCAAAACCTCTTACTAAAATTATTTACTATCTTTTTTGATCATTTCAAAAAATACTAATATGGAAAATCATATTCTAGAATTTGTAATGATCATCTTTTTATAGTATTAAAATTATGACTACCTGTAGATAAAAAATGTTAAAATGGTAGCAAACTATCTATGCAGTAGTGCCATCTAGTGCAAGTTTTAGTAATCAATCGCTTGCACTGGTGGCACTATTGTATGCAGAGTTTGCTAGTGTTTTAACAAAAGCAAAGGAAATGGCGACCATGTGATATTTTAGTGGTTTTATAAAGAATGTTTTTTTTTACATTTTGTTTGCTAATTCAAGCAGTTTATTGTGCTAAATGCCATTTTTAAATTTACTCATCAGACATTGTGGTGGCACAATTTTATTATAGGTATGTCTTTATAGAACTAGGTTTTTAAAAGTTTTATATACATTATAATATTATCTATATATTCAGTAAGGGTGCAGCTTTTTAATTTGATAAGTATTAAGTCACTGCTGTAATATATACAAATATATTTTACCATCAGTAAATATTTGAATAAAGAAAAATAAAGTTTATCGATGTAATATTCACTTTTCAAACTAATGATGATGTTTTAGTATACTTATATATATGTGTGTGTGTGTGTGTGTGTTAAGTGTTTAAGATTTTTATTTGTAAACAATTATATTTTAAATTGAAAAGAAGTTGACCCCATTTGAAAGCTTTTAACAACTATTGAAACATTGACATTCCCACTTATAGTCAGATGATGTTTGAGCTCCATAATGGCAAAATGGAACAATTCCATTCCATTTGATTAGACCACGATATTTATTGCATGACCTTGAATTGAAAATTGTATGAGAAATTCTTATTTTAATACTAAATCAACTTTTCAGATGTAGATTTGATTGAACATTATAAAACAATATACAATTTAATAGTATTAATTTATATGTATATCATGTAATATTCTTCATAGCAACTTGAACACTTTTTTACTGCTCCTTCTTTAAATTAATTGCATATTCATATATGTCTTTCCAGCTCTTATTATAAATTAGTGTTATGATAAAAGATTCTGGTTTTAGAGACTTCTGAAAAACTTCTTCATACAATAAAAATCAGCATTAGTTTTTATTATATTTTGCTCTGTTTTCTGAAGTTTGATGATTATTTAAAAATGAGTGTTGTGTTTGCACAAGTACCTCAAGTGCTCTATTGATTAGTTTAACAATTCTTTATATACAACAAGAGTACATTTCACATACAGATATATTAAAATTGTTATAACTTGTATTAATAATTATTTCCAATATTAGAACTTTGAGATATTAATATTTAGGCAATGAGTAATGTTATTGGGTGTAGCCAGTATTGGAATAAATAGCAGATAGTTCTAGTTAAGTAATTGAGTTATGGATTGATCTTTATATTGTTCATGGCCAGGTATATAATAATATTTTGATCTTGTCATGATTTATTTATAGTTATAGAGTTCTCCATAACTAAGTATATGTTGAATTGCCCATATTAGCATGGTAAATATATTCTAAAATTGAACTTGCATTTGTAATCCATCTTCAAACCATAAGGTAAAATTGTATTGAGAATTTTATTCTTTTAGTTGATAATTAATAGTTATTGGCTGTATTTTTTTCAATGGAATCAATTTGTAGATTTATCTTTTTATACTCTTTGATAGGTTGAAGATAAGTACGTTGAACTTCATCACAATAATTGCAAATATATACTTAAATAATCCAAGGTATCATTATTATATTTTTATAAATGCATGAAAAATTCTCTCTTCATACATACATGCAACAAAGTCAATAAAATTTTATATCAGTTTCAAAATAATAAGGTACAAATATATACATATATAATAGTAATAGTAGTAGTAATAAAAATAATACTTTATTATTCAAAAGTTCATATGAAATTCAGGCACTACTGGTTTCAGTCCAAAGACTTTCAGTCAAGAGGCTGAAACTCTCCCGTTACACTAAACTACACATGCCACTTAAACAATTACAGTAATATACTATATTTTTATAAATGCATAATAAAAAAAGTTCTCTCCACAAACCCACACACATAAAACAAGTCAATAAAATCACATATATAACTTTATAAAAAATTAGCTTTTTTTTTTTTTTACTTTGATCACTTTAAGACTTTACCATTTCAGATCTGCCTTTTTTTTTTTTTATTTTATCAATTTCTCAAAATGCTTCAAAGTATTGATTTGTTTTTTTGATTTATGTTTTGATGAAGTTCAAAATTCTCCTGGGTTTTTGACAGAAGTCCAATAATAATATACATTCTTAAAATTTGAAATAAATGTATTTTAATATAAAGTTCAAAATGCTCTTTTATAAAAGATTTATATTTGAGTTATTTTTGCAGAATATTTTGTTTACTAGTAATATTAATAGTAAAAAAAAATCGAATAGTTTGTTGCCTAGAGTGAAATTTGAGCCCAAAAAGTAGTAGCATTGAGCCTCTGTCTATGACATTGAGTTCCAGAATCTGCCACTCTATTACTGCCCTAAACCAAATAGGGCAATATTAGTATCAACATGAAGAAACTTGTATAAATTGCACATTATTCAAAATATACTTTTTCGAATTTCATTCATATTTGTCAATGAGATTTGAACTAAATGAATTGATAAATGAATAAATAGCTGGATCATTTTATACTGGGGTATACTTCAAAATTTGGTAATTTTGAGTTAGATTATCATAAAAAAATATCATATTGGATTGGAGTTACCATTGCAAATTTCTTGGCTTGAAAAATGTGTTTAGTGTTCTATGTCAGAAATTTGTAAAACAATACCTTACTGAATTACGTTTAAAAGCTTAAGATTTTTATAATGCCTTAATTATTAACTTAAACAAATAATAGCTTAGAGAATCAAATTTGATGATGTGTCTTTGAACCATCTTATAGTCTTGAGGAAGAAATCCGTTTTGGAGCTTTTAAAAAAATATTCGTAAGATTTACTGCTTGGAACTTCATATAAAATTTGATCACCGGAAGTGACAGTTAAGCGCCATCCATGGATCTGTGCTTTTAGAGTTCGTCATTATGCATAGTGGAACTTTTAATCTTAGTATCTTATCTCCCACCCCCTCTCCCAACATACAATATTTTAAAAGATAAATTGGTTTTGAATAAAATGTCAGGGGTCTTCGATCTCAAAATTTATAAATATTTTTTTAGTGATAAATTTTAAAAATAAAAAGTTAGATTGTATAAAATTTAAAAAAAAAAAGGGGAAAAAATTCAATTTCTTTTTAAAATATCTTTTATTTTAGATATTACATATTTATTTTAAAAGCAAAACTTAATATTTTATTTAAAGAAGTAAAATATCAAATATATTTTTTAAATCAAACTTAAAAATTTTATTCTAAATTTAAAATTTTGAAAAATACTTTTTAAAATAGGTATTCAGTTATCAATTCAAAAAATACATATTGTTAAATGTATGTTTTAAAATATGTTTGAGTTTGTTCATTTTTTGCAGTAATTTTTAGTGCATACAAAATATGCTTTCTGATTTTAATTTACAAATTTGATTGTTTACATTATGTGTTCTACAGAAGATATTTCCCTGTGTGATTTGGACCAGTGATAGAGTGGCGTAATCTAATGCTCAAGACACCATCTGCAAGTTATGTAAGAAAGGCATGGAAAATATTAGTATCTGCTAATTGAATGTAAATGCTTACAAGCAGAAAGGATACAAATTATGAAATTGTGTGAGAAGAAATATAAACAAAGTGATTATACAGAAAGTGGGTTCTTGATTTTTATGCCAGGTTTGGAAAAAGATAAGAGTGATCTAGATATAAAGGCCATAGAGTGAACAAAGATGATATGGAAATGGGATGGAGCAGCATAGAGAAGAATATGGGTAAAACTTAGGGAAGATAATGGAAAGGGAAGATAAGCTGACTAACAGGTTTCTATAGGCATAGTGGTTGAGTGATTTCTAACTCCAATAAAAGAAAAGTCATAGTACATCACATAACATTGCATAGATCACACCACAATTCCAGCAGATCCTACAGTTTAATGCTTGTGGGTCATGATCTAGTTCTTTACTTTGAGTACTCAAACTTTTTATGAATTCCCAAGCAATAAACCATTCAATTTTTTCACAGAAATTATTAAATATGCTAAATCGTGATATATTTATAAATATTATTTTTAAAAACAAAAACAATTTATTCCAAAACTATATTACTTTTATTAAAAAAAAAATTGAATCAGAATTTTTATGAATGTATAATTTCTGATACTAAAAAGATAAAATATAGGCTAAAAATATCTTGATATAATAGATCATTATCTTTTTTAAAAATTTATTAATATATTAGTGTATAATAAAATAAAATGTCAAATAATCTTTGAATATTTCATTGCAATGCAAAACCTCTGACTACTCATCATAAATGACCATTTAAAGAGAATGCATTACTGAACAAGTCTGTCAATTTCTGGGTAAAAGGATTTGTTTTGTCCCCTAACCAAGGGTAACTAGTTATCTATTTTCTGATGAATATTGGATAAGTAGCTGGACTGGCCAAGGTCTGACTATTTGAAAGAAAAATTCTAAGCTTATTTGGATTGGATTTATTTACAAGTTTAATTTGGCCTAGATTTAAATTCCAGGTCTTGGCCATGGCTGATAAATGTTTTAACCATTAAACCAGTGAAACCTTCATATTTACTCAGAACTAAGACTTGATTATGATTTTGTTTATAGTTTTAAATTATTTTCTGGAATGACATGAATTTCAAATTTTGTATTCTGATGAAAATTATTCCTGTTTAGAAGAATTTGTTTGTCTATACATTTTATATATACTTATTAACTAAAAATTGTAAGCAAAGAAGTTATTGAAATTTATCATTTAGATCAGAAGTTATAATCCATGCATCAACTTATGAGTTTAGATTTTTGTATAAAGTACAATATGCTACATATATATATAATATTTAATATTTTGTTCATGATATAATAATGTACTACTAAAAAAATTCTATAAAAAATATTAAATTTTAAATTTAAATATTTCTTACTTTAGTGAAACTTTCAAGTTTGTTTTGCTTTCCTCTGATGTTTAATAATTGGAGTTAAGCAAAACATTTTTCAAATTTATTTGTTTATCAATTTCATTGATGAAAATAATTTTTGCAAAGAATAAAACTGCAGAACAATTATATAATGCAAGTTAAAAACAATTATGGATTTGTTCTGAGTTAGTCCTCATATTTAAATAAGTCTGAAATATCACTTTATGGAATGAATATAAACTTTTTTGTTGTTGATTTTGTTTTTAGTTTGAACATTGTCTTTGGATTTTTGTTATATATATATTTGAATATAAATAAAAAGTTTTTTTTTATTGCAGTATTACTTTACAAGATCTAACTATTTTTTATTTTTATAATCAGAGGTTCAATGTGCTAAAATTAATCCATTGATACACCAAGTTAGTTTATATACTATGGGTTGATCATCGTAGAGTTTAATCAATGTTTATAAAATCATGAGACATAATTGAAAAATTATAAATGCTGTTGTGTTTTTATTTTAGTTTTAAAATTATTTTACAATCTGAAATTTATTTGTAGTTGCAAGTTGAATTATTTCCATCATCTAGTTCAATTATTCAATGTTTTTAGAAAAAAAATCTAATTTCATTCCCTTGTTAGTAATAACACATACTCCATGCCAGACTAAACTTGGAAATTTTTCAAAGTCCAACCAGGCTTAGGATTTACTTTTTTTTACATAGCCAGATTATAGCCAATCCAGTTACTTATCTAATATTGATCAGTTAATAGGTGTTTGGTTATTCTTAGAAAATAAAATGAAGATATAAACTATTCAAGTTCTCATTATTCAAGATTTGATAAATGTAGTGCTTAATTAATGCATTCTTTTTTACTATTTTTTTACGATTAATTATTAGAGAGAGCTGAACTGATAAACTCAAAAAAAATGATAATAATGAAAATATCTGTATGATGCAACAATTGTGTACATTTCTTCAAGTTGTTCAAAATTGATAATCAGTACCTATCTTTGTAAGATAATGGAAAAATACTGAACTGTCATAGGATTATAGAGATTTAGATGATCAATGCTTCAAGCTGGCGCTTGAAATGTTCCTTAATAGTCAATCCTACGTAATTCTGGGTATACTCTCTATAGAATGATCTTCTCACCACTTAGGAAATACAATAAACATACAGGATATAAGACACACAGTTTAGTTATTAGAAATCTTGTTAAGAAATATAAATATATAGAAAGACAAAAAATAGTTAATATTTGTTTTTGAGATTTTGAACAAATACTGGATAAAATCAATTATTTTTACTGAAAATGAAAAGAAGGTTTTAAAATTTAAGTCATAGTTTACAAAATATTTATAAATTCTAAATAGGTTATCTAGACTTTAAAACAGAATTGTTATTTATTTCCAGTTTTATTTAATATTTACGTAGAGAATTAATGTTAAATGTAAAAGAATTTTGTAAATTAAATTTTGTGCATAACTACAAATGTTTCTTACATGGAATAAAAATTTGAAAAATAATTATTACTTATGCATTTTCAAGGCAGAATATTTTTTCCAAAGAAAAAAATATTAGAAAAACAATATTTTAAACCATCTCATGTAATAATTACCAACACAGACGGAGAACGAAAAATCCAACTGTGTTCACGTGATTACAGTAGGAAACATGAATAAATAAATTAAAATCTAAATTATATTTCCCTTATTCGAACTCAGACTTTCACACAAACCACTACTCTCAGTGCCATCTCATATTGCTGACCCAGCTGATCACACACATGTTGAAAAGATAAATAATCACCAATATATGTATTTCGTGCTAAACCAGCAATCATCAGTTGGTCTAGATTACTATCTCCACACAAATATACAATCAGTGCTCAGCTTTATATTAATATATGGACAGGTGGGTCAGCAATATCTGGTGGCACTGAGAGTAGTGGTTTGTGTGAAAGTCTGAGTTCAAATCCCACATATATTACATATCTAAATGCAGGTTTGAACCTGTACAATGTATTATTTCCCTTAATAAATTAAAGGCAATACTAGTACCATATAGTTAGAGAAAAACCTTGAAAATATTAAATATAAACTAAATAAATTTTCAAGGCTAAATATCATCATTGAAGGTAGCCATTATATCCAGAACAGCAACAAACAGAAATAAGAAATGTAGATTTAAATGTGCATGCTTCTTAATGCACTTAACATTATATTTTCTGTTCACCATTGAATCTATGTTATTAATAAACTAGATCTCAATATTTTTTATCATTAATTCACTGTAAAATATATATACTTTTTTAGGACTAAAAATATGACTGTAAATATTATTTTCTATTGCAAAAACACTGATGATATTATAGAATCTATTTTAATTTTATTTTATAAAATTAGAGATAGTTTGCAGTGAACATAATGATAGGAAATTTAAAATTAGAGAGACCTGTCCATTAATAATGTAGATTCCTTTACAAACAGTGCATTTGGAATATTCAGTTTTGTATATTCTTTGATCTTGATTTGGATTTAACAGTTGCCTTTGATAATAATACTGAGCATCAAAAATACATTAAAATTGTATCTAATACTTTCACGGTTTTCTTCAATATGTGCAGTATTTAATTTTGATAATGGAATTATCACAGTTATTAACAAATTATTTCTTTTAGTACATTTAATGAACCTAACACATTGTTATTCCAATATTTGTTTTTTAAAAAGGTTCTCTATAATGAAAATGCATTTAAGGATTTAATTAATAAGTATTTTAGAAATTTTTACTCACGCAAAAAGCATTTATGTTGATGCAGAAAATTATTACAGTTTAATTATGTGGTTATATTAGATTAGATTTTCAGAAGGTAGAGCATTAATTAGTGATTATGAAATTAAGTTAATGAAATGACGATCAGGCTCAATAAAGTTTTAAAGTAAAAAAATCCACAAGTTATTAAACTGTGAGTCAACGATATAATGAAATATGCTTTCTTTTCCTTGATTAAATACATTAGCAATACATTTGAGTATGTGTTTCACTTCAATATCCAAGTCACTTTTTTTAGTTAAAATTTTACCAATTTTTAAATTGGACTATATTCTCATGTTGATAACTATCCAAGTTAAAAAATGCCACATATTTTTGTTTTTGGTTTTGAATATTAATTATAAGACATAGATTATATTTAAAATATTAGAAATATGGTGTTAGCAAAAATAGCACAACCATCAGCATACTGCAACTATGAAGTATTTGTTTTAATCAGTTTGAATTTAAAATCCGCCATCTTTAATTTTCTTTTCAAGAAGATCCAATATCTTACTGCATGCTTTATGACATTGCCCATAAATTTTTCCAATGAATCCTGTCATAAAAATGAAAATGCTTCATATTTTTTACAATCTCTAATAATGATTTCTCCATATTCATTGTCAGCATGTGCAATTTGAAAATTATAATATGTTTGCTTAGTTTTAAATTAATTTATTGGCAGAAAATAAAAATTTTAAATTTTAATTAATTTCGCATGGTAATATAATGAAAAATACTTTTGTTCTTGTTGTGAAATATATTTTTAGTTTAATTACTTGCCATGATAAACAAATTGCAGTGCATTTTCTAATAGATAAGTTGATATTTGCATTATGGATTGCATTACATTACCACACACTTTGGAATTATAGTTTTTTATTTTTTTGTTAATGTTTAAGTTAGTTTATGTATAAGTGTAGGAGAGGAAAAATTCAACTTAAAATTCAACTGACATCATTTACCTGGAAAATCAGAATAATATCTACTTCACTACTTAATTATTTATTAACCAATTGTGATTTTTAATTTTTGCTATTTTCCATGGAATTTAATGCAGTGGTAGTGTGGGAGAATCTAAAGGTCATGGGTTGCAGCTTCGTCCCTTTTAGTACTCAAACTTTTTAATATCTTTTCAAGTAATAAACAAACTATTCAAATATCATTTATTAATTTTTACCAGATATTGTTTATGAGAATAATTTGATTTTATTATACTAGATCTAATTTTGTTGAAATCTAAAAAAAACTCTTCATACACACAACTGCAACCATAAGTAGTTCCACTATATTTCAGCAAAGGAATATTTAATTAGTAAGCAAAGTTGTAGATGTAATTGGTGCTTTTTTAAAATAAAAAACGTTCATTTTTATTTATTCTATTGTTATATCTTTAGTTGCTAATTTATAACTTAGTGAAATGTAATTTTTTCATGTATATTAAGCTTTGAGAACTTCACGCAAAATATCTCACAAAGACTACATATAAATATTTAATTGGAATGAGAATATACATACACAGAAAATTTGTAAATATATATAAAAGTATTATTGGAAGATTAGATATGTAAAAATCATGTTATCATTGAATAGAGATTTTTAGTAAAGAAGAGAAATGTCTTGAAGAAATGGAATTAATATATGGATTGTCTGAAGAAAGTAAAGCAGGTAATTATTAAAGAAATGTAATATGTGGTCATCTAAACTAAAGCTGAAATAAAAAGTAAAAAGATGGAGAAATTTGCAAGATTCTAGTAAATTGTTTAAGATTGTGAAAAAAGAAATTTTGAAGACATTACATGAATTAGACAACAAATATTATCAGTGATCTGCATGTAAATGTCATCTGAAAAAGAAGATTAGGGAAAATGTTAATTGCAAAGGTGTTTAATAATATTATTTATATTGAAGTAAATAAACAATATTATATTTAATCAGATTAGACTTTAACTTTTCTTAGAACACAAATGATTCTGTTAAAATTTTTATATTTTGTTCCATACTGTATTATCTAATTGTTGCTGTTGCAACAATTAGATTACATAATGATACTGGGAAAGTCAGCATTGAGAAAGGTGTAAGACAAGGTGACTCCATATCTCCAAAACTTTTTACAACAGTGCTGCAAGAAGTATTTTGTGGATTAAAATGGGAAACTAAAGGAGTGAAAATAAATGGAGATTATTTAAGTCATTTAGATTTCGCAGATGATGTAGTTGTTTTTGCTAATAATGCTTCAGATCTGCAGGATATGTTGCAGGAATTATCAGATGAAAGTAGGAAAGTAGGACTAAAGATAAATGTTAAAAAGACTAAAGTAATGTTTAATAGATTTTTTCAAAATATGAAAATAAAGATTGATTATGATGAATTAGAAGAAGTTAACAGTTACAAATACCTTGGTCAGATTATTAATACAGATGGAAACATAATGGAAGAAATTAATCATAGAATTAAACTTGGTTGGAGTGCTTTTGGTAGAAATAACTTGATACTAAAAGGAAATATGCCTATGTGTTTGAAAAGGAAGGTTTTTAACAATTGTGTTTTACCAGTTCTTACTTATGGATCTGAGACTTGGACACTTAATAGAAGAGCAATACAGAGACTTCAGACCACTCAAAGAAGTATGGAGAGATGTCTGTTGGGAGTAACAAGAAGAGATCGAAAATGCAATGTATGGGTAAGAGAACAAACAGGTGTTACTGACCTCATTGAAAAAATTAAAAGATTGAAGTGCAGTTGGGCTGGACATATTACTAGAAGAAATGATAATAGATGGACAATTGAAATTTTAAACTGGATTCCAAGAGATTGTAAAAGACCCAGAAAGAGACCACATGTGAGATGGATGGATGAAATAAGAAAGTGTGCAGGGGTGATGTGGAGAAGAGAAGCTAAAGATTGGAGAAGATGGATTAAACTTGGAGAGACCTTCATCCTGAAGTAGATTGATAATGGTTGATGATGATGATGATGATGACTGTATTATCTAATTTATTTTTTAAAAATGCATAATTCCCAGAATGTTTGATCATAATAGAGGAGTATGGATGTCAATAAGATGAATAGAAATATTGCCAAATTCACCACTTCCTTTGTTTTGCTGTAATATCTTACATAAATGCAATTTATCCATTACTTTGAACACTTTTTAGCAAAAACCTTTTATTGTATCTATATGTATACACATTCTTATGTTTCGACTGTCCTGCAGTCTTCTTCAGAGCCAATTTTACTTTAATTTATGGATTTTTAAAAAATTTAAATAAAATTGGCTCTGAAGAAGATTGCAGGACAGTTGAAATGTAAGATTGTGTATGAATATAGGTAAAATAAAATATCTTTTTGCTAAAAAGTGTTCAAAGTAATAGATAAATTGCATTTATATAAAATGAATAGACTTCGGTGTCACAATTCCTAAACGAGAAGGAATTATTGTACAAGATTGCTATTGAATTGTCATTAGCTTGTGAAGTTATGATAGACCATATGCAAATTTTCAAAAATGCAGGAGAGAAATTTTTCAAAAACTAGAATAAAAATGGCAAAGATAAGCAAAAAGTTAATGAAAAACCCTATTTATTGTTGTTATGGAAAAACAGGACATTTAAAACTTAGCTGCAACTTTAAAGCAAAAATATGTTTTAATTTCAGTTAATGGTCATTTATTAAAGTTATGTAAGCAATGAATGACAAAGCAGGATTTACAGCAAAAGAGTAAATCAAGGGAAGGAGTGTCTAAAAATTGACATTTATAACTAAATTGAAAGATACTGATAATATCCTGAAATTAAATATTAAAATCTTCAATCAAAATATACAAATGGAGATTGATAATGGAGTGGGCATATCATTAATATTATGGAAAGACTAGAATTTGATTTGTAAAAAGGCAAATGTAAATGAAAAATTGAAAAAGTATATGATGATAGTGTCAAAAGTAAACAGCAAATGCATAAAAATTAAAGGAATGGTTACACTGCCTGTATGAGTAAATAGTCATACAAAACAATTACCATTACATGTAGTGGAATAAAACATTAACCCAACACTAGGAAGAAGTTGGCTTAAAATTTTTGGAATAAGTATTGAATGTGATAAACTGTCTCTAGTAAAAATGAATTGTCAGTACTGTGGAAAGAAAGGTCATATTTAAAAAAAAAAACTGTTACTTTAAAAAGCATGAATGTTATAGCTGCAGATTGACAGGCCATTTGTTATAAGTCTGTAATAAAACTTATCATACATCTCAAGGTGATTTACCATCAATAGTAAGTCAAGAAGAGGAGCGGACAAAAAGGCTCAAAAGATGTGCATGAGTTAAAAGATATAAACATGTTAAAATTTATATCTGAGCAAATATGCAAAATAAAGTTAGATGGCATAGTAGTTAAATATCCTATTAAATATATCAAAGAATGGAGAACAGAACCATTAGAAGACATAGTGATTATTTCTAATTCAGAGAAAGAAAATTACACAGTTATTTCAGATGAAATTGGAAAAAAAACTCCCATTAGCTCTCTTACTCAAGAAAAAGCTGTTGAAGACAAAACTGAGAGAGAAGAAAATACTACAGAGCCTGAGAAAGAAAATTTACCTCTAACAAAGCCTTTCAATAACAGAAGAAACCATTAAAGCTACAAGACTATGTTATAAATAGAACTAAGTGTATTGTGTATAAAGCAAAACTATAACATTGATGAATAAAATTTTACATTTTCTGGAGTAGAGAAAGGAATTCTGGGTGTACATATATATATATATTTTATTAAGAATAAATAAAGGTGTATGTGCAAGTTGTTAATAATAATATGTTAAAATACTTCAGAAAAAACAGCTAATTAATTATGCAGAAAGGAAATAAAACTTACTGAAAATAGCAACAGGATAATTTACATGTTAAGAAAAATTACTTTATGCAAATTAGCCAAAATGATAAAAAAAAAAGTCTGCAGAAGAATTAAGCAGTGTGTCTAAAGAAGTCAGAGTAAGGAAGAAAGAAGAATAAAAGTAAACTAGTGGAAAGTTAAACAAACTTCTGAAATTAATAAAGAAAAGCTCTAGCCAATCTCTAAATTAATATGTGGAAGCAGCAAACTGCTTACAGACATAAAGTTGCAGAATTGTAGAGTTATAAATTCCAGAAATAAGGAGATTTTATATATGTTAATCTTTAAGGAGATTATGAACTTTGAAGAGGTCTAGGTGATCTTATACTCCGCAAGTTGAACTACTAATATCAATTATTATTATTTAGAGGAAATAAACTCTTGAAGTTTAATTAAACATTTATGGTTTTCATTATTTAACAAATATAATTATTCAGCTGCCAATTGACTGATTGGTCCTGAATATATTAATATTCTAAATAAATGTTCTTGTATATATATATTATGTTTGTTCTATACTAAATGTTTAGAATGCATTTCACTATAGATAAATCGATGACTTGGTCTTATAATAGTTGTTAGCAGAAATCAAGAAACATACTGAATGAAGTATCTATTTCACTTGAATCAATTTAGAAGTACTCTATAAATGAAAACATTATTAAAAAGCTTTTCAGAACAGATGTTTCAATAAATGAAAGAAGGATCAGTTTTCTGAATGATTATCTGTTTGCAAATGCTAGCAGATTGTTTAAATCTATCAAAAAGAAAATAATTATTTATTCATCATATATACCATAATGAGATGGTGATAATCATTATCATTGCAAACATGTATTAGATGTTCGGTTTTAAAGATGAAGAAATTTTGAGTTAAAGTGAAGGTTGTAAGCTATAATGATCACTTCCCTGAGTGACCGTATCTTTATATTCATGTACTATTCTGTCGTATTAATTAAGCATAAACAAATTCAAAAAGGCCTTAGAATGTCTGTGATCTTATTTAAAATGTTTTGCAAATCAAACCAGTTGCTTTTATATGTTAATTTAATTTATAAAATAAATAAAAAGGTTTACCAACATTAAACACCGACAAGATACATTATCCCAGAAGTTAGTTTGATTTTTTTTAAATATAGTGTTTGTGTGCGTATTAATTCAAATGAATGCGTTTGAATATTTCTTTTGTATAAAGCTAATTAAAACTAAAAAATATTGTTTAATTAGGAACTTATCATTTCAATTTACCAAATGATAATAATTTTTGATTTTTAACTATAACGTTAATTAAACCAAAGCCTATAGAAGTTAATACTTTCAGCTGATAATACGTTTTAGAAGAGCGAATTGTTTTTTTTCTCATGTGTCATAGCATCAGCTGGGAAGCGAACCCGCTAACCCGGGACAACTGCTTGTAAAGCAGCTGTCACTGACCCCTCGACCACCAATGCCTGACAGAAGAGTGCATTGTTTCAATGAGTTGGACGGACGAAAAGCACGAAAAAAAAAAAAAGCTGGCTGCAAAATCTTAAAAGGAAAGGGAAAATAAGATTTAATATCGGAGTACATAATTAAATTAGCCATGTCAAATATTAATGTTGTTGTGCTATTGTGTTTATCTCCGGACAAGGAATAAAAATTCTTAGGATAATTGTCCAAATAGCCATCTGCATGCGTCTCTCCAGGAAAGAAAACGTAATGAAGAATTTGTAACAGTCAGAAATATATGCTATATTTAAATTTATGTTCGATTCTATGTCACCATATTGCCAAAGAATCAGTATTACCTATTATATGGCATTACAAAGTTAAATGCATTCAAAATAACTGCAACTTTTGTAAGGAATACGGTAATCAATCTGTCTATAGTAATAATGAACATTTTTTTAAGGATATAAGATAAATATATGTCAAGTAACGCTATATTCTTCACTATATTAAAAATATTTTTTTCAATACTTGAGTCTTTTATTTTTCTGTGATTTATGACACTTGCAAGTGGTTGGTATTTTTGGAGTTCAGAGTAAAGCATTAATCCTGGACTACCTTCTGATAGACTGCCTTTAAAGCTCTATTTATTTAAATCTCATATCACACAGTCCCATGAAAAGACTAGACTGCATAACTAAAAACTATACTGATGTTAAATGAAATTTCTAAAATCAAAGATATTCTTGAGCCCTACAAACATACCTAAGCTTAAGTTTTTGCATTAAATCTGTGATATTTAAATAAATAAATTGTATTCTTTATCATAATATTTATACATATGATTTAATATTTTGTGTTAGTATAGAAGATGTATTAACTGTGCGATACTATTATACTTAAAATTTATTTTTGTCTTTATGGTTTATATATGTGAATTTATTTATTTTTTTAATTTTTAAAGAATAAAATCTTATCACAGCTTTTAATACAAGTATCAATCCCCAATTAGTAGTCTGTGTTTCTTATGTGTATATTTATATTTACTTGTATATTTTATTTTGTGTGTTTATACATTGCATGTAAAAATAATGTTAACTCATGAAGTGATAATTTTATTGTGAATTTGTATTATTTCTTATTGTATAATTTTATTGCTAATATAGTAAACGTATTTAATAATCTATTATTCTTATTATCTGTCTGATTTCACCAATTAGCTTATCAACCCATAAATTACTTTGTACTTAGTTCACAATTTTAAAGATTCCGACTGCATAGGAGTCCATTCTCTGAACTGAACTACTGCTGGGATGTTAATGATAAAGTTATTGGACTATATAATTGAAGTTTGTCATAATAAGATTGTATCCATTGATAGTTTTTTTTATGAGAGAAGATGGTGCCCTGAAGCTCTTGTCATTGCCACAAGTTTCTAAATTAAGGTCTCAATGGATAGAGATTGCGGAATTGATTATCAAAAGATAGTTGTTAAAAATTATGGTGATCAGGAAATGTAACCTGTGTTTAAAGTAAAGTCAGAGAAGAATTAGGAAGTAGTTGGATCACTCTTACCAGTCCCAAGAAAAGTTTAAAAGGAGAGCTGACAACCTTAAAATTTTAATATCAATTTTGATCTTGGTTGGATACCTCTATTTCCTATTGCAATACATAACTGATATCATTGAAAAAATTAAGAGACTAAAATGGAGTTGAGCTGGACATATTGTTAGAAGAGATAGTAATAGATAATCAGTTGAAATTTTAAATTGGATTTCAAGAGATTGTAAAAGATGTAGAATGAATCTACCTGTGATATGAATGAATGAAATAAAGTTTTCTGGTGTGATATGACGAGGAAGAGCTATGGATTAGAAAATTGGATTAAACTTGGAGAGATCTTTATCCTATAATGGATTGATAATTGTTAAAAATAATACTATACACAACTTAGATTATTTTTTGGGGAAACTAGTTTATGACTACTTCCACACTCATGTAATATCCACAATGTTTATATATGTAATAAAAGCCTAAGATATTACTGAACAATAAAAGCAATCGATTATGAGCAAAGGGCTTACAATCTTTCTTTATTAAAATATTTATTGAGTCTTTCTTTAGATTATTATTTATTTAAGAGGTTTTTTTTCTTTTAGCCTTTTCAGTATTTTCTTGTCATTAGCAAAAATTTTATATTTGTTTTTGAAAATGTTAGTTCAAGTAAATAAAAATAATCATCTAAAAAAAGAATCAAATCTTTTAATAAAGAAGTGATGTAAATCCTTTAATAATAATCAATTGTTTTGCAGTTCACTGATTTGTTAGCTTTTATTACACACTCATGTATATTAAGAGAATATTTATAAAGGTTTAGTAAAAGAAATAGAATGTTTATTACTGAAAAATAATTGTCAAAATATTTATTTCAAATGAATCATAAATACTTCTACAGAAAAATTTTACAAATGGTTAATAATAATATATAAAACTTTATTACTATATTATTTCAAAATATATATATATACCTTATGAATCTGAGAGTATATAACTTAACAAAAAAGATTTCAGACCACTCAATGAAGTATGGAGAGATATATGGTGCTAATAGCAAGAAGAAACAAAAAATTAAATGATTGGTGAGAAAACAAGCAGCTACTGCAGACATTATTGAAAGAATAAAGAGTCTGAAATAGAACTGGGATGAAAATATTGCTAAAAGAGATTACAATAGATGAACAGTTGAAGCCTTAAGCTGTGACCCAAGAGGTTGTAAAAAATCTAAAAAGAGACCACTTGTGAAATGAATAAATGAAATGAGGAAGTTTATTGGTTTGATGTGAAGTTATGAATCTGAGAAGGTGGATTAAACTTGAAATGACCTTCATCTGATAGTAAATCAGTAAGGGTTAAAAATGATGAGGATAAGGATGAAACGCGATATACCAATTTTTAAATAATTTCACAAATGAACTTTTGCAATAATTAATTAAAAATATTGTTTATTGTTTTTAATAAAGTCAAAATTTTTTGTTTTGTGTGAAATTATTTATAAATGCTGATATTAAAGTATTTATTTGACTTTTTTATTTGTTTTAATAACTGATAAGGGTCATCACTAAATTATCTTTCCAGTTTAGTGCAATAAATAAAATGATGAATTCAAAAGTAAAAGGTTTCAGGATCAAAGCTTAACTCTGTTTGTCTCATGCTTAAACTTCACATGATCTCCTAAACAATAAATCATTAGATTTTTTTTTTTTTTTAGCTTCTATTAAATGAATAAAATGAGTATAGAATATTGAAGTTTTACCGCAATGTAATGTTAACAATAATTGCTATAAAAATATGATAATGAAAATATTTTATGTACATTTTTGAGCATCATGGCAATTAGGATGAAATTACCTGATTGTTCGTCATCATCATTTTTAATCATTATTGATTTACTGCAGGATGGTCTCCCTTAGTTTAATCTAGTTTTTCCGAAATCTAGTTTCTCTTCTCCACATGACCCCAGCATACTTCTTTATTTCATCCATTCTTCTCATATGTGCCTTTTTAGGTTTTTTATAGTCTCTTGGAATCCAGTTTATGATTACAATGATCCAGCTATTATCATCTCTTCTAGCAATGTGTGCAGTCCAACTTGTCTCTTATTTTTTTCAATGAGGTCAGTAAAACCTATTTGTTAGCTCATCCATATATTTAATTTTTGTTCCCTTCTTGTTACTCCTAATATACATCTCTCCATACTTTGTTTAATGATATGAAGTGTCCAAGTCTCAGATCCATAAGTAAAACCTCATAATTTACATTTATTAAAAATCTTCCTTTTTAAACACAAATGCATATTTCCTTTTAATATTAAGTTATTTCTACTAAAAGCAATCCATCCAAATTTAATTTTATGATTAATTTTATCTCGTATTTCCACCTACATTAATAATCTGACTAGGGTATTTTTAATTATTAACTTCTAATTCTTCATAATAAATCTTTTCTTTTTTTGAGAAAGTCCATTAACCATTACTTTAGTTTTTTAACAACTACCTTTAATCCTACTTTCATATTTTCATCTGATAACTCTTGCAACATTTTCTGAAGCTCTAAAGCATTATTTGCAAAAACAATTACATCATCTGCAAATTTAGATGATTTAAAAGATCTCCATTTACTCCCTTATCTTATTATTTTAATCCACAAAATACTTTTTGCACAACTGCTGTAAAATGTTTTGGAGATATGGAGTCACCCTGTTGTATACCCTTCTCAATGTTAATCTCTCTAGTATCACTGGCTAATCTAATAATTGCTGTTGCATGTTGATATTCTTCAGGATATGACAATATCCTAATATATATCTTGTTGATCCAATCTTTAATCACTGTTGAAATGTTTACAGAATTAAATACTTTTTCATAATCTACAAATCCAAAACATAATAGTAGCTTATATTAATAATTTTTATATGTCGTTCATTAGACTAAAAATTATTCATTATTAGATAATAGTAACTCATATTCATTTGACTTGGATAATATCCACTATACTAAAACCACTTTTAAATCCAGCTTGTTGTTTTGGTTGGTTAAAATCCAAAGTTTTTTATAGATGAGTTGTGATTATCTTAGTAAAAATTGCATATAGAACTGATAAAAACTGATAAGTCTGTAATTTCTAATATCTTCTTTATCACTTTTTTAAAATATTAATAATCCATTATTTCAGTGTGGTACATCTTTATTCTTTAGGTGTTTGGTATTGAAAGAAATGATTCAAAGAGAAAAATAAGGGAGGCTTGCTATATAGCCAACAATACGAATGCTATCAACCATAAAGATTCACCCTTCTCTCTCTCTCTGTCTCTCCAAAAAATGGATGCTCTAATGTAAATATTTAATATTGAATTTAAATATATTCAAATATATACAATTTCATTTATCTCTCCATCATTATTCTATTTCATCTTGCTATAAATATGGGAATGCCATTAAGTTCTCAAAAGCGCTAAGCTGTATTTAATTTATAAAAATAATAAGTTCCTCTATAGTGTGTATAAGTGCATTTATTACAGTTATTACTTTATATTATTATTAACTCTTTTGATACGTTTTACAAAATTCTAAATATTTAGTCCATAATACATTATTTTTACATATTTTTATATTCCTTCTTTTCTTCATAAATTGCTTTGTCTCAGTAGAAATTTTACTGGTCAATTGCTCCTTTTTAGCAATCACTATTTTTGTTACAGTTTTTAATAGTATATGTCTTCATATTAATTTTTTCCAATCTGAATCGTTTTCAAAATCTATTAATATTTTAAAATAATTTGCAAGTTCTAACTTAAATTCAGTGGAATGTGTCTGAAGGTTAAGAATATCGACTGTAAATACTGTGTTTTTTTTAATATTTTTTGTATCTCTTTAGTTTTGCATTAACATATGTCTTATAGCTTACTTTTCAATAATCACTTCCTGTGTTGAATTTATTAAGAACATTAAAATTTTGAAATAAATATTTTCTGTTAATCAAAATATAATCTAATTTGGCTATATCTTCATTTGGATACTTTCATGTCCATTTCCATTAAGCACTTTTTTTCAAAGAAAGAATTCATAATATAAAGCTTTTCTTTTCCTGCAAACTTCACAAGCCTATGTCCTCTCTCATTTCTCTCACCATAACCAAATTTACCCACAATACTTTCATTATGCAACTTTTTACCAATTCTAGTATTAAAATCTCCCGTAATAATTTTACGATGTTATTTTAACTAATTAAAAGCTTTTTGTACATCCATATAAAAATTTTCAACTTCTTCATCACAGTACGATATGTTAGAGCATAAACCTGATTTTTTTTGTATTTACTATCTTTCATTAACTTGAATAATTAATCTTGTTATTCTGCCTGATACATCATTAATCTTCACATTGTTATTCTTCCATCTTTTATTGTAATGAATTCTATTCCATTTGTGCTTCCAATATTTGTGTCTTTGTAATATAGTGCATATCCATTTTTAAAGTCAATTGTCTGTTGATGTTTTCTACTAACTTTATAAAACCATTAATAGTCCATAATTCTTGCAATTTTCCTTCACTTGAAAATAATCTGCAATTGTAAGTACTTAAATAAGAGATTGTCATCAAATTGCAACTTGGGTTTGGAATCAGGTGATTCATAGCATTCTCTACCTCAAGCTGATGATTTTATAGTATCCTGGGAATGAAGGGCCATAATTTAGTTTTGCCTGCAAATATGTATTTTTAAAAAAGTTTATTCACACATGCATTAATTCTGTTTTCAAGAAAACTCAACTGATATTCTAGTTAAAATCTAGTAGACAAGTGAAAAAGAGACCATTGTGTTTTTTGATCTTAAACTTAGAGATGAAAAGCCAATAAGCACCATGCTAACTTATATGTGTTGGTGCATGTTTGTAGCCTATAAGAATAATCATGTCGTAATGACAGTTACAATGACAAGAATGTTTGGAGTGGATGATAGGAGTATACTCTGCTCATTTCCTTTAAATTCTCAAAGAAGAATCAAAGAGCTTCCTTTCAATTAATAGCAAACTTCCTTCTGCAGCCATCTGATTGGTTAAAAGTTGCTAAATTGTAAAGGGCTAGTTTTTGACATTGTGCCTGGATAGTATTTTTAATATTTTTACCTATTTTAAAAAAAGTTTGTTGATTTTATATATCAAATAATTATTGAATATATATATTGCTGCTGAATAAAAGTTACAACAAATGAAGTGGACGTAAAAAGTTTATGTTTATTATGTTTAAAATCAGTTTTAATTATATACAAGTTTTACCTTAGCTTGCAAAATTATTGTGGATAGGAAAATAAATAGTTTATTTCTTTTATTAATTTCAGATTTTTTTTTTCCATTTGACTTAAATAAATTATAAAGAGAAAAAATCTTAAATGAAAATTTAATATGAATTTCAGATCTTTTTAAAAAAAATATTGCAAATTAAATTAAATTATGAATTTCATCAATTTTTAAAAATGAAATAAATTATTTTTATGGTTGAAATATGTTTTTTTTTAAAACCATCATTAAAAAATGTTATTTTCACTAATTATTTTTAAAAAATCTTTTGATTTAAAACCTTATGATTCTTTTAATATCATACTATTAGTTTAATCAGTATAAGGAGAATTGAAAATGATTGCTAAGTACATAAATGCATTAGTTCTAGATTTGAATCTTAAGTTTTCATTGATGAAGATAAAAAGTCAGAAACTGATTTGAACATATGAGTATAAAAATACTGCCACCTAGTATTCATTAACTACAGTAGATGTCTCTGGAGTAGGATGAAAATGCCACTATTGAAAACTATGTTAAGATTAAGTTAATAAAAACATTTGTATTTTATTGAGAATATACAGCACATCTATCACATCTATACTCTCAGCATCTCGTAATTTATTTATATGCTATCTAAAAAATTGTAAACAAAAAAATAATAAAAACATCAAAATTTGTAAATTAATTAGAAAAAATGTAAGTACTATGTGCATGTATATTATTTTTCTGTAGACAGCAGTGATTTTCTTGTTTTTCCATACTTTCTAAATCTGAACCAAGTTGAACACTTTCGTAGAGTTACATGCACTCCTTCAGTCAGTGAAATTTAAGTCACATTAATGCATGTATATGCACTGCACCAATTATTTGCTTTCCCCCCAAAGTTTGATTTCCATTTGAAACAGCTTCAAAGCATAAAGCTAGTGATTGTAGTAATTTTGCTAAATTTATAAGAATTTATGAAGTTCTATTAAATGTTAAAATACAAATTATTAGTTTAATTGTAAAAGAAATATATATTCTGAAATCTGCTATTTATTTAAAAAGAGCAAATTAATTATGAAATAATAAAAAGAGAAAAACAAATTAGTAAAAGTTTTTAAAAAATATTGAAGGAGAAAGGTACAGTAAATTTTGTTGATTTCTTTTCATTTTGAGAAAGTATGAATATGTCCACATACCAGTTTTAGATATATAAATGTTATAAGCCCAATTAATTATTTCACTATCTATTTTGTAAATGTTATTCTGTTTTTTAGAATATTTTGGTTGACATTCTTAAGTTATATTATAAGTATCCAAAGTATATATGTATATTAAAAGCGTCTTTGTTATATATATATCATTTTCAACCATTATCACTTCACTATAAGATGAAGGTCACTTCAAGTTTAATTTACTCTTTCTGATTTCTAGCCACTTTTTTTCCCACCATACACTTTATTATTTTATCCATCCATCTCACATGTGGTCTCTTTCTGGATCTTTTATAATCTCTTGGAATCCAGTTTATATATATATATATATGTATGTGTGTTGTAAATTAATATGCACATAGGATAGCACAGTGTGCAAAACACATTATAAATAAAATGTGAGCCATCATTCACTAATTTGCCATCCATTAGGGGTCTTGGAATAAAATATTATAAATATGATGGCTCCATTATATATACAAATGTATTTAACACTTTTATAATTACTTTATTCACTACTACTTAATAATAACTATTTAAATGACATTGTTTTAAGAATTTTAAAAAGATGGAGAGATGTTATTAGTCCAAGTGCATGCTTGGGACAAATTTTAATATATTTAGTTTTACTTCATTAATGAGTAAATGATTTATAATTATATATTACTGATGTAATTTTTATGTAAAGATTTTTCTTAAATAAAAAAAGTTTGTGCATAGATTGTATGCTCAGAAACTCTGTTAGTCAAGTAAAATATGCCCTTCTCCAAAATTTTTACATGCCACAATAATATCATCTACTTTTTATTCCATATTTCACAATTATTTTTCTAGCCTGGTTTCTTTTTTTTTTTATTTTCTTTTAATTAATCAGTTTGGATTGTATCATTACCTTGATTTTCATATTCCCCAATTTCATTATAAAAATCTAAACAAAAAAACATAAAATCTCTTATCTCTTTCAACTTCAGTTTTTTCTACTCTTCATATAATTTATCCTGATGTTTTTTACACTTTATTCATCTATCATACGTGTTTGATATTCTTTTTTCTTCTCTACTTAACTGCAATAGAAATATTTAGCTGCCCCCCCCCCATATTCAAAATCTCTTCCTTGCACTATAATAACAATAAGCTTTTTTTAGTGTTATCAAATTTTATATTTATATATGTGCTCTTTATTGGCTTATTGTTTAGCTGAAATTAGTATACTGTCCAACTATAAACTAAATTTCTAAAGAAATAAAACTAAATTTCTAAAGAAATAAAATAAATAAAATGAAATATAGTGCATGGACTTCAAAGAATATTCCTTCACAACATCTATATGGATGTCCATAACACTAAATATAAACCCCAATCTATATAACTGACCATTATGCATGAATCCCACTCACTGAGCAAGAGATCTATAACTGTTACTGTGATCAAGAGATAAATAAATGTATATTTTAAACTTATTTTAAAATTAAATGAATTCACTGAAATAACTTAAACAAATATAAATTTATTAATAACAATAAAATTAAATTAAGATCTGTTGAGTTATAAATATAAATTCAGCATTCTGATTTTGATTAGAATACAATATATATGTACTGTTACATTGTTATTTACATATATTTTAATAGGTTTACATAAAACATATATATATATCAGCACACAGACATGCCTGTAAAATATAAAATGAACATATTTGAATTGTTATAGACATATAAAAAATCAATTCTTTTCAACAACACATATGATGATTGATTTTAATATATATATATATGTCTAAATTATATGCATCTATGTAAGCACGCAGTTGTGCTTTAACATATTTGAAGTGACATATATTAAAAATTCATTTTTATAATACAGTAATTTAAAATATATGTGGTTGAATACTGATTTTAATATATATATATATAGGTATCCACTCAAATTTTATCCATACACTGGCATTTACATCCTAATGATATTTCATTAGTTAATAAATAAACTTATTAAATAAAATATTTCTATTACTAATTGTAAGTACTTTTACTGAACACATTTTAAAAGGTTAAAGAAAGTTTTCCCTCTTTGAAAAAAATTCTACACAAAAGTTTTCCTTCCTTTTTTTTAAAAATTAATTTTAATTGTAAATATCTTTAAAAATTGCTTGAAAGTTCTTTTGATTTTCATCTCCAATATAGAAAGTTTCTCTTTTAATAAATAAAACTGGAAATGGTCATTTATTATTTTCTTTCATTATTTTAGTTTTCGTTGATTAATTTAGTCAAAAATTATTTATCTTTAAAACCAGCTGATATCTGTATGTACTTGATATACACATCACAGTACCTTTGTTTGTGTTTCTTTTCATATAGATAAAACATCATACATATAATATCATATCAAGGTAATCCTTCAGCAAAATTCCAATGGAATTTCTTAGTAAGCTAGTCCAGTCCATTCTAAAACAGACTGATTTATTGACATTTTTGAGAAAGGTATAAATCAGGTAACTGTTGACATTCAGGAAACTCAATTCAGTCTTTATAATTTGATAGACTTCAGGCATGTTGTCTAATATATATATATGAGCTATGAAACAAAAAAGTAGGTCCTTGCTTCCATATGAATTCAAACTGTATTGGCATGACATTAGCAGCATCTCTACTTCTTGCCTTCAGTTATAACTTCATAATAATCATCCTATATATTTTGTTGTGTCATGAATGATTCAAATGCACCTTTAAGTAAATTTTTTCTTCTTTTTCTTGATTAAAAAAAACAAGTTAATGATTCTTTTTAATTCATCTTAATTAAACCAAATTTTTATCTAAGTGTATTTTTAATCCATTGAAAAACATCAGATTGTAGAATTTTTTCACAAGCTTTAATTTAAAAAAAAAGCTTAATGTACTTAAAAATCGGAAAACTTATAATTTTCAGTATTATCTATTATAATATAAAAACAAGCTTGCTTTAGATTTCAAAATCAGAATTAATAAAACATTAAATAGATCTTTTTAAATGCTTCATTTAAAATAATTTTAAGTATGAAAATTATTATTTAACTCTTAATTAAGGCTAAAACCTTAGTACATGCACCTTGAGTGCTTAATTTTAGCAAGAGAGACCTCTACAAATCATAACGCGAGATTCAACTTTATAAAGATAAGAGGGACACTCTTATCTCTAACCTATTTTTCTTAATTATGTAGGCAAATCTAAAGCATTTTGATTTGGGAGCATGAAGCTAATAAATTCTTCACTGATTAAGTCCACTATTTCTGTTAAACATTAACTTCACAAAATCTTTCGATTTACAACGAGTCAATATTCAGATATTAAATTTAGAAATATTTTGAATCAATTTAAAGTTGTAAATATTAATTCTTATTAAGTGCGATGTACTAAGGTTTTAGCCTTATATAAGTATTACATGCTGACATCGTGCTTAATAAGAATTAATATTTAACTCTTAATTGTAATTCTGGTGTATAATTTTTAAAAATAAATATTCCCCAAAAATTTGTTTGTGTTTGTTTTTACTTTTTTTTTCAACTTTATAGGTACATATGTGCACATACACTACTATGTTGTTGAATGTCATGAGACAATATATATATATATATATATACATGCTTGAAGTTCAGACTTTATATTTATTCACAGAGGGCATTACTGAAAAAACATAACATTTGGGAGGGTGATATTTTATATTTGAATTTTCAGATAATGATATGCACTGGGATATTTTCTTATATATATATATATCATCAGTATTTAAACTAAATATCAGTTTTCTAATACTACAATACAAATTAATTATTATTAACATTATTCCATTGGAAATGTGTGTCTTGTAGATCACAAAATTGATTTTTGCACTATTTCTCTGAGAGCATTCAAACATGAATAATGAAGATGCCATATATAAAACTGATAGTAATGTTTTGATATTATTATTCTTTGAATGTATGAAGTTGTAAATCTTGTGAATATACATCAGCTAATTTTATATATTGTAATAAAAAAACCTCATACTAAAAAGTAAAAAAAAAATCAGCTTTCAAAATATTTTTGAATTGCAATCAAAATAAAAGAATGTGACACACATGTATAAAAATATTCTTAGACCATTTCTGAACATCAATGCTGCCCACTTTTATTCTGATTCCATAATATCAAGAATACTAGAAAAATTGAAGAAATTTTTATTTTCTTTTTTAGTGTACTTTTTAAAAACTTTTTAGTATATTTATATGAATAAAAGCATTAAAATAATTTTTTATGTTAAATCGTTTGTTTTTGTTGAGAGTAATTAAACTTTTTTATTTATTGCCGTATATAAACTGGATTCCAAGAGATTTAAAAGACCCAGAAAGAGGCCACATGTGAGATGGATGGATAAAATAAGAAAGTGCGCAAGGGTAATGTGGAACAGAGATGCTAGAGATTGGAGAAGATGGATTGAACTTGGAGAGACCTTCATCCTGCAGTGAATTGATAATGGTTGATGATGATGATGATATAGAAAACAAACAAAAATTAATGATATAATGTGAAATGGCTTTCTAAACAATTTTGGAAAATCCTATTTATAATCCACATACCCAGAGAACCTGCTAGCCAATTATTGTATAATATATTATAAAAAATCCTGTTAAACAAACTTCATGTTTATAAGAGCCACGTTGAAATTTAGATATATTCAAGAACCATACTTAAATTTTAGAAATATTCAACAGATGCAAATATTTGATTTATAATTTTCCGCTAAGTTCGAACAATGTATTATATTTCCAGGAAACAGTAGCAATAAAAGCATCAAAGTTGATGACATAACATTATAAAGATGTCACCACAAATGAATGAAGCATATATAGTTTCAAAATAAGATATAAATACAACATGCAAATATAAATTATATGTTTTTATTTCAAAATATTTGACCATCTAGACAGGCGTATGTGGGTCATGAGCCACACTTTGGCTATGGTGGCTCTATTATTTTCTTACTATCTATGATCACCATATCACTTACTAGCATTGATGTTACTCTGGAAATCTGTTTGGTACTGTTTATCTAGTGTTCATTAATACTCATGCTTACAGAGATAACTCTAGAGTAATATATGGTCTTAATCCTTTAAATTAAATTTAAAATACATTCTGTATTGATAATTGGATGTCCATTTTAAAAAGTGATCTTTATCATGCCCATTTATATCAAGCTTTGTCAATTAATTAATCATTAATATTTGTTTGTTTAGATCAGGTTTAATACTTGAGTGCCTTTTATAGCTAATATCAAATCAAGAAAGTGAAATGATGTCCCTAAAAAGGTTTTTTTTTTAAAAAATATTCTCGTAATTTTGTTTTTATGGAAAAAAAAAAAAATGACACAAATTAAAGAATAATTGGACACTGATTTTTACAACTATGTTTAAAAATGTATATTATTTAAAGATGATTTTAAGTACATAAAATAAACAGTCAAATCTAGATTTATTATTAAAATATTATTACCCTAAAATAGCAAATGAACATAAAAATGGATCAGAATGTTCTATATGTGAATGTATTTGTGGTTCCAGGATTAGTTTCATTCTCTAATGCAGTTTTTTTAAATCTTTTTTTTCTAATTATTTCTGAGAGTAAGAATGGAAGTATTAATTTACAAGTAATTGCTGTATGTATTAATACACAATTGAAATTAATACAAAGATATGAGGTTTAATAAAGTAGACATGACCTCTCTTATCAATGCAAACTACCAATCAGATGAAAAAAATTGCATTGATACAAAAGGGCAATATTTATAAGTTTAGTAAAATGTTTCTAAAAAGTCTGATCTGTAAAAGATTCTTATAGTATACACATTTAAAGATTGTTTATTCATAAACATTATTATAACAGGCAAAACTCTCTCTACATATTGCCACTCAGTGCAAGCCAGAGTAATCAATGAATGCCAGAAGGCTTGTGCATAAAATCCCCATATAATGCCCACTCATCCAATATCCCCACACTAGTTTCTGGTTGGCCTTCATCAGTGAGGAAGCCTTGGGTCTAAGAGCACTGGCACCTAAATCTTAGGAACTAATGCAACCCTCCAGCAGCCACCTATTCTTTCTATTTAACTACAAAACTATGATGTTTTCAATCCAAGCTCATTAACTTACATAGCCATGTAGGTCTAAACTCAGTTCAGTGCCTATGTATTTTGGTGGCTTTGGTGCTTTAACAACCATAGCCACCACTATCCTATTAAGCAGAAATGGTTTTAAGCCAATAAACATCACATGATCACCATTTCTTATGCTTTCTTATAACTGTTATTAAAACAGGCAAAACTCTCTATACATATTGCCACTCAGTGCAAGCCAAAGTAATCAATAGATGCCAGAAGGCTTGTGCATAAAATCCCCCTCTAATGCCTACTCATCCAGTATCTCCAGACGTATAGAAAGTTTTGCCTATTTTAATAACAATTATAAGCAAGTATAAGAAATGGTGATCATGTGATGTTTATTGGTTTAGAACCAATCCTGCCTAATAGGATATTTGTGGCCATGGTTATTAAAGAATTAAAGCCACCAAAATGTATAGGTAATAAACTGAGTTCAGACCTATGTGGATATATAAGCTAGTGAGCCTGGATTGAAAATATAATAGTGTTTTCAATTAAGATTCATAGTTTTGTAGATAAGTAGAGATAAAAAAATGGCTGCTGGGGGGTTGCATTAGATCCTAAGATCTAGGTGAAGTGCTCTCAGATCCAAGGCTCCTCACTGACAGAGGCCACAAGACAGAAACTAGTCTGGAGATATTGGATGAGTAGGCATTAGATGGTGATTTTATGCACAAGCCTTCTGGCATCCATTAATTACTCTGGCTTGCACTGAATGACAATATGTATAGAGAGTTTTGCCTGTTTTAATAACAGTTATAAGCAAGCATAAGAAATGGTGATCATGTGATGTTTATTAGCTTAAAACATTATTATAATTATCATTGTTTATTATTTAATAGCTTCTGTTTATTTACAAAGTTTTTAAATAAATAAAATTAAAAGCGGGTGAAGCGCTTGAAAGAGAAGCTATAAAGAGTGCAAAAATATTAAAAGCTTAGCGCTTTCGATAGCAATACTGAGCAGTGCAGAACAGAGAGATAATGGCGATGTGCAAAATAAATATTTTAACATATATCAAAAGTAAAATTACAAAATAGTTTTGAGGCATATTAACTGAATGGTATTTAATGATTTTCAAATTTATTTTATCGAATCAATCAAAATTATCTAATAAAATTATCATTCTTTCTTTCAAAATCATAGTGTTTATTAAAAGTCTACTACATTGCGTATATGATAATGGCTAATTAGCTAAAAAAAAAAAGTATTTGATATGAAAGAATTTTACACCAATATACCCAATAACCTTAATATTCTTTTAAATTCATATAAATAAAGATACACTAAAAGACAAATGACCCCCAAGATGTTGGACATAATCTCTAGTTTAGTAAATGATTAGTAATAGTCATTTCTATATTTATCTAAAGTGGATGGTGTCAAAGATGTGGGTTGAGTTGGTTTGACACTTGTAATTCAAAATGTAATTATCAAAGAATTTTACTATATTTGAGAGTACTACAGAACTGTTTTGAGGAATTGAGTTTGAACTTATTACTGTATTGTTGACATTTAATTTACTGTTCCAAAGGTTTGGCTTAAAAAAAAAAAAAACTTTTAATAAAAAAAAATATAAAGTTGTAATTAATAATTTGTTAAGCCATACTCATTACGTAAGTAATATATATTAATGTTATAACCTTAAGACTATGTGATGTGATGTACTGTGGCTTCTCCTTAAATGAAATCAAGACTATCTGAGCAATTATGCCCAGATAAACTTGTTAGCCACTTAATTTTCATTCCCCACTCTAAATTTTCCTATATTCTGCTCCATCCCATTTCCACAACATAATCTTTGTCAACTCTATAGCCTTAATATCTAATTCCCCCTTTTCCCAAACGCAGAATAAAAACCAATAATTAACCTTCTGTTTTTTATCACTTTTTTCATATTTATTCTTCCATAAGTTCATTATATGTATCCTTTCTGTTTTCAAACATTTACATTCAATTAACAAATGCCTAATATTTTCTATTCCTTCCTTACATAATTTACAAAATAAATCACCCATATTTTTCCATTTACATGTATATTCTCTTGTAGCTAGAGATCCTGTTTGAGCCTTAAACAATAAACTACTTTCCTTACTATTATCATATATTAACTCGCACCTAATATTCTGTTTATTTCTATATATATTTAAACTCTTTTTACTCTCCATACTATTTCTCCATCTCTCTAATTCCCTATTCTTTATTATGATATATTCTTTATTAATAAATCTATTCTTTTATCCCATTCCTTACTACTATAACACTCAACAATCCTCTTAACACAATCATCCCACCTTTTGTACAAATATACTGATATAAATTCTTTATCCAAATCTTTTGCATACTGCATTATCTTTCTCGCCATCTTGTTACCTGCCCTTTACTCATAACCCAATTAAATACTATTTTGGCTATTCTTTTATTATCCATAAACTGCAATCTACCAAACATTTTCATTTTACTTTTTGCATCTCTCATATGAAAACTTGACCATCCCATTTCTCCTTGAATTGCCTCCTTTGCTGTCCATACATCTGCATCCAATGCATGTCTTTCTACTTCCCTTTGAACTTTTTCTAAATAATCTAATAACCCCTTTACTAAAACATAATGCATCATTACCATATGTTAACCCTGCTACTGCAACTCCCTTCCATATAATTCTAGCTACATCATATTTATTATATGAAAACAATGTTAATTTCTTTATCAATCCCTTTCTCTTTTTTTTTTTTTTGCTTCATTTATCAATTTTTTCTCCCATTCATCCAAATAATTTTTCTGCTTACTTAAAATAATCCCCAAATAACTATATCTATTCACCACACTTAACTTATCTCCCAATAAAAATTCTACATCTTCTCTTTCTCCAGTATTAACCATCATTATATTTTCTTTACCCACCCTTGCACATGCCATCAGCATAACTTCCATGTCTTCTCTTCATTCTGCACACAAAAAAATATCATCCACAAAAAAAAAGACCCGACAAAATATATATTCCCTTACCACCTATTAACGGTATCTCTAACCCCCTTCCTAATCTTTCTATTGCTCTTTCCATTTCACTTAAATATAACACAAACAAAATAGGTGACATAGGGCATCCTTGTCTAAATGCGACAGTAGGGACCTCTACAAATCTTAACACAAGATTAACGACTTTAAAAGACAAGAGCGACTGAAAATTGCATAGTGTTTCTGTATATCATTTATTTCTGCCTAAATTGCTTTTATTGTCTAAAGAGAATAGATAACTATTTTTAATTGTCAGCCTGACTGATAAATGTTAGGAATATTACATTTTCATAATATTAACATTGAGCTAATCAAATTGTCATAACCTTTATAATATGCTGATTTAGTATGTTTGATATATTATTAAAAAATATTTTAGTTAAAACAATTTTAATACATAAAAACTACAAAATTCAGAAAAAAAAATTCACAAGTGGTATAAAAAATAATATAAAGACATTTATTCAACGTTACTTTTTTTTTTAACGTTGCATTTTTTTTGTGTGTGTTCAGGAAGTCACGTGACAGACTATATTTCAATTATATAAGCAGATTATAAATTTCATCAGTAAATTTTATTAACAGATAGAAGTTTTGACAGTTACCTCTTTTTCTTTTCTGATAAATTGTTGAGTGATAATTGAGGTTTGTTTCGATTTAATTTTCAAATTATAATAATAAAAAGAAGTCCTGTATGCGGAATTGGTAAAAGACTAGCTTTCATTTTAATTGCTTATTCATTTCATAAATTTAAAAAATCAGTCATTATTTCGTTTCTAATTGATACTTTAAAAAGCCTATTGAGTAATTATTTTTGTGAAACATTCTTTGAAAGTTTTGTAGAATTATTTTCATTTAAAATTGCTATTTTTAAAATGTTAAAATAATTTGTAATATAAAATAGTGGATGTTATCTATAAATGAAAATTAAATAGTGAATTTTGCCTATTTTAAAAAGTCAGATGTATGCATGCTATTAAGTTGGGAATGAATTACTATAAATCATAATTAGACGTAAACAATAGCCAAATTATATCAAGGACTGATATTAGATGAGCTGAGGCAGATATATAAAAGCTGCTTTTTGGTACATAACTAATGACTATAAATTTTAGATTGCTTTTAAAAAGTACTTTTTACATCTGTTAATGTTATCACATTATTTCAAATAATTAAAGAATTAGATAACACAAAATCAACATTCCAACATTGCTTGTCAAAATTACTGTGTTTCCCCCAAAATAAGACTTAACTAGAAAATAAGCCATAGCATGATTTTACAAGATACTTATAATATAAGCCCTACCCCAAATGCAAGCCCTAGTTAAGATCATCAGGAAAATGAATGAATTTTGCTCGGCCATTGAAACATACAATGCACTATTGAATTATAAAATAATGAATGCATTAATAAACAATATTATTGATATTAATGATTTAAATAAATGGTAATATAAATTAGGGACTCTTTTGCATTTTCCTGTTGATCATTTTTGACAAATGTAATTCTATCTATAAAGACAAACAATTTATCTACCACAAGCCAGTCTATCAGACAATTTATAATTTCGTTTATGTATTCTGAGATGCTTATTTTATTTATATTTAAAACTTAGATTTAGAATGTTTGATATAGTTTTAGAGTTTTACCATGGTAGCTTTTAAATATTCAAGATGAAAGAAAAATTAGTTTGATTTCTTAAGCACTTTTTTTTTCTCCTAAAAGACTTTATTAAAATAACAGATGTGATTTTAATAATCAAAGTTTAGCTTAAGTTAAATCATCAATCTTTCTTATAAAGAAAAGTTTTTAAAAAGAATACCCAAGCAGGGTTATTATACAATGTATGCATTTGATGAATGTATGTGGTTGATCACATATCATCATCATCAACCATTATCAATCCACTGCAGGATGAAGGTCTCTCCAAGTTCAATCCATCTTCTATGATCTTTAGCTTCTTCAATATATCATGTTTTAATAGATATGCTTAAGATGTACATGTGTAATACAGAAACATTTTCTGAATTTTTGTACTTTCATTTTTTTTTTTTTTTGCTTTTATGTGGACAAACTATTCATAAAAGTAATCATTTTTGTTATCACTTTTGTCCCACAATTCTTCAATTAACACCTGATTTAATGAAAAATTTAAATAAAATAATATTTTGAACCCCAAATAAGATGAATACCAAAGAAAGAACTATTCCGCCAAATACAAAAGAGGAATTGTGGGGGCTTTCAGAGTTAGAATCATATAGCTTTTTATAAATGTTATATATAAAGAGAATAAGTTCTTAAAATAATATATATTTTTGTACTTGAATAAATATAGACTTTTATACATGAAAAAATAAGACATCACCTGAAAATAAGACCTATGATATAATTTGAAGCAAAAATTATTATAATATCTGGTCTTATTTTTAGGGAAACATGCTAGCATTCGTTAAATTGATGAATATTTTCACAAGAATGCTTTTAATTATATATTTACAATTTTTTAAAACTACCTATCATGAGAATTATAGTTTTTAGAAGTATAAGATCATGTTCATGCTGAACAAAAGATTAAAGGTTAAAAAATTAAGAATGCATATACTTGTGTGAAGAATATTGCAGTAAATTTGACTTTTTTATATTTTTAGTCCCAAAATCAGCATTATGGAAATATATATTATTACTTTACAAATCTATCACTTTTTAATCTGTTGGCTTTTCATAATTATTATTAACAAATTATAGTCTTGATGCAATATTTTTCTATATGGTTAGGGGTTTTTTTTTATTATTTAAAATGACAAATGTTTTTTTTTGTGTGTATGTATGCACATATATATTATAATTCTCATTATTGAAACATGACAATTCAATTTTTATAAATTTTTAATTATAAATAATTTAATACACTATATAGCCTTATACACACCTGCACATATATAATGTAATATATAAGGGATTCAAACTCAGACTTTCACATGACTCTAAACTCTCCATGCCATTTCATATTGCTGACCCACCTGATCACACACATGTTGAAAAAATAAATATTCACCAATATTCATATTTCATGCTAAGCCAGCAATCATCATTTGGTCCAGATTACCATCTCCACACATATACAATCAGTGCTCAGCTTTATATTAAGATAGCCAATCTTCATACTTTAATGGACAGACTTCAAACTACTCCATGTGTGGAGATAGTAATCTGGACTAACTGATGATTGCTGGTTTAGCATTGTAATGGTCAGATTCATGTACCTCATTAACATTTTAATAGACAAATTCATTAAGAATAGCTAAAGCTTAAAAGAAAGATTTAGAGTACTCTAGAGTTCTTGGATACAGGCTACCTGTTTAAACTTAAATGATTATGCACATTTGAGAATTAGTCACTGATTATCTGTTCTATGTTGTAGCAGCAGGTTTTCCTTCCTTGGCTTTCATGTTTTAAGGTTTCAGTTCAAGATTGAATGCAGTTTCCAGGCATGTAGTACAGTGTATAGATTGGCAGTAATTCACCAACAGTTCATCTTTTTGAGGGCATGTGTAGAGACTTGGGGAGAGGGTGGACCATTCTCCGGAGAACAGCTCCTCTGTCTCTACTCAGTCATTTCAAAGTGGAATCAAATTAGCTATAAGAAATGTCACCAGCAGTGGCAAGGTTATACAATCAGAAATTAAAAGTAAAGAGTAAAAGTCTTCTTTTTTATATTTAATTCTGTCCTTTTATACTAGTTCTGTTTCTTATCTATAAATTTGCAGATCTATCACACATGATGTATTGCATCCAGATGTTTTCTGCTCTAGTCTGTGCCTGCAATCAATCTGCAATACCGTCAGGTGAATCAATCCATTAGTAAAGAAATTAATTACCTGAACACTATATTATCTCTTTGTTCAAATTTGTTTTGTACATTATCTTAGTACATTTGAAGCCAATTAAGAACTTTCTAGGAAAATTTTTTAAGTAATCTATTGACCTCTCCCCACCATGACTTTGCAAATTATTTGACAATAATATGGATTTACATTTTTTTTAAAATCTATAAATTTAATCAAGGTTGTAATATTTTACTTTATACCATTAGAAAATTGACAAAATATATAAATGGGTGTTATATAAATGCTATATAGCTTTGAAAGAGAATTTTAAAATTATTTAAGAAAATACATTATTTTTATTCAACGTTTATATATGATATTGAAGTATGGGTGTATTTACGGTGCATTTAACAGATGCTTACATATATACCTAATACTGTTATACACACACAATCCAATATCTAGGGTTTAAATTTAGGTAGGATGGAGGTGGTGGGTGAAAGATGATAGAACATGTAAAACTAAGATTTGAACTGGAATCTACTGCTTCAGCATGAAATATGTATATTAGTGATTATTTATCTTTTCAACATGTGTGTGATCAGGTGGGTCAACAATATGAGATGGCATGGAGACTTGAGGGTTGTGTGAAAGTATTGAGTTTGTTAAATTATAAATAATATATACAAAATAATCTTACCATTTCCAAAAAAACATTTTTATTTTATTTAAAAACAGATTAATATTAATAAATATAAAAAGGGAATCTGTAAGGATTTGATTTAGGATTTATATTCATTCACGGTTTTATTAAGTTTTAATTCTTTTATATCTAAGATTTTATTTTAGAGATTTTAAAAAATTAAACACACACATGCTCACTCAAACTTTTTTTTTCATGTTATAGTTTAATTATATTGAACGTTTCCGAATCATTCAGCTAAAATTACATTAAATTCTATATTTTAAATAGAAACCAATGTAATAAAAGATTTTGAAGTAAAATTTGGATTAAATAAAAACAATATTGTTGTTCCAAGAAATTTTATTTAACAAACCTATGAAATTACATTTATACAGAAAAACAAATTGTTCAATAGTTATATCACAAGAAAACAAATTGTTCAATAGTTATATCACTTATATCACTTGTACTTGATAACAGATGTCTCAGCAAATGTTAGTGGGAGTATCTGTCATCTTGAATGACAGTTTGAGTGCTTTATGGAGCTTTTTGTGCTAGTAATGGTGCATTTTCTTGGGTTATTGCATAATTTGCCTCTAGAAATAATATGGGTGTGAATGTCAGAAAGCCAGCCTATATGCTGTTGTACGCAGTTAATGCGGAGAAGTCTCTTGGATTGTTCTTATTAGATTATTAGAAGAAAACAAATTAATCATTAATAAATATTAATGTATATATTTTAGTAAATAAAAACTAAATTGTTTTTATCTATATTTTTTAATACAAATTCATTCTTCATTGCTGTTTTCTTTGCATCTATTCTTTTTTGTCTTTAATTCTTTAAAAAATATTTGTTTTACAGATATATTTAAACTTTATTAAATTTGAAGTTTATATCTAAGAATAAAAGAATTATAAATTATTACAATTTGATTTATGAGTATTAAACATTATACACTCCCAACTTATCCACTAAGAGAATATATGAAAGTTGGATGTTTTAAATATAATTAAAAAAGAATAACATAATTTCTAGCATAATAAAGAATTATTAATAATCATTTGCATAATTATTAAAAAGCAATTGTGAACAAGGACTTGCTAAATGTCGTATATAAAATAAATATGTGCAATGTATTTAACACTGTTTGAGATTTCCACCTAGAAATTTTTGAAATGAGTGGGTGTTTGTTGTATATACGTATTGACTATTCTATTACAATTACATCGCATTTGAAATAGTCGAGGATAATTTATAATAACATAAGAAACTATAAATATGGTTTATATAATGTTTAAAAACATTTAATAATTTACAAACTAATTTTAATTAGTATAAACTCATTATAATAGAGTATTAAGAAAAAGTAATAGTTGTAATAATAATCAAAAATTAGAAAAAGTAATAGTTAATATTCAAAACTTTTATATTGCACTAAGCACACTTTTAGTAGACCATTGCCAGAATTAGGGTGCTATTTTGTTTAGCAGTTAAAAAAGAAATGCTTGAATAAATTTATTAAATTATGTGTATGTTTATATTTATAATACTATTGTTAAACCATAACGTTTTAATATATAATAATTTTAGAAACTGGTGCTAATTTTCGACTGCCATCTTTGTCAAATTTAATTACATAACTTGCTTTACATCATTATCCATCTGTCTTTAACAGACGAAAATGATTAACATGGATGGTATATATAACTATTCAAAATTTGCAGAAACGTTTTAATATCGTAATGAGAAGATTTTTATTTTTCCTTTATAATATAGAATCAGCTGAATACACTTTTGGTAATGTTCACCAGAATCATAATTCTCACAGATAAGTAATGCAAATGAATTGGACTGAACTTAAAACTTTAATTTTTTTAGTCAAGCATTGGTGGCCTAGTGGTTAGCATAGCTGCCTTCCAAGCAGCTGGCCCGGATTTGCTTCCCAGTCAACGCATTTGACAGACATATGGAAAAAAAAAAACTAATTTTTTTAAAAATTTCAGAATATTAGATGGCTAGGTGTATAAGTACATTCATTTCAGATTTCCTTCTGGATTTCATTGACAAAGTTAAATACAGAAACTGGTATAAAAATAGCAATTTTATAAAATCAGGACTATCGGCATCCTTGATTAATCGTGTTTCCAATAGTTGCCTGAAGAGTAGTGAGAATAACTATCTTCTTTGCATCTTAGTTTTCTTCACTCCAGCCTCCCTCAAATATGATAAATTACTTCCAATGATAATATTAATCACAATAAAATAATATAAACATTTTAATCATCTTCTTGTATTAAAATTATTTTTTAATATATATATATTAAAATACCTTGCCAAAACAAAAAATTAGCATTTACAATAATAAAATACAAATTTCTAAGAGTATATTAATAACAATATTTACTTGTTTTAAATGCTTCAAAGAATTTAGAAAATATATGATCTTTTTATATTAGAGCATTATGATTAATAGTATCTTTATTTATAATTTATATATCAAAGCTATTTTCCATCTGATCATTAATAGAACCGTAAAAATGTATAATTTTTTTAAAGGTTTAAAGTATTTACGATATTACTAATGCACAAACTTTTTCCAGTACAATGAAACATTTGATTTATTCATACCTAAATGATATAAATATTTGATTTATTCGTAACTAAATATAACATTCTTCCATATTCTTTAAAATCTCTTTAGTGACTATTTTCAACTTCTGGTAACTATGCAACAGTTGTCATGGTTTTCACCTCACATGAGTTCATCTGTAAAATCATAAGTATTTTCCATTAACATCTCAACATTGTCAAATTTTATTCTATATCATTATAAATTATGAAGCATTATCCAAACAATTTTTAAATAATAGAGAAAGAGTTTCACTATCTGTGAACAGTGTGGATAATTTGAGGTATTCTATTAGACTATGAACATTGCAAAAAAGAAAAGCTCTTAAAATATATTTCATTAGAAGCATTCTTTTTGTATCTTCCTTAAAATTGGTGTTTCATCATATATTTTATTTAAAATTAACTATCATTAATCCATACATCATTAGGAGTTATGTGAGTATTTTAATAAAGTGGTTTGTACATACTAGTGATGATTTTTAGCTATTAGTTTGATTGTAATCAATATTAATATTCTCAAATTTGTTTAAGTATTGTTTATTCTTAATATACTAAATGTTGACAGTTTCATCATATATTTCTGTTTTTATAAAATAGCTTAATATTCTCCGAGTATTAATTTTGTTCATAAAAAATAAACTTTTGTCATTGTAGTTTGTCGTTATAATAAAGGTCAGTGGTCAGAATGTGATTCAGCTTCAAACGCTCGCACAAGAGTTGATTCTGTTAAGCCAGGTAGCCCCGCATCATGTCAAGATCGAAAGTTAACTAAGAAATGTGCTAAACGTAAGTTTAGATATGTTCCAATTATAAAATTAAGTAAGTCAATGTTTGTGCCCTTTTGTACCCACGCACAAATACTTAATATTGTGTGTGTATTTTATATTTGTGTTGGAATTTGTAAAACATACCATTTCTGGTACAAGATTAATGTGACGTTAATTCAGGAAGTACTTCTTTCTTTGGACATTTGGTTAAATAGATCATTGTAACACATGTAAGTATTTAAAAAGACCTTATACATGAACTAATTTCATAATAATTGGCTCTATTATTTATAAATATTAATACAAGTTTATAATATAATCAATTTCTTATTATAGTATCCATATAAAAATGCTAAATTATATTAATTTTCATTCTTATTTCTCATTAAATATTATTTATTTAAAGTTATTTTAGTATAATGAATCATATCCAAGTATTGAAAGAAGTTATAGAAAAGTCCAATGAATATGAGTTACTATTATGCTTTGAATTTGTAGACTATGAAAAGGCATTTGATTCGATAAGCATTTCTTCAGTGATTAAAGCATTGGATCATCAATTTATAGACCCAGGATACTGTCATATTGTGAATAATGTTTATAAAAATGCAATAGCAACAATTAGATTACATAATGATACTAAAAAGATTAACATTGAGATGGGTATATGACAAAGTGATTCCTTATCTCCAAAAATTTTTACAGCAATTTTGCAACAAGCATTTTGTAGATTAAAATGGGAAACCAAAGGGGAAAAATTAAATGGAGATTATTTAAATCATCTAGATTTTTTTTCTCTCATGTGTCAAAGCATCGACTGGGAAGTGAATCCACGAACCCAGGACAACTATTTGTAAGGCAGCTATGCTGATCACTCAGCCACCAACACTTGACAAATCATCTAGATTTTGCAGATGATAAAGTTATTTTTGCAAATAATGCTTTAGAACGTCAGGAAATGAAGAATTATCAGATGGAAAGTAAGAAAGTAGGATTAAATGTAAATGTTAAAAAGACTAAAGTAATGTTCAATGGATTTTCTTAAAAGAAGAAAATAAAGATTGATAATGATGAGTTAGAAGAGGTTAACAACTACAAATACCTTAGTCAAATTATTACCACAAATGTAAACATAATGGATGAAATTAATCATAGAATTAAACTTTGTTGGAGTGCTTTTGGTAGAAATAACAATATTAAAAGAAAATATACCTATGTGTTTGAAAAGAAGACTGTTAATAAATGTGTTACCTATTACAAATCTGAAACTTGGATACTTAATAGAAGAGCCACACAGACTCTTCACACTACCCAATGAAGTATGGAGAGATGCATATTAGAAGTAAAAAGAAATCAAAAATTAAATATATGGGTGAGAGAACAAACATATAACACCTACATCACTGAAAGAATCAAGAGACTGAATTGGATTTGGGTTGAACATATTGCTAGAAGAGATAATAATAGATGGGTAGTTGAAATCTTAAATTAGATTCCAGAAGATTGTAAAAGACCTAGAAATAGGCCATATGTGAAATTGATAGATGAAACAAAAAAGTTTGCTAGTGTAATGTAGAGAAGAGAAGCTAAAGATCAGAAAGGTTTGGTTGAACATGGAGAGACCTTCATCTTGAAATGGACTGATAATGGTTGAAAGTGATGATGATAATGATTTAAATTTCATTTTCTAAATAATAACTTTAAATCATGTGATCTCTCATAGGTTGATGTATGTATTTCCAAAAACAGTTATTTTTATTCTATTCTAGACCTATTTACTCAAGCTTCCAGTAAATAGCTGTAGAATAGGGTGAAAAGAACTGTTCTTAAATATCTTGTTTCTAAAAATTACATTACTGTTTTTACATTACTTTACAGCATGTAATATACATACACATACATAATAATATGTTGATATCATCAAAATACAAAAACAGTTATAGAGACTTTCAGAATATTAGTATTAAAGTAAACATTATTTTGATTTTCCCTTTATGTAGATAATGTGTTTAATTGCAAAATTCAGAAATTAGAAATAACATTTTGTAAGATTTAGAGATTGCAAAAGAGAAAAAATGTAAATTAACACACCAATAATTGATAAGATTAATTATCTATTTAAATACATGTCTCCAAAGGTCTTAGTGTAGGTTTATAATAGAGAAATCCAAATTCAGATTGTTAATTGGCTTAAATAAAAAGAAAGAAGTGTAAGTAGAACATGTTACAGGATACCATAGAATTTTATTATTTTTGGAAATATCTTGTTTATTGATGTAAACCTTCAGGTTATTATAAGATTAGATAATCGTTTAAAACATGTATAGGCTGGATTAATATATTTATTTTACATATAACTAATTTTTATATTGAATTCAAGAAAATAACTATATTTTATATTTGGTTTTTCAATCTATAGTAGAAAACAAATTACTAGTATACTAGTATAGGCAATATTTTTGACAGTTATTCAAAGCCACCAATATGAGAGTACTTTAGCGATCTTAAATTGATGTCACCATGAAGCAAATAGGGGATAATCACAGGAATCAATCTTTCACTAAAATTAATTCAAAGAAATTTAGTTTTCTTATCATAATGTCAGCAGTATTTTCCAGTTTTATATTGTATTTTGACATATGGTTGTTGAAATCTCTGGGATATTCAAAAATTTAATACAAAAATGGAATTTTTACATGAAGTGACTAAGCAATAATTGGAAAATGAATTTCCTGTTATATTGTTATAATTAAAAAAAATCAATTTTTGAATTTTCAGGATCTAGAAATTTTTGATGAAATCAAAAATTATAAACTAAAATAAATGAAAAACATGTCTAGCTAAGCTCGGTAAACTAAACATGATATATAAAGTGACCTAATGATACACAGAAATAATTTTCTGTTGCAAAAATATCTTTCACAAAAAAAATCTTGTAAAAATATTTTTGTCTATAATAGAAAGAAAAAAAAGGTTTTTTTGGAAAAGTATAAATCATCATTTTGATTAAGCAAATGTACCCAGTGCTACTATATATATATGTGTGTGTGTTTGGAAATAAATGAATGATGGAGTTATCCATTTATAATTACTCAAATAGATAGCACTCAACTGAGAACAGGAATTAATGAAAGCCAATTGATCTGAAGCCAATATTTTAAACTGAAAACTGACTGGCTATCATTTTGAGTGCTCAACCTATCAGTTTTCACTTTAAAATATTGGCTTCAGGGCATTTGGATTTCATTAGCTCTTGTTCTCAGTTGAGTGCTTTCTAATTGAGTAATTATAAATTAATACACCATTCAATTATTTTGATCTAAAAACATCCATCAAAAAGATATCACAATATATATATATACATACATATTGTAACCATTTGGCTACATCGCTGTACTAAAAGAATAAATAGATAGTAGGCAGCATGCTTCTCATGTTTAGATTTATTTAATTAATGAGGAAAATAATATTTAATTTTCCCATCTGTATGTTTTTTATAATAATAATGGGTCTTAAATTAACTAAATATTTTAAGTCTCACAATGATAGTATGAGATTCTCAAACATTAAATTTGTTAAAAGATAATATGATTTTAATATATGAATATCTGATTATAGAAGGGAGACAACTTTATAAAATAATGTAAACAAGTTGGTTTTTTTCTCTTTCCCTCTCTTCAGTAATTATAATTAATTTGTAGTTTTAATTTAAACTATGAACATGTACTAACAGAAAAATAATGTTCTTTTTTTTTGTAAATTATTTAATAAATATTAAATTTATCTTTAAAGGAAAAATAACATTTTAAATTTAATGGTATTTTTAGAAAAGAAACAATAAGATTTTAATACTTTTGGTAAATTTTATTTTTAATTAGTCAGAGTTATTTTTTTTCTTTTCTCTTTATTTATCTTCAATGCAAAAATCAAATCAGTGCAATTAACTGATTATTTTCTTTTTTTTTTGCAAGAATTTTTTTTTTATTAGAAAGGAATGTCAAGAATTTTATGATGTTAATTTAAATTCTTGACTTGTTTTTCAATGCCAAAGTTTAAGGAGGAAAATAGTTGAACAATTATGTTTGTAACAATTTACCCAATTGGTTACAAAAATTGTCATGTTGGAGGCAGATTGTGATTGGTTTGTAGGCAAGATTGTTCTAAAAAAATAATAGGGATGTGAATAAGTCAGAAGACTCAAGTGTTTAGTAAGAAAAATTTATTCTTAACTTAGCTGTTGAAGAGTACAGTCAAGACTTAATCCAGCTGCTAAAGAAGAAAGAAGCAGAAGTCTTAACTAAGCTGTTGAATAGTATAACAGAAGTTTTAAATAAGCTTTTTACTATACTGTAAATTTAGTCATAAAAATTGTTTATATAATGAAAACCATGTGCTAAATTCAGCTAAAAGCTAGACATATCCTCCTTCCATGTAACCTGCCTTCATTGGAATAAAATGTAGAGAAGTTATCCCTAAAGTAATATACAACCATGTCTTCAACCAAGAGCATGTATCTCTGTATGTGTTAGTGTCACCTGGAAATTTTAGTGGAAAGAAATAGATAAAACTTAATTTTTTAACCTGGAAATACTGCACACCAGGAAAAGAACAAATTAATCAAGCATGTGTGACTTAATTTGGTTGTTTTCTCATCCTTGGTGTTCGCCTCAAGATGTTGCTATTTCTAGGTAAATTCCTAGAAATATACCATTTCACCGGCCTTCACCAAACAAAAGAGGAATTTTTCTATGTTATAAATACAGAAAAGTCCTCACGTTATGTTGGATGGAGGAGGCAGTGACAGAAGCCAACACAAAGAGTCTATGATGAAACACAAAGAGTTCCTGACGGCTGCCGGTTATGGCTTTTTTTCTATGCTAAAAGCAAAGAGAAAGAAATGCCTTGATCAGCTGCTGTAGTAGTTAATTTTGTTCATCATTTTCTCGTAATAGTAGAATATCTATTTTCTCTGTAGTTTCATGTGAGAGTGTGTGTCTTTGAAGTAGTTGTAGTTTTTTAAAATTTGATAAGACATCTATTTTTTTTAATGTGTTGTAACTTACTTTACTGTTGTAAGTTTAGTAATAATGTCCTGAAGATTCCATTACGAAGGGGTAACCCTCAAAAATTGCTTTTAAGGGTGCAAAAGGGGGAAAAAAATAAAGGATCATGCGAAAAGTACCGCTTTCATGAGAATTCGTCCATGACCAGTTACTTTTGCTATATATATATATATGTACAAACAAAAACAACCCACTGTCTAATTATTAGGAATTACTTGTCTGAATAATAAAATTAGTCGGGTATTTTTTTTTTTTGTTTTGTTACATTTATTATTTCAAAATAAGATTAGTTTTTATATCTACACACTAACAAAAACAACCCAGTTCCTGATTAATTACTGTCTTTAAAAAAAAAAAAGCAAATTCAACGGGGTTTGATTTTTTTCAATGCAGTCTTTGAATTACGGTTTGTTTGTTTTTATATATACACAAGATTTACCAAAAGAAACCCACTTTCTGATTAATTACTGTCAAAAGAAATGCAAATTAGTCGGCTATCATTTTTAAATTTAGTATTTCAATAATGGTACCCTTTTTATATAGACAGACTTAACAAAAACAACCCACTTTCTGATTCATTACTGCCCCCCCCCCCCAAAAAAAAAAAGAAAACGGAAATTAGTCAGGTATCATTTTTCAATCGAGTCTTTTAATGACGGTCCTTACTAATAGTAGTCGGGTATCAATTCTAAATTGTAGTATATAAATGATGTTACTTTTGATAGATTTAGAATTATGTCTTGCTTTTTTAATAAAATGATTAATTTACTCTTGACCAAAAATATCGTAACTTTAAAAAAAAAGACACACATAAAGTCCAAAAAAAAAAAAAATGAGAAAAAGCCCCATAACTTTAAAGACACACACACACACACAAACTCAAAAACAATCTAAGATTAATAAACATTGACTTATTATGTCTTGCTTTTGAATCAAATTATTGATTTACTCTTGCAAAAAAAATACCATAACTTTAAAAAGACACACCTAAAGTCCCCAAAAAAATATTTGAAAAAGCCCCGTAACTTTAAAGACACACACACAAATTCAAAAACAAGATAAGATTAATAAACATTTACTTATTACATCTTGCTTTTGAATAAAAATATTGATTTACTTTTGCAAAAAAAAAAACGTAACTTTAAAAAGATACATATAAAGTCCAAAAAAAAAAAAGTTAGAAAAACACCATAACTTTAAAAAGACACACACAAACTCAAAAACAAGATTAGATTAATAAACATTTACAAAAATGAAAAAAACTAACGTCATATAATAGTATTAGTTAGTAGAATATTTTATTACAAATCTAAGAAATCAGATCTTTTTAGATCAAATCGATCATTTAGGTCCGGCCCGGAATTGTTATATGTATATGTTTTTGATTAGCATCAATGCCATTTTAAGGCGATCACCAAGGATGAGAATACAACCCTTAATTTCAAGACAAATTAGTGTTCTATGTTTTTTTTTAATTATGCCAATAAAACTATTTATTTATGATAGGGTAAACCTATGAATTATTTAAAGTGATTTACAATAAGCTGCTTTATTCATTTTCTTTTGCTCACAGTAATAGTATATAGAATTCTTGCTGCCTGAGTTAAATTAGAGCATAATAGTTAGTTATAGGGATTAGGGGTTTAGGTTGATGTTTTGAATCCAGATAACCTTGGATGGCAAAAAGATATATTGTTTATAGTCCTGTCACTACCTTTTATTTATAATTAATTAGAAATTAAGTTCATAGTTGGCCAGTACATTAATGGTACTATATGGTCAGGGCATTGATATCAGCATGTCTTAATACCTCAGCATTATTTGAATTTTCTATATATATATATTCTGATGGATTAGCACCTGAGTCTATTCATCGAAATTTATTGAGTTATATATTGATGTTCTATGTTTGGCAATTGCTAAATAATTAGCCTGTTCTATAGTGGACCACTTCGAAATCCAGTCACAAGATTGATTTTTATGATTGATCATTTATGATGATGAATGATTATTAATTTGTATAATGCTAGTGAACTTATAATTAGTTCTGTGCTGATGTCTCATATTCAGTCCTTTTATATTTAATTTTATATTTTGTTTATTTGGGGATGATGATGATTTTCCATCTCCCTTATTAACCTCCTATCTTCTGTACTGTTACAAATATATACATTACATGTTATTACAATTTGATTAATAAGTGTCAAACTTTCTGTATTCACAACTCTAACACTATCCACTTCAAATTAGCACATTAATAATTGTTACAAAATACTTATTATGCTAGAGATTGTCATATTACTTCTAACCCACATACAACTTTATAACTCAGTTAAAGATTAATATATCTGCTTTTAATTAAACATAAACCACATAAAATAATTAAATTTCATCTCACTTCTTCTAATACTTAATCATTAATATGTTTATCTGAAAGAATTGGTGTCCAAGTTTGATATTTGTAAAAAAAAAAAAAATTGTAATCATTTGATATTGATAAATACTGAACAAATGATCCAATACATGTACAAGAGAATTTGACGTAAGCCAAAGGAAAAGTGCTGGTTCAACATAAAATGTGCCTTGGTGATCATTTACTTGTTTAGAAATGTTTTATTTAGTGTTTAAAGAATGTATTGTCAAATGGAAGCTTTAAATATATCTAATATATAGATTATCCTGGGCCAGAATGAAAGATGAATTCAACTTTTCATTCATAGATGTTACCGTGACAACATAAAGGTAGAAGGGTTCTTGAATAATTGCATACATATAGTCTTACAAGTGTGAATAAATAAAAGCATACTGCTATTGTATATGTTTACTTTATAGAAAATTATAGCTTAGTTCTTTGACCATTAATCAAAAATAGCAGTGCTGCACTAGTTTATTATATCTTAGTTAATATTAATGCTTTTAATAATTGATTTAGCTAAGAAGATATTATAATATTCCAAACAAATGTTAAGCAAAGAAATGTATCAAATATCTATGATACATTTTTTTTTACTATTGATCTCCATCAGAATACTGTACGTTTAATAAAAATAAGGACCTTTCTGGCTAAACTGCTGATGAATAGGCATTTAAAAGAATCATCTAATCAATCGAATCCCAACAAAAACAAACCCAAACTTATATTTGCATCTGGCAAGATAATTTGGCTATAAGATAGTTCAAAACATGGTCAAGAAAGTTGCAGTAATTATAGAAGGTGATGAAAAATGCAGATGTTATCCAATCATATTCTGAAAATAACAGACCATCAAAATAAGTTGTAGAAGCTCTGATAGAAAAGCAAATATATGAGACCTTGAGAATCTTTAACAAAGCAAAATTATCTATAGTCCACAAGTCCTCTTAACAAAAAAGAAGCATATGTTATTTATAATCAAAAAACTAAAAATACTGAGTTGCAAACTCTTCAAATTAGGCAGTAACTAACTGCTAACTAATTTGAAGAACTATATAATCAATAATAAAGAAGTACTTCAAACACTGTGAAGCATAACCATATCTCTGCATGGTTTATTATATCAATATATATTGTAACAGTATGGAGTCACCTAGTGGTGAACCTGGGTAATGGAAAATCATCATCATTAACCCCAAGTCAAAGACTCAAATTTAAACATACAAAATATATAATGAATATGATGATGTCATGAGAAATCAGCAAAGAAGTAATTATAAGTTCACCAGCATTCCTAAGAAGAGCAAACATTCATCATCATGAAATGATCAATAATTTAAAAAATCAACAATAAACCTTGTGACTAGAATTGAAAGTGGTCTCACTATAGACCAGGCTAATTATTTAGCCACTGTCAAAGCTAGGATAGGAATACAAGCAATAATTATCTTGATGCACATAATTAGGTGCTAATCCATCAGAATACATCAATAAGAAAATACTGCTGAGATACTAAAAGCACCCTGACCATCATCAATGCCCTGGCTACTTGGAACCCTTAATGTAACTATAAACTTGATTTTTAATTAATAATAAAATAAAATTTAATGTTGTGCATGGACTTTAAAGGATATACCTTTGCATTGATCCATGATCATCTGGGTGTCCAAAAACACTAAATATAAACCCCTTTTATATAGCAGATCATTATTCATGAATTCAGTTCAGTGAGCAAAAGCTCTATAACTGTTACTGTGAGAAAGTGATATAGTACAAACATATAATATTTTAAAACTGTTTTAGGGTTGAATAAATTCACTGAAATAATTTTAATAATGAAATATCAATTTATTAATAACAATTAAATTAAAATGAAATTAAGGTTGGTAGAATATATATAAATTAAGCATTCTGATTTTGATTAAAATACAAAAACATGTCCATTCTTACATTGTAATTTATACATCTCAATAGGTTTACATAAAACATACCTATATATCCACCTGCAGATGTGCCTGTATAATATAAAATGAACATATTTTAATTTTCATAAACCTATAAATAAAATTAATTTTTATAATATAAAATAATTAATTTAACAACTTGCAGAGATTTCTTGATGTTTCCATGACATATCTATATAAATAAGTACAGATGTGCTGCATAAATCATCCTATTCACTTTTAATAATACATAAATGATTGATTTAACATATATGTGGGTCTACACTCAAATGTATGTGACTGATGTTTATATCCTATGATATTTAATTTATCAAAAACAATAAACTTATTAAAAATATATTTTCATAAGATAATTAATTCAAGGTTGAAAATATACATAAAATGCACACATGTGTGTATATAAAAATATAGATAATTAAATTAAAGCTATTATTTAGCCTCTTTTTTTTTATGGTAAATAAAAGTTTTTCTTTAAAAAAACTATTATCATTTGGAAAGTTTATTTAAAATTCAGGCCTTTGTGATCTCATTTTCAATATTTTGAAAAAGATGCTCAGAGTTTTTCTCTCTTTTTTATGAACAATAATGGACATAAATAATCTAAAAACAAATATTTATTATTTTTAAATAGTCAAAATAAAAGTCATAGATCAATTCATAGATCACATGACCCTATCTCTTAAGCTTGTAAGTTATAAACAGTGAGGATTGCCAATTCCTCTACAAGCTTTATGATAAATGCTTAGCCAGAGCCAGCACTTAAAATATCTCTGTCAGGAACCCCTCCCCAAACCCCTGACCATGGTTTCGTGCTTTGGCACTCCTCAGAGAGGTGGCAGGGTAGGTTCAGACTTTCTTTCCTTGTTTTATTTTTAGTTGATAAAATTTATTTACTTTTAAAAACTTATAATTTAAACATTTTAATTGTCATTTTCAAGAAATTATTTAAAATAGTATCATTCTCAATATATAATACATTCTATTCACCAGTTGTACTTTATATATATGATGCAGTAACTTTATCTGTGATTCTCTATATATAGTTAAAACAGTATATGTGTAAATTAATTTTTCAGCAAATCAATGTAATCTCTTGGTAAGCTGGTCCCTTCTGAAGCAGTAGACTGGCTTATTGTCATCTTCAGGAAAGGAATAATCTAGTAACTATCAGTATGCAGTCCACTTCACTCAGACTCTATAATTTGATAGACTTCAGGCATGCCATATAGTACACAATGTTATCTATACTAAGTCAGACCAATTACACAGGCCATGTCCACATTCCAAGTGTGTTACATTCATTCTATAACTGCTAGAACCAAATAACTCTCCTGTGAATACTTTTGACTGGAAATATTTTGCATTTGAAAATTGACTATCTGATGATTCTTTTATTGTTATGTGCTTAAGTTGTAAAGGTGTTTTCTGGATTTTATAATCCAAACTTAATTGATATTAATTGGCACTGGGTACTTTGTAATCTCATAATGTTTAGAATTCTCATCACCAATAAGGACTAATTAACCATAGAAAATATGGGCAGCCTTCAAGTGAATCAAAACTGCTCCATCATTGCACTAGCAGAGCAGCTGACTTATCCACAGTCCCTTCAGTTATATCTTTATAGTAACTCTACTACTGTAAACTGATGTAAGTCTCATGAATGATTCAAATTCACCTTTAATAGTATATAGTGAAATTTGGAAAAACACAGTAATTAAATTCTTTCTTTATCTTGACTGAAAAGGTTAATGACTCTTTTCAGTTCACCTTAATCTTTTCAAAAACAACTTTGTATGATTTTTTCAAAGATATTATACTAATTTTTATCAAAAGTTTTATACTAGCATTAATTTTAAAAAAAATTCTTGATCTAATTAAAAATTGATAGGGAAATTCTATAATTATTAGTATTATCTATTTTACATAAAATCACACTTGTTTTAGATTTCAAGATCAGAATTAATAAAACATTAAATATACCTTTTTAAATGTTTAATTTATAATAATTTTTTCAATTTAAAATTATTTAATCCTTAACTGTTATTCCAGTGTAATATAGAAAATATCTACAAAAAGTTTTGTTTGTGTTTATTTCCACTTTTCCTTTCAGCTTTATACATATATGTGCACACACATTACTATGTTATTATATGCCATGCAACACATAATTATCTCAATACATATTATATCTATATTGTACCAGTAAAAATATGTTAATCCATCTAATGAGCTGGAACTCAATGAAATGTACTTCAAACCCAGTCAAACCTGAGATTTAGATCAGGACCAACCTAGATTTGAACCCATTCCACAAGCCCCAGATTGAACACCTAATAAATAACATGATAATGATGGCACATGAGAATTGAATTAATTCTTAAGTCTGTCCCACTACAAGAGTGGAAGAGACAATGAGACATATTTGACGAGAACGCACATATATGTTGGAATGTATGGAAGCGGAGAGAAGATAATTCAAACTACATAAGTGGCTTGAATAATAATAAAATATTTACTAAAACATTTAATGAACAGTAAATTACTTATATATTTATTTGAATGTTCTTATGAATAAATTATATATTATATGTCAACAAATATATTTGGTGGGTTAGATTAAGGTGTCAATCATTTGATTGCAAAACAAACTTACACATTTTTCAATTACTGCTTTAGTGGTGGCTCTGAAATGTGATGATGAGTGTACAAATTTATGAAGCATTCTAGGAATCATACATATTATACAAACTATTTTCATGCTGTTTTGGTCATGAAAATCAAAATATACATTTTAAAAATGGTTTAATCATGGATGAGGATGTACATTTAAATCAAGTATCTTTTATTAGCGAACATAATAATTTTAACCATTCTTTAAATTCAGATTTTAAAAAGAAAAGAACGCTTTGTTTTCTAAAATATGTATACTCTTAAATAAATGGGATAAATTATGATGGTGGGATTTTAAAAAAATAAGAAAAAACAATATTATTAATTAAACTAATGACTTGTTGAAAAGACATATATATACATAAGCAAAGTGCAAGTTTATGATTACAGCATCGAAATGAGGTCATTAAATAAATAAATTAATAATAATGGAAAAGCAGTGGGGCTAATATAAAGGCAGAAGAATCCAAAGTGATATCGTGCTTCCAAACAAAGAAAACAAAGTGGCTAAGAATCCCTTTACTGCTTAGAGAAGTTTAATTAGGCTTGGCATAGTTTCCAGGGTTCTCTGGGCAACCAACGTGAGAAGCCTGTTATATGAAAAATGATCCCTGGAAGGTCAACTATCCGCAGGATAGGGCATGAAGAAAGTCTATGGGTTCGAATTCATCGCAACAGCTAGAAGCATGTAATATTTAATAAACAAAGCCTTATATCAGCAACGCAATATAATACTGCCTTTAATGACATAAAATAGAAGTTTCTATTTTAATACACATGAACCTCACTCGAATGCTATAATTTAGGCAATTAACACTATGCTATGTAATATATATGGGAAAGATTTAATTCGTACCAATAAGTTTTAAAAATTACTCCATTTCCCTTCCTTGCTATTGAAGCTGTGCATATATATATATATAAATATGCTGGCTTCACTGTGGACTAACTAAGATTCTAAGTCCAACCACAGTGAATGTATGTTTCTTTTTCAAACTAAATTTATCGTTTTCTCAAATAGTTGCCTAAATTAAAGAAGGAATTGTGTTAAAGAGAAAAGATTTAATAAAATAAAATATAGAAAGTTAAAATTATAATTGCAATTATTTTTAAAATATATTTGGTAGAATTCGATAAGATAAATTTTTTTAATTAAATAGAATCCATTAAGAAAAGGAATTAATAAAACATTTTTCTGAATTAGATAAAATAATAGATAACAGGAAAAATTTGAAACAACGGGCATGATTCGCTACTAATTAGCAGATTAAAAACATAATGGAAAAAAAGGGTATAAATAAAGAACTTTTTTTTGTTCTTGGTCTTATGCTTGTGGGTAACCTGTGCTGAAGGTCAAAGAGAAATCTTATGAATTTTGTTGGAAGAAATTTTGCTGAAAAATTAGACAATATAGCGAACTCTTGCTTACTGTACTTACTTCAAGCTGCACTCTATTCTTTTGGCATATAAATAAAAATCCAGAAATGTGTTGCTCTGCAAAAATGTGGGGGTAACCTCTTTGCCTTCGCTCTCCTGAGCCATTCCTGAGGCCGGAGTTCTAATCATGTAAGCCAGCCAGAGAACTAAAGTGCTTGCCCTGTATCCATGAATATCTGCCCTCAAAACATGGAAAAACAAATTTGAAGAACCGGGAAGACCTGCGGGAAACATCTAATGAACTTATCTTGACCCACCCCATCTAGTTACTGGTAACGTTACCATAAATTAACAAAAAAATCTCTTTGTAATTTACAAATTCACTCTAGCTAGAATTATGTTTTTCTATATATATATGTTTTTTTTAAATCTATGTGTTCATATCTTGTCAAATTATATTTCATTAATTGCTTTCTTTTCTTTTTTTTATATCGTAATGGGTGGTGTTTATTATATATATAACGGCGGCGATAGCTTTTATAAATTTAATTGAAAATTACTTCGTTTAACTTTCCACCATTATACTCCAGTAATTAAGTTATTTATTTTATATAGCTGTTTTGGAAAGAAAAGGAAGCAAATCATAGAAAGTGCAAAACCCTATTTTTTAAAATCAAGAGTTACTTGCTAAATATTCTATTATAAAACTTTCAAGATTTTAATTTGATTTTTTTATATATTTATAAAAGAAAGATCCTTATGAAATGCCTTTATATTTTAGTCAATGAAGGGTTACAAATTAAAAGTTATATTTTAAGGAGCGTGAAATAAGATGTTCGCATTTATATTTGAGTACATTTTGACAATATGTAGATGTATTTAAAAATTATTAAATAGCATTGGCTCTGGTGGGTCGGTTAAATTTCAACTAAATAAATAAAATATCCACCTTCTTATTTTTTTTAGTAATTCAAATTTTATAAAGGTGAAGTTACTATTTTTCTGCAGATTTTCAGTGATAGTTGAGCTTTCCTAATATATATATATTGCAGAGGGGTTTTTTTTTTTAATTTAAAGGTCGTTGACCGTATTATATGGCATCGTGCCTCGGGTGATCTACGGGGCCGCTCAGCATATATTACAGTGCTTCTTTTGCCAAGTTTGCTTAGGTTAACATACCTACATTTGGATCTTCTGAAAATAAATAAATTGTTCTGGATCTCATGTCGATCTCAGTTCCTTCAATGTACGTAACTGGACATAAGCAACAAAAACTCCGATCCTGAATCCGAGTCATGCATTTAGCGAACGGGTTCCATTTTTCTCTCTAACCTTGTTTAGAGATGGAGAGCTATCCGGTCTTGTGTTAAACTCTTGGTAACTGTTATGTCTCGAGCCTCACAGCCCACTATATGCTATCGCCTTTGTGCATGGTCTTGTATATTTATATTTATTAGGAAACCTTTCTCAAAATCTCATAGAAATGTTTCAATTGTGGCTGGAAATTCCTGCTGGGCTCACTTTATCATTCTTTTTAAATCATAAGTAGGGCTGTGATTTAAACCTGTACAAAGTGTTTAGTTGAGTTTGACCACCTATTTATTTCTATGTTCTCCAACCACAGAGTTAATGAATCATGTCTCTCCCTCTTGATTTCTTTTATGTAACACTTCCATTGGCTGGAATATTTTAAAGAAGAAATTATAACGTAAAATTTTGTCTGTTCTTATCATTACGATCAATGGATCTTTCATATATGTCTGTCCGGTTGCAGTGAAAATAGTCTGCGACACTATTAATAAAGCATTGTGTGAATTCTTTTAATGTCAATAAAACCACTTAGTATTGTTTTCTTTTGTGACATACGTATGTACATCTGATCATTATATATGTAAAAATTCCTTTTCATGTTCTCTTCTCTCCCTGACCACCAGGCATACATTAAGATTAAATTCTAGTGATGTTTGGGGAGTAAGTCGCCTAGTAGCAATCTAGAGGAGTAGGTGAGGTTCGAACCCCCTCTATCTTCATCTCTATGTTAGGTTAAAGCAGCTCTACTTTTCTTACCGTTAAACTATTTAACAGACAGAAATCCCACTCTCACGAATTTTATAACTTGTGAATAATCAAGTCTTGGAAATATTAAGAGTATAGCATTATAATACAGATAATATAAAAAACAATAATAAGAAAAAAATCACCTTTTCAGAATTAAATGAATGACATAAAAAATATTTGATAGCGTTAATTTTTTCGGTAATTGAAAAATTATACATAAAGAATGTATTTTTAAAGACATTTTAAAGCAAATCATGAAATTCGGTTAATCTGAAAAACAATCTGGTGAGCGTATTAATCAAGAAAGTATGTAAGTCTAACTCAAAAGGGAAGGAGTTTTATTAACCTCTACTCAGGGAGATCTAAGTAGATAGGGAAAAATAACTTTATACATTAGGCTTGCAAGCTTGTTTAGATTGGCAACTTAAAAATAATAAAATACAACAGTTTAAAATTAAGAAAGGAACTGCACCAAGATTAAAGAAATAAGAGCAAATAATAAACTTTATATGGAAAAGAAAAATTATTAGTATGAGAGCAAATTTACATTAATAGTTAATACAAAAAAAACATTTAATTTAACAAGATAAAATAAAATCCAGATAGCTGAGGTTGAGATTAGTTTAGAAGGAATAAGATGTAAAGATCATAGGTGATTCTTAGGTTAATTACCTTGCTATGTTAAAGAGTCCATATTAATAGTTCAGCTCCAGCATGACAAAATTAACAGGATTGAAACCAATGTAATAGCAAGTTTTCGTTAGGCATTCCTCCATTCTTAGATCATATTTTGGGGCATCAGTGAGATGATTATTCGAGGCAAGATTGACCAACAAAGGTGAGGAAGGGGATTAGTTAGTGATTCATCCAATATTTTGACAAAAAATAGCGTGGCGTCCTTTTACAACAGCTTTTCTACAAACTAGTTGTCTCAAGTGGTCAAAAATCAACACATTATATACAGCCCTCAGGTATTTGAGGAATGCTTTTAGAATTCCTTTTTTTTAATTTCATTTCCTTCATCTATTGTTTTGGAGATGCAACCATTAGATAATTTGTCCAAAAATATATTCAAATCTATTTCCAGATTAGAAATAGATTTGATAAAATGTTAATGGCAAAAGTATAAATTCTTAATTTAATTTCCCTTTTTACTTTTAGTCCGTTTTAATTAAACATTCTTTCCCAAAATTAGATAATATAAATTTTCCATCCTTTTAGTTATTTTTGGACAATTAACAGTTGCATACTCCATCTTGGATTTTTAAAAGAAAAATATAGTTTTTAACAAATTTAAACAAAAAGTTATTTTTTTTTTATAACCTTAAAAACAATATTGGTAAAATTAATAGTGTTAGTAATTACTCCCATTATATATATATATATTTGAGCTGCACCTAATGGATTTTTATTTTAATAAAAGAATTAATAATAAATAGTAAAAAATATTAAGAGCTAAATTTTATAATCTTTTAAGTGCACTTCTCAAACACATATATAAAATAAATATACATTAATATAGGAACGGGATGGGTCATAAGGTTCAAACATGGGTTAGTAATTTGGTGAGTATGAAGAATTATGAAGCTCAACTGCTTCAATATTGATACCAAAATGAGCATGGAAGTAAATAAGTAAAGCATTAGTGAAATGTACTTCATCTGGACAATATGTTATTATTAAAAGTACCCAACCAGATATCGGTTCTACAAGCAAGTTATCGTTACTTCCAGGGACAAATTATGTGCTAGTATGAGGAAATTAATTCACTAATGAATGATAGAATCATGTATTTATAAATGCATGAAACAATATTATTGTTATGGATTGAGAACAGTAATATAAAAAATCCATGGAAGTCAAATGGCAGTTGAATTGAGTGGTTAAAATAAGAGTTCTATGCTGGAGTATTTACTTTTTGAATGTCAAAAGCAATCTGGTATTACACCAATCTTTGACATAATCCTTCAGATTATTGCGTTATTAGATAATTAATTTATTTGATTAGCAAAGGGTTGAAAAGACTGACATAATTAATATTAAATGATTATACTGTATTTTATTCTGCTAAATCATTATCATCATTATTATTACTATTATTTGTGGCTTTTCATAGTAAATTTTGAAGAAGAAAAAATGGAATAGCTGCTGTTAAAAATAAAAAAATGTTTACTGTGCATGTGACTTCGTGAAAGAAAAATGTGGGCTTAACTTTTTTCTTTTTTTAATAATCAGATTTTTTTGTTTTTTAAAAAAAAAATTGGAAAATATGAATTGATGAAAAGAGCGGTCTTTTTAAGCACTTCTTCAGATTAATTTAGTGAAGGCTTAAAAATTCCTCAACTTTTAAATTTTATCTTGAATATTTTTAGTGATTCATATTTTCTGAAAATGTTGAAAAGTAGCGTTTGTTCCTTTTATTCAGATTTTTTTAAAATTAAACGTTGCATTTTGACAATTAATGTTTAGTGATTTTTTTATTATTATTAAAAAAAATCATATTCAAGTAGATTATATTTAACTGAAGCCATTTTAATTTTATCTTTTTAAAATAAAATAATTCAGATTTGAAAAAGTACCTTTTATTAGTCAGTTTGTGCAGCAATTTATCATTTTAGTTATATAATAGTGTGAAATATTTTATTAATAAAGTAAAAGAACCTTTAAATAGCTTAATTCAAGCCAAAGACTGTCCAATAGCATAGGGAAATATAAAATTACATGTTTATCTTTATTTGAATGGTGAGAATTCGAATCTTAGTCCATCTTTGCTTTATTCTTTAGCTAAAATATATATATTAATAACTTCATTATTTGTTTCTTAACACCTCTGTATTACCTACTGTAAACTTTAATAACTAATAGGTGGCAGGTGATAGTACTTTATAAATCCTTCTCCAGTGTTTTCCTATCCAATATCCCTGAATAGTTTCATGTTTATGGCTTTCCTTAGTGTGGGACTTTCAATCTCTGAACAATGGACTTGGACCTTTAGGATATAATGCACCTTTTCTTTAGCAACCCATCAATTTCTTAACTATGAAGCCTAAATTAAAAAATATATAAATGTTTTGGTCTAAACCAATTTCTTGTATTGCATATAGATATGAAACCAGTTCAGTATCTATATATTATGATGTCCTTAGTTTTTTAACAGCTATAAAAATTTATTAATCACCACTATCTGGCATCTATAAATTACTAATGCTTACAGTATATGACATAGAGGTGTGAAAAAATATTATGCACTGGAACAGCAATGAATAAATTGAAATCATGTGATAGAGTCATGTGATTTTTAATTTCATTATAGAACTTAATTCTGTATTGGTATTTACCTATTTTAGAATAATTTATAATTATTATATTTTCTCAAAAAAAAAAATCATTTACTTTTGATGAAAACAGATTATTAAATATTTTACCTTTATTGTATTTTCAGCTTGCAAGTACAGCCCTGGAGAATGGAGTGAGTGTAAAGATAACAATCGATCCAGAACTCGCCATTTGATTGCTGGAGATCCTAATATGTGTCAACCTACCAAAACGATTACTAAACTCTGCCTCAACAAAAAAGGACAGTGTAAGTAATATATAGCCATTTTACCATATATAGACAATAGTAATTTTTCATAGCCTGTTGCATTTAAAAAATAACAGACTATATTAAAAATCTGCTGTGTAGAAATTATTTCATGGAATGTGAATTGTAAATATAATTTTTTTATAAATATATGTCTTTCTTTTTTCATGGTTTTGCATTATTTTGGACATGTTAGTTAAGGCCTATCTTTAGAAAATAATAACATTTGTAAAATATACTATAGTATCTGGATATAAATGACAATTTGAAAATACCAAGATTGCTGTCTGAATATTTAACATATCTTAGTGACAATAGTTGCAATCCAACAATCATAAAAACTGCCATATAAAATTTACTAATATATTTAATGATTCATTGAATGTCTTGCATCATTTTGTCAAGTCTGGAATGCAAGGTCCTCAGATCAATTCGAAGGCCGTCACTTCCGGCATTTAAATTTGTTATGAATTCTTAAAGTGTCTCAATAATTTTTTTAAATAAATCAGTGAATTGTTATACTTTTTGATGTGTGAACTTTTTAAAAATGTTATAGAATATATGATTCCTATTTTTAAAATATTTCAAAATAATTATTTTCTTCATTACAAAAAAGGATTCATATTCATCTCAATATTGTGAATTGTTTTGTCTTTAATTATGTAAAGAAAAATTTTAAATAATAATTTTTCAAGTCAAATATGCCTCCATAAATGAACTTTAATTCAAAAAGTAATGAAAATCACTTGCTTATGAATTATAAACTATTTGCTTTATCAGAGATATAATCAGAATTACTGGCATCATGGATTAAAGATATATAAACGAATAGATTATTATATATCTCAAATTAAAGAAGTACTGAACACTAATCCGTTGAATAAAATTACACATTTTTAAATCAAAGTTAATAACTACGTATTACATTATTTGGGGGAGGGGTTAATAGTATTTAAGTAATTTGAATTCCCGATTTCAAGTTTGGTTGAAATTATTCTTTTGAAAAAAGAATGATTGGTAACTTGTTATTCCATAAAGCATTTCCATCATATCTAAAATTTAATATCCAAAATTTTACTGTTTATGTCTACATCTGGAATGTTTTAATAAGATTATTGTAGATTGTTAAGAAATAATTTATATTATATCATTAGTAGTCAAGCCTGTTCTGTGGGTTTGTGCCACCCGGATACAAAATTATATTGCCACCCTTCCAAAAAAAAAAAAAACATAAAATGTTATTTAATGAATTGGTCATTAGATGGCTTTCCACAACAATGTAAATTTCTAATGTTTGTTAATTATATTATAATATTAGCTGTATACATATGTATAATAAAAGTTCCAACGAAATGGCTCCAAATACAATAAAGTTGTCTGTCCCAAAATCAGTATGGACATATAATCATAGACCTAATCTAACTGATTAAACAATACAAACACATAAATAAGACCTATAATAAAATGAAATAATCAGTTAATATCAGCAAAATCAAGTATTGAAGCATCCGAGGGGGGAGGGAAGGAGGGTGGAATTATTCTTTTGATTTAAATTTTTAATTAAGGTAAATTATTTATGCTGACCCTACAGTGTGCAGCCCAGATGTATTGCACCCCTGCTCCTGGTATGGAAAGGGCCTACTTGTAATATTAAAGCAGGCAGTAGAAGTGTAGTACTAAGTTTTAGAAATAGATTTTTTTTTTTCTAAATATAATACTACATGGGAAGTAAAAACTTTATTTAATGTAAATTCTTCAAAACCTGAATGGAAAATAACATCAGTGGGTAAGAACTGCTAAGATTCAAGATTGATATAATTGTTCTTAGTAAAATTTGTCATCTGGGAAAAAACACAAATTAAAATAACTGTATAGGACTACTCTTTTTTTTTTTTTTCAAAAGTAACTTAGAATTTACTGCAACATATGGTGTAATTGACATAAATACTTTGTTTAGGCCAAAAAACTACTAAAAAGAATCATGATTACATCCATATGGAAAAAAAAAGATACTTAATGGATTATATTACAGTTAGGAATTAGAATATAAGAAAAAATTTTGCTGCATGAGTATTTACAATTGCAGATTGTCGGACAAATCATAGATAATATTTGCATTAAAAATGACTTATTCTAATCATATTTGCAAGAAACTTGATGTTCATTCTTTAGAAGCATCTACTATTCATGTTGAATTTCAACAGCTATTAATTGGTAATTTGGATATTCAGAAATGGTTTGTTACCAAAGCATGAGATTCTAGGATTGTTTTACAAATGTAAGAAAATATATTCTTTAGTTCATTGAAAAGGAGAATCATGATTGATTCTCTATCAGTGATCCTGTTATTAATAATTTGGTTGAAAGCAAATGTGGCATTTTTTTCTTGGAAGAATAATAAATTGAATGGTGAACTTCATAATAAATAAAAAAATTTAAAGGCAGAAGTTCAATGACTGACAAGAAAGCTTAAATGTGATTGGTGTATTAAAACTGCAAAAAAATAGACATTTACTGAACCATTGTAAGTTTAGATCTGTTTTTAGTGCATTGAAAATCCTGATGAAATACTGGAAAAGTTTTAAAGTTGCCAAACTTCTTTGTTTTGCAAATTGATTTGGTGCATTGGTCCTTTTTTTTTTTTTTACAATAATTAGAAGTTATTTATTTGAACTTTGTTTGCTGTGTGAGGTATTACAACAATTATACACGTAAATGTTTTGTGAATTCAAATGAAACTTGTAAATCCTGCTATTTAATAGCCTTAGCATAGGTTTATCATTTTGTTTCTACACTAATCTTTTTAATCATATTTCAAATCGTTAAAGGTATGTAAAACTGTTAATGCTTTTTAATCAATCAAGACTCATAAAATCAATCTTCATCGCCTTTTTCAATTCAGATTCAATGATTATCGGTATCATTATACATTCCAAGACTGATGATTAATTATCATGTTTAAAATCTGATCTAAAATATTGATGAATATATTAAAGCATTTTCAAAGCTTAACTAGCATTTGTTCAACTATCTTACTTCAGCAATTGACCAATGGCCATGAAAGAATCTTTTTAACTCCCTATCCATCTTATTTCACTAACTTCTAAGATGTTAATGAATAATTCATTCCCATTTTTTACATAATGGTCCTACATTGTAAGCTTCAGGGATTTTTCTTGCAGCTTCAGATTTTTCTTTCCTACATACTGACATTGAAAACTAAAGGTCCAAATGATTTTAATTTATTATTTTATAGTCCAGATTTACTGCAGACTATCTTTGACTTTTTTTAAGGTAATGTTAATATTTTTAGATCTGGCCAATCACTTTTACTTTCCATAACTTCCCTTTCTTTTATTTTACTATTCATGATTTTAATTTTATTTTACTGCACATTGATTACATAAGTAATATTTACTAAGGCAATAAACCTTTAAGCATGTGCACTTGAAAATGCAAAGGTAGGGACCTCTACAGCTTATGGTTAAGACCTGTAGAGGTCCCTACCTTTGCATTTTCAAGTGCACATGCTTAAAGGTTTATTGCCTTAGTAAATTATTCATGATTTTCAATATGTATACAGATGGCAGTGCTTCTGTATACATATTAAAATTCATGGTTACTTTCTTTCAGTGAATTTGAATTTATATTTAGCTGTGGATATGACTGCCATCAACTGTCACTAAATTATTTATATTAATGCTGCTTGATATAGATTCTAGTTATAAAACATTAACAAATATAAAAAAAAAACCTGAATAAAGCAAGGCAAAATAAAAGTCAACTATTGTATTAAAAATCATATATATATATAATAGTAAAAATCAGTCATATATCACATGACCTATATAGCTTGTATTACCAATATGTAATATATAAAGAGCCTGCTACAAGCTTAATTATTTTATTTTTTTTATGATAAATGCTACAAGAGAAAATACATGAAGCTTTTATCTATGATGGTCCCCATCCCCAGACCGGTTTCAAGCTATGGCTCTTATCAGTGAGGAGCTAGGACATAAGATTCAAAATATTAACTCAAGCCAAGCATTTATCATAGATAAAAGCTTCATGTATTTTCTCTTGTAGCATTTATCATAAAAAAATAAAATAATTAAGCTTATTTAGAGCTAGTAGCAGGCTCTTTATATATTACATATATATATATGTAAATAAAATAAAATGACTTTTATGGAATAAATATAACAAAAAATAATAATGAATATATCTGTAGATTATAATACTATTTATAAAAATATTATCACTATTATATTCATTATTATTTTTGATTGTAATATATATATATACACTGAACATTTCAAAAACACAGTTATTTTTATGCATTATCTCAACATTTTTAAAAAATACACAATTATTTTTGTTTCTGTGAATTTTTAAAAATTAAAACAGCAAAACTCTCCATACAGTAATGCCACTCTGGCTTGCACTGAGTGGCACAGGTGGTGATCATGTGGTATTTAGTGATTTAATACCAATCCTACCTAATAGGATAGTGGTGGTTATGGTTATTAAAGAACCAAAAACACCAAAATGTATGGGTACTGAACTGGGTTCAGATCCATATGACTATATAGGCTAATGAGCTTAGATTGAAAATATTATTGTGTTTTTAATTTGATTCTGATAGTTTTGTAGTTAAATAGAGATAAAATATGGTTTCTGAAGGGTTGCATTAGATCCTAAGATCTAGGTGCAGTGCTCTCAGATCCAAGGCTCCTCACTGATGATGGCCACAAGCCAGAAACTAGTCTGGGGATATTGGATGAGTAGGCACTAGATAGGGATTTTGTGCACAAGTCTTCTGGGATCCCCTTGATTAATCTGGCTTGTACTGAATGGCACTAGTATATGTAGAGTTTTGCCTGTTTTAATAACAGTTATGAGCAAGCATAAGAGATTATGATCATGTGATGTTTAGTGGTTTAATTTTTAAAAATTCTTGTCTATTATTACAATTAAAAAAATGTTAAAAATCTCTGAAAACGTATATTGCAACTAATTAAATTTTACATAGAGCTGTAGTTTTATCCAAATTTACAGTAAAGCAAAAGATTTATCTATTACCACCATAGTATAAAATCAATGGAAATTTTTTTATTAAAGAATGATCTGAAACATTATAAAAATGTAATAGCAAAATTATAGACTAATTATTATAAAGGATGAACACAGACTTTCAAGGACCCTTCAACCATCGACTCTATGTCATACAACCAATACACATGCCTACACACATGTCAAAAAGATAAAAGATCTCCAATATACATATTTCATACTTAACTAGCACTCATCAGTTGGTCCAGATCATCACCTCCCACACACATATATAATCAGTGCTTGGTTTATATTAAGATAACAAATTTCCAAATTTTAATGGATAGGCTTCAATTTACTCCACTCTTCAACTCCTTAGCCATCCATACCATTGAAAATCTGATGATGGAATGCCCAAATTCTTTGTTGATGCCAAAGTCAACAAAGGATTTTGGGGCATTCCATCATCATATTTTCAATGGTATGGATGGCTGAAGAGTTGAATGATGGAGTAGAATGAAGACTATCCATTAAAGTTTGAAGATTTGCTGTCTTAACATGAGTGCTGATTATATATATATATATGGGGGGATGATGATCTTGACCAACTGATGAGTGCTAGAAATATGTATTGTAACCAGGGATACATGGCACACAGTAACATAGTTGTGTGTGCATATATATATATATAATTATTCAAAACAATACAATAATTAATACAGTAAAACAATATTTTAAAAAAACAAATATATACCAATTTAATAGAAGTACTTTCAACTATCTATATACACTAATTCAAATTCATTAAAAAACGTTACAAATGTAAACAAAATAATACATTTGTAACAGTTTTTTTACAATTTAACTGTTACAATATACATAGATAGTAACATTCATTAAATGGATATATTTGTTTTTTAAAATATTGTTTTACTGTATTAATTATTGTATTGTTTTGAATAATTATATATATTTTATTATAATTGGAATACAGACATTGATTAATAATTTTATGTATATATATATATATAAAGTAAAGGAAAAATAGAAATAAACACAGACAAAAATTTTGAAGATATTTTTCTACATTTTCCTGGAATAAGTAAAAGATTAAATAATTATGAATTTAAAATAGAATTTTATTATAAATTTTAAACAGTTAAAAAGGTTCAATAAATATTATTTCTAATTCTGATTCTGAATTTAAAAACCAGTATATTTTTGAAATCTTTTAATTAATTGATAAATTTATTTATCTAAAAAAAAACATGTATATCATACTTTGATAAAAATTTCAAACTTGTTTTCAAAAGGGATTAGAGAGATAAAAAAAACTTTGTTTTCAAATAAGGTGTTTTTATCACCTCTGAAGGACTCTTATAAAAAGAACTGATAAAAAATATCAGTTCAGTTTGGCTTGTAGTTTTTATAAGAGCTAGCCAGAAGAATCTGGTATTAAGTTTTGACTAAATATATTTTGTAAGAGCTTTCCAGAAATCTTGGTTAATAATATTTTTGAAAAGCAGAATAACTAGCTGAGAGTAAGCTAGCAGAGTTGGACAGAGCTCCCATTATGTAGCTGAAATCAAGAAAGGAGGAAGCAGCTGCTCTACATTTCAATGATGGAGTTTGAATTCACATGAAGGAAAAATGACCCACTTCTTTGTGTTGAAATTTGTAGCTACAAATCTGGACAAGACAGTTTATTGGCCTGAAGCTCATCAAGTCCTAGACAAAAGGGAGAATGCCAACCATACCTGATTTATTCTTCTTCTGATGTGACTAAACAAATCTCACTCTGACCACCAAGCTTACCAAGAGAAAGCTTTAAGAATTGATATACATATGCTGCTGTTTGTCTATAATGCATCACGTGTATACACAGTGAGTTTTTTTATTTTTATATTCTTTGGTCTGAAATGACATTTTAAAAATTAGAGATATATAAAACAATTTTATTTTTCATTTATCAAAAAAAAAAAGAGAGACATTTTAAAAGTGAAACAAATGCAAATAATTTTGCCTGGATTGTAAAAAAATCAAAAAGTAAATAATAGACTATTCTAAAAGGTTGATAATTAATTAATCAACATTCAAAAAGTGACCTGTCATAAAATTGACTACTTCCTTTCAAAAAAGAAAACTACTTGATAAAAAAAGAACTTTTCTGTCAAAAATTGACTATATTTAAAAAAAAGAAAAAGAGAAACCTATAATAAAGTTTGACCCATAAACCGCCTCTTACGAGGCTTCTCATCAACATCTGACGTCACTCTAACTCTGCCAGTTCTTATGCTAAAATATTCGTTTGACAGGTATTGATTAGGTTTTTAAAAGTTCTGTAAGATGGTGCCCTCTTCCGAATTATTTTACAAGTAAAAAATCAAAAAAACCACATTTAAACCTAAACAAAGAAAGAACATTGTCAGTCATTGGTTGTCAGTGAGCTCTCAGCCGAAAAAGACATTCTGATTGGCTGGAAAGAACAAAGAAACCGCCTGATCAAAGAAAATAAAGAAAAACACTGAGATTTTCATTTCGAATGCAATTTCAAGTATTAAAAAAATATAATTTCAGAAATTAAACTAGTTTTTTAAAAAATATACTAAAAAAACAAAATTATTTTCGAAAAATATTGAAGATTTTAGTAAAAATATTTAAGATTTAGCAAAAAGAAATCTTTACTTTTCCAGAACGTAACATTGAAAAAAAGCGTTTGCGTCACCACTTTTTTGTTTAGACATTCACTTTATATTTGCCGAAATTGAATATATTTTATAATAAATAAATAACAATTTATTTTTGAAAGAACTTTCGTTCTCTTTCAATACCCTGAAAAATTAGTAATATACTTTTTATAAACGTATCTGAGTTGAATTTAATATTATAGGCGAATATGTTTTAACAATAGGCTTTGTCTTCAGTTTGTGAGTTGGCCAATTAAAAGATTTGATTTTTACCTCATACAACCAATAATATAATTAGCGGTTTAAGGGTTTAATAGCTTATTCAAATTATAGTTTATATATTACATATGCATATATGAATTTTATATACTCTTAATATTAACCAAGAAATTATTTTATAATAAATAAATAACAATTTATTTTTGAAAGAACTTTCGTTCTCTTTCAATACCCTGAAAAATTAGTAATATACTTTTTATAAACGTATCTGAGTTGAATTTAATATTATAGGCGAATATGTTTTAACAATAGGCTTTGTCTTCAGTTTGTGAGTTGGCCAATTAAAAGATTTGATTTTTACCTCATACAACCAATAATATAATTAGCGGTTTAAGGGTTTAATAGCTTATTCAAATTATAGTTTATATATTACATATGCATATATGAATTTTATATACTCTTAATATTAACCAAGGAATTAATTGTGGAAAGTACATTTTGAATAACTTTTTATTTTGTCAGGTTGAAATAAGTAAACATCAATGTGTGAATATACATGCACAACATATATGTTAAATCAAGAAATAATTAGGCATTATAAAATGAAATATATGATGTAGACTTCTGTGGGTGTCTGCAATTCAATACCCATACACATGTATGTTAAATATGTTATTAAAATATGATAGAAAATGAATTTCATTTATATGCTATTCATCAATTGTACTGCACTCTGTGTGCATATTTATATATCAATGCATGTCAGATAGACACATTTAGGTAAAAATTAATGTAATTCTAATATTTTGATAAATTCAAATATGTTACATAAATAAATTAATATATTTTACTGATATGCGGATATATATATGCGGTTTAAATAAACCTAGCATAAAGTATTTGTATTATTAAAAATATAAGTTTAAAAGTTTAACCATTTATTATTATTTATGTAACAAGTTAAATATGTTCAGAAATTACATGCACACACATATATATGTGTGTTTATATGTCAAGTGTATTGCAAATACCAATGTGTGTCAGATAGACACTTATATGTAAATTTTAATCATTTTTTGTATTAAATGTCAATTCAGAAATGTTCATTTTATATTAATATAAGCCACATATCTGTATGCTGTCTGGTTAGAAATAAACCTATTGGAACATGTATGTAAACCATAATAGTAACTTGAATTTTGTAAATCACAAATGTGATATTCTTTTTATTATATGTTAATCAAAATTAGAAAGCTTTAATATGTATAACCATATTCCACAGACCTTAATATTTCTTTTTATAATGTTATTAATAAACTTGAATTCACATGTTAAAATTGTATTAAATCATCATTTCTTGGTCACATAACAGTAATGAGCTTATGTTCTTCTAAGCTAGATTCATGTATAATGGTTGATTATATAAATAGAGATGTAGTTAGTGTATCAGCATCCAGATGATAATGATCATGATTCCTGTGTACAGTATGTAGATACGGTATGTAGGTATGGTACGTAGGCACAGTATGTAGATAGGGTATGTAGGTACAGTATGTAGGTATGGTATGTACATATGGTATGTAGGTATGGTATGTATGTATGGTATGCAGGTATGGTATGTAGGTATGGTATGAAGGTATGATATTAGGTTATGGTATGTAGGTATGGTATGTTCCTGTGTTGGTGCAAAGAGGATATTCCTCAAAGTCCACGCACTACATTTTATTTAGTTTGGTCTTTATTAGAAATTAAATTTAGAGTTGGCCAGTACATTAATGGTACTAAGTGGCCAGAGCATTAAAGATGATTAGTGTGTGTTAAAATGTTAGCATTATTGTTTAGATTTTTCTGATTCTTATGTATTCTAATAAGTTAGCACTTAAGTTTATGTATCCAAACTATGGTTTAAATAATTGCCCAAGCTGGCAAAGGCTCAATAGTTAGCCTAATCTACATGAGACCCATTTCCAATCCAGTGATCAGATTAACTGTTGATTTATATTTTTATTGTTCAAGTTCAGTCACCAAATTGACTGTTGATGTAGTTTTATTGATGGATCATTCATGATTTCATTAGAGTATTACTTGAATACTTACTTTTACTTATTATAATGCTGGTTAATGTGTGGTAGATTTATAATTATATTATAGTTGCTCTAAGGGAGTTAACTGATAACTCAGTTGATCTGACTGGATGATCGATCTTATGACCTCATGCTCTTGAATATATAAAATTGCTTATATATTTATATTTTAGATATTAAACATTACTTTAATGTCTAAACTGCTTCATTACTTTTATTTAATATCTGGAATACCTTACTTCTAAATATTATACTTGTTCATTAAATTTATATTAATTTTAAAATTTTCATTATTTGATGATGACTTTGCCATCACCCCAGGGATGACCATCTTAATAATCCTATCCCATTACAGTATATTGGAAATCTTTTATCTTTTTGCATGTGTGTGCTCATGTGTAACTGTTGTATGAGATAGAGTTAATAGCTGAAGTGTGCTTGAAAGTCTGACTTCAAATCCTCTATAATTACATCTAAACTCCAAGTATATTAAATTATACATGTATTCTAATGTGATTAATTATTATATTTTTATGTTTGCTGGATGTTTTACTATTAAATCCATTATTGTGAAAGCACATATTTGCAATAGTTGATTAGATTAAGTATACAAAGTCAGTGACTAATAAAATGGTGCATAAAAGGTATTTTAAAATGAAATTGAGCAGTTGGTATGATTTTCTTTGAATATATAGATCATACTTAATTTTATAAAGATTATCGCAAAGACACTCTAAAGCAGGGATGGGCACTGTCCAGTCCTTGTAACTCGATAATCTGGCACATGTACATTTTTAGAAATACTAAAATGGTCTTTGATAAAGTATGTTTATCCATTTCATTAAAAAGTTCATAGCACACATAAATGTAAATAATTTTTCCCAAAAAATAAAAGATCCTAGATAACTGATGCAAATATGAACAATTCTTGAATATAACCGGTACTAAAATTGTTTTCCTGAAAGTTTGTGATGATGGTGTTCTAGTTGTATTTTTTATATTGCACTATTTCCATCATCTAATAATATATGTATTGAATATCTTTAGAAAAATTTAATTTTATTTAAATATTCCAAACACATTCAACTGTTAGTAATACCACATCAAACAAGTTAGTATATGCACAACATTTTGAGAAGTATTATTCTCCTCTCTTCTTCAGATGTTGCTGGCCTGACCAGTGACAGCATTAACATGGTATTTGAACCTGGGTCCTTAGATTCTTGATTTTTTAATGTTAAGGTAACACTCTGACCATCCTGTCAAAGGCAACAGTCTGTAGTAATTTCATATACTTATCTATGAGGTTCCTCCTGATTTCTCCACTTCTTCCTAAGAGCAAAGTTGATTGTGTTTTCCATAAATTATGTTTAGTCACACTGGGTTGACTTGTGGGATTTTTGCCATTGTCATGTGAGTAGCTTCTTTAAATTTTCTTCTTTGTATTTTTTCTTCTCTAACCAATATTTTTGTATTTTCCCAATTGAACATATGTTCAATGGCACACACATGGTCTGCAACCTTAGACACGTATGTTTTCTCTCTTCTATCATCAGTTTGTGTTTTTGCAAACACTTTTCAATGGGATGACTGGTCTCACCAATATTTGTTCTTCATATTCACACGGTATTTCATGGATGCAGTTTTTTCTTTATATCATTTCAAGTTTAGGTTTTGTAGATGTTAGAATTCCTCGTAGGGTGGTATGGCTCTGGAAAGCTGTTCTGATATTGTACTGAATATAATTTGTTCATTAACAAATAGGCAGTGGTAAATATCTTACTACATTTTACATTAAACTTTTGTATTAACACTGTCCTTTTCTTATTTTTGTTTTCAGGTGTATAATAATAAACAAAATAATGATGATAATAATAATTAGAGGCTTGCTATGATTAATAGATAGTGAAATAATCAATATAAATATAATTTTATATCAATTTGATATTCTTTTACTTTGCACCCCTAAAAATTACAGTCCTCATCTACATCAGTTAGTCATCATTGAAAAGGATTGTCCATCTCTCTTTTAAAAAATGCAATATCAGAGAAAATGTGTGTGAGAGTAAAATACAACAAAGAGCTACAATTAGCCATTTCATCTTGAAATACTTTAAAATGCTAAAACAATAGCAACTTTCTCCATATAATAGTGCCACATTCTGCAAGTCATAGTAATCAATGGACATTACTATGGCTTGCACTAAGTGGCACTATTGTATGGAGAAAGATGCTACTGTTTTAACAGATAGCATAAGCTTAAAAAATGGTGGTCATGTTATATTTTAGCACTTAAAAAGTTAAAAGACAGATTTGCAAGATGTCAAATAAACATATGATCAGCACATGATGTATGAATGTATTTGTGTTTCAGACATCGTTTTGTATAGTCGTAAAACTCATTTTAAGCTTTTTACTCTTTGCATTTCTATCCTTTATCTTATGGAGTTAGAAAGGCAACACTAAGTTAAGGGTCGTTACTTATGGTGATGATGTTGCTGATAATAATAGATAAGAACTTAATAAATGTGAATAGATGCGGCAGAATTTCATGTAATCAAAAATGTACTAGATCTTAGCTTAAAAAAATTAATTAAAATATTAATTACATAGTGTGCAGAATATTTTTATTTAATAGAAACATCCTAAAACAGTAATTACTAGTTGAAATTTTCAATAAAAAAAAACCCAATTATCTGATAAAAGCAATACTGCAGTTTTCCGGATCATACCTCAGGCATATGTTGAAAGTTTTAATATTTTTATTAAAATAAACAATCATTTACAAACATTTTTTTTTTTTTAATTCTGCATTAATACTATAAATATAATTTTTTCATTAGTTTTCAATTTAAAAGAAATTCTTTCATTAAAATAGCTGTAATAGTTAACTTAAATTTATGATCGTCATATTCTTTCTTAACAAGTTGTGCTATGGAAAAAAAATACAATTTGCCCCATGATACTTTTTAAAACTGATTCAGTCACATTAGGTGGCCTAGGTATTATCACATATCCAAATGTCTTCAGGCATTTGTTCCTAAATATCAAAACAAATTCCCGTCGTTACAAATAAAAAGCTCATTTTTTCAAAAGATGAATTCTTAAATATATAGCTTGTCAATTATAAGAATATTAAAATATTTAAAATTTTATCTTTCGTAAGAAATGATGTTTGTTATTTAGAAAGATGTAATTAAATATTTATTTAATAGTTATCAAATAAATAATATCATTTGAAATACAAATAATTCTTAGCAATCTATTGCAAGATGAAGTTTATTTTTTTTTTTTTTAAAAGATGAAGTTTATTTTTATACTTCAAAACTGACGATTTTCTTATAACATCACTATAAAAAAAATTTCTCATCTATGCATCTTACATGTAGTATTATTATAAAAACCCTTAGAGATTCACATTAAGATTTGTGTTTTTTGTTGTATTTTGAAAAAAGTATTGCTTTAGTAAGCGTAATTTGTATAAGTTAGAAAACTAGTATTTGTGACTCCAGAAAAAATAGAAAAGAATAGAAACTTAAACAAAAAGATATTGTGAATTAAAAGCAATGAAAAAAGATTGCTAATAGATAAAAGAAATGTTAATAATAATGCCGGAAAGGCTTAATGGATTTAAGTATAGAAAAGGCTAGTATTGTTTATTAGAGCATTAAGCTATTTTAAACTAATTAAACAAAAAAATACAGAGGAAAGATGTTTAATCAAGATTTGAAAGATTAATTGCAGATGAAAGCAATGTACACTGATGCAATTAAAAGCTTGTTTATGATTTGTGAAAAGATGCATCATTGGGGGAGGGGGAGTGCTGAATGTAAAGAGCTATTACCTTTTATAATAATTAATACGAGATATTAAACTGGAAATATATAAATAGTGTGTGTTCTGGAAAGAGCAACAGCTTTTTCTTACTCTTCTGCGATTGTGCTGTTGCTGTTGCATCGTGGCACATCAGGAGAAAGGTCCCAGAGAAAAAGCTGATGGAAAAGTTGTAGTGAGTTTCCTGCTACGAGGGACACCATCACAGAGACCGAGCCTCTGTAGGTGCAAACAGCCAGATAGGGACTTAAATAGACTGCACTGGTCTTATTTTTATTTATGTACACCTCATGAGAACTGTGCAGAGTCAGACTGCTAATATAAACAGTTTTTTAGTTATTCACTCAGGTATAAGAATAGTGAAGACAGAGGTTAGAGTTTAACTGTGAGAGTATTACTATTAAGTGGGAAAAAGTCCTCCCAATTTAAGGACTGATTTGATCACAGTAGTAAATGCAGAATTTAGGAAGAAATATGTGCAGGAATAACTGTCGGGTGGTCAGTTGTTAATAATCCTCAGAATTACTGAAGGCGCAATTGTATATAATGTGTTATGTATATAAATGTAAATAAATATATTTCCATCTTTATTTTGATGTGTTTTTTTTTTAAACTTATAGTCTATAATTTTTGTTGGCATTCAGTTTCTGGTTGAATACACAACATTTTTCAATTTATTTTTATATGTTTCAATGTCCAGCCAAATTCATTTTAACCTCTTAGGTCTCTCAGAGATGTCATAATATCTTTTTGTTTTTTCACTTGTGTATTTTGTTTTTGATCTCTCCTTGTTAATCTAATTTATACTTCTTTATGCCTTGATGTGGTGATCTCTAATTTCAATACTGTTTTTCTGTTAGATATCTCATCTCATATCCATATATAAAGTCTTGTATTAAATTAGTTCAACCAAGTTTAATTTAACCTTTATTTATTAAGTTTTCTGTTGAGTTTAGTCACAATTATACATATAAACACAAATGTGATATTTCTAATATTTACAGATTTAAGTAAGGATGGTTATACTCTGCCTGCTACTATTTAGCAGGGTATAGCTACTGGTTCTTATGTGAACTGTTAAAGAAGTGACTGTATGAGCTCTTAAAAATTCTCTATCCACTTTCAGCTGTACTTGATAGCCTGCCTCATGAGTAGGTATGATGACTCTTCCAGACATATTTACAGCTTGTCTTGAATGGCAGTTGGTTCTGGAAGCTTCCAAATCCTAAATGTGAACTTACATCACTGCATTAACCATTAACTTAAATAGCGATAGTCTGGCAAAAGATCACTACTATTCAGGTTATCAGGAGTTTCCTTTGACCACACATGGAAAACAAGGCTATTGTAATTCAGGTTCAAGAATTGTTCTCTGAAAAATGCGTACCATCTTTCAGGTTTGACAGTCATTCTCTGACTTTACCTTCAAAAAAGCTGACTATTTGTCACCAGATCTCCAACTCTAATGGAAGCATTTGGATTCAGTGAGCATCATTGCCTATTGGCCTGTTTTTGCCATTGGATGTGTATTATCTTTATATATGCACCTTGGATACCAACAATAAATGCTCATGCTCAATCCAATCATGATAAAAAAGAAATCTGGAATAGTTCATAATTTGAAAGCAAATTAAGATAATAACATTCCCTCCCCATGGCTAAAATTAGCCCTGGAGAACATATACTCTTGCAGGTGTGTTGGAAGATGTTTTCTTCAATTTGTTGCTTCTTCTGGGTTGGTGATGTTCTCAATATGTTTACTGTTGTCATCATTTGGAGTTCTTGGAGCTGAAGGTCCATTACAGCTGGCTGATGATTTATCATTGGTAGATTTCAACTGTTTCATCTGATGAGATTTTGCTGATGGCTGTTTTTGGAGCTGTAGATTCATACAGCTGGTTAATCCCCATCACTGTTAGCTTGTCACTTATTTTCATTTGGTGAAATTTTGCTGATAACTGGTCATGGAACCATAGGTTCATTTAATTTAGGTTACTTTTTGTGATAATGATGTTGTCCATCAGCAGTTTAAAAACTACTGTTTGAAGGCCTTTAAATCCAATGACTAATGTTTGAACCCATTTGATTGTGCCCTTGAACATGCAGGATAGGACATGAGTGCCTATCTGGGGTTTTTTTAACTTATAGTTTTGTGCATTATTTTAGGGTTCAAACCCATGTTAGTTATTAGTTCTGGGTAAACTTTTTAAATTACTTATAGCTGTGAGTTGGTTCACTTTTATTATTGCAAACCCCAAGTGACTGAATCAGTCATGGCCTAATAAATTGCTATATTCACCTGATACTACAACCGGCAGTAGATATATAATATTATTAGGCATCATAACTTTGACTCTTGTCTGTTATAAAAATGTTATTTCATTGCCTTGGAAACCAGTTATTTATTTGCTGCTAGGATGCTGAAATTTATTACTCTTATTAATGATAGACCAGGTCTTTTTTGACACTATGGATCCTGCAGATACTGTGTCCAGTTCTATTGTGACTGGTGTATCATTAGTAATAACTCTGTGCTTGAAAACAAAGTCACTATTTCTCATGTTGTTTATGCAAGCAATTTGGTAAGGTTTTTTTACTTTAAATTGCCTTTTTGCTTTTTGGAATGAATTTGTCAATTCAGTCATTAGCTACTTGTTTCATTTTAAACAAGCAGTTCTTGCTTGACCAGCATGCTTGGAATATATGCACACAGTATTGTGGTGTGGACATTCTGTGTGTGCATATATCAGTTCATTATATCTGTAACAACACTTTTTTCTCATTGGTTTTTATTTATTTCAGCTTTCAGCTGGATTCTTGACTGACCCAGTGTTCTGCTCAATATTTTAAATATTATAATTTATTTTTAATGGCTTTGCTTCATTAGCTGTTGATTTTGTTAATGTTGCTTGAGACAATATCAATTCAAAGTTTGTCAGGATCTATTAATAGCTTTATTCTAGGATTGTTTATTCGCAGATAAAATGATCATGAAGAGCTTCATTAAGGAAGTCTTTAAAATTGTATTTTAATGCTAATGAATGAATTCTAGTAGCAAAATCTTTAGCTTTTTCTCCTCCCCCTCAGATACAAAGATTGAAATAACATCTCTGCATTATCATTAGAGGTTTGGGGGTAAAAAAGTTGGTTAGTAAAGATAGCGCCTTGTCAAAATTTAGGTCAACTGATTTCTCTGATGTTGTTCATGATTTAAGGACCTTATAAGTCTGGGGTCCAATTATTGACAGAAGCATGGCTAATTTCAACCAGGCTAGTTTGTAAATAAAAGATTATTAAATTGTTATAGCTTGGCCAATTTTCTAGGTAAACCAGATCGAATGTTACAATTGAGCCAATATTAGACATTCTGTTATTTTTTTCCTCTTTATAATATCAAGAGAAAAAATTCTTTTAATTTATGTGACTCACCATTCAGAATGATCTTTTAATGTTTATTTGATGAGCTACTGCTTGCATAACTGTCAATTTCTGATAACAAAATCTTCAACTCATTTGAGGGAGTTTTTATCTTTATTATTAGAGTAACCACTTTTGATTGATTTTTACAAAATTTTATTGACACATATTTTTCTGAATGATGATAAAATCTAATGATCTGTGTAGGCAAGATTTTGTTGTTTGGATCTTTTTTTCCAGCCATGGGGGAAGGGGGAAAATTTTTTGTTCTATCAAACTGCACCAAATCTTTTGAGTTTACTCATGATTATAGTTATAAACATAAATGAGTATAGAGCAAAACTCTCCATACAGTATTGCCACCTGTGCTAAACATAGTAATCAATGGATGCCAGAAGGCTTGTGCATAAAATCTCCATCCAATGCCTACTCATCCAATATCCCCAGACTAGTTTCTGGCTTGTGGCTTAGATTGAAAATATTTTTTTGTGTTTTCAATTTCATTCTCATAATTTTGTAGTTAAGTAGAGATAAAAGATGGTTGCTAGAGGGTTGCATTAGATCCTAAGATCTAGATGCAGTGCTTTCAGATCCAAAGCTCCTCGCTGATGAAGGCCACAAGCCAGAAACTAGTCTGGGGATATTGGATGAGTAGGCGTTGGATGGGGATTTTATGCACAAGCCTTCTGGCATCCATTGATTACTCTGTTTAGCACAGGTGGCAATACTGTATGGAGAGTTTTGCTCTGTTTATCAATAATTAATGTGCTAGTATAGGAAATGTGATCATGTGATGCTTAATGGTTTAACAAATGAGTATGCATACATTTTAATAATATATTTATTAGTAATATATAGAATTGAACAGACAGTTGATTTCTTATATATTTACAATATTCATAGTTTTAAGTAATGATGACTATACTCTATCTGCTACTGGCTAGTGGGGTATAGCTTTTGGTTCTAATGTGAACTGTTGAAGAAGGGACTGTATATGCCCTTATAGATTTATCTGTCACTTCCATTTGTACTTGACAGCTTGCCTTGTGAGTAGGGTGACTCTTCTGGCTATATTTATAGCTTTCCTAAAGTTGGCTGTTGTTTCTGACAGCTTCCAGTCCTAAATATGGACTTTTCTTACTGCATTAACTGTTAGCTTAAATAGCTATAGTCTTTAGTTCATTGCTTTTCAGGTTAGCAGAAGTTTCCTTTGACTGTATATGGAGAACAAGGGTACTGTTTTCAGGTTTAACAGTTGTTCTCTGGAAAACACATACCATCTTTCAGGTTTGACAGTCATTCTCTGACCTTACCTTCAAAAAGGCTGACTATTTATTGCCAGACCCCCAACCTTAATGGAAGCATTCAGATTTAGTGAGCATCATTGCCTACTGGTCTGTACTTGCCATTGGATGTGAATTTATGTATAAATTCGTTAGTAGCAATAAATGCTCAATCCAATCATGATAATAAAGGAATGTGAACTAGTGCATTGTGCTTCTCAAAACTTTGAATTCCTGTTTTTGTATCCACTTTTAATGTTCAAAATCCAACTTTGGGTCATATTTAAAATGCTTTCATCAATATTTTCTTTCTCATGTTGGCTTTTTACAAGAAGAAAAAAAGAAATATTTTAGTTGTTATGTCAGTTTCAGCTAATATTAATTTTGAAAAAAAAAATTGTGTGATTATTTCCTTGAAGTCATATGTTGAAATCATTATAATGGTTCATTTATGTCTGTTAAGAACAAAAGTTTTAAAAACAATTGTTTATCATTGAGTTTAAGGTCATTTTCACCAATTTTGTAAAGAAATATTTGTATATCATCAAAACATTCTACAAATCTATTAAAAACTTTGCCTTGACTTAACCGTCGTATTTCCGAATGTAACAGCAAACTCCATATTTTGATTCATTTTTCTCTAAAACACTCTTAACATTTTTCATTACATCCTTAAGTTGTTGCATAGATGCCTTTGCAAATAAATTTTCTTCCTGTATGACACAATGGAATGATAAAAGTGGCTGGCCAAGTTCATTTTCCATTAGTTTTAGAAATCCAACATTTTTTTCTTCTCGTAGTTGATGCATCATCAGTTGTTATGAAAAACAATTTACTTTTTAAATCCAATATTTGCCCATTTTTGAAATTTGTAAACTCTTGTCATTGTTGTTCGAACTATTTATTGATGCAAATCTAATAATAATTCACAACTTACTCATACTATTTATATCAAGTGCAATGTTGATTACATCACTAGATAACAAATCATTTTGACCTATTCGTCAATATTTTTGGCCATATCTTTAATGCGATGCTGAACTGTTCTACCTGAAAGTGGCATTTTTTTCATTCTCTCGATTATTTGTATATTTGTGAAGTCATTAAATAAGTGTCCAAAACAATTTCTGAAAGTGCTTTTCAAATATTCACCATCTGTAAATGGTTTTCTGTTGGTACCAATGCTAAGATTTGCAACAAAACTGGAAGATGTAGCATGATTGTGGCTGGTAATAAAACTCATTAACAATTTATTCTGTTTTTCAAAGTTTATTTAGCATTTCACTCACATGTTTTGAATAAAAAGTGTTACTCAATATTGTAAGTTCTGGCGATAATTATATCTGTACATAAAGTATATATCAATTTGTTACCAGTATCTATTTTTTACTTTTTGTTTGTCTATGATAATCTTTTTTTTTAATAATAATTATTTCACTTAGTAATTGCGTAATAATTATTTTGCTAATATTCTCGCTCTACTGAAGAAGTGCTACAACTGAGAAAACGACACACTCATCGAGTAATGATAAAAATTTGTTCAGACAATGTTACTGTATTCTACACTATGTTCGTTACTGCAACTTTGTAATCAAACCAAAATGTTAATCTTATTATTTATATTCTTTCAAAGTTCGTTTCATGTTTATGTTTTATAATTTATTTTTATATATTATACTTTATTTTGGAACTCAAGTGGGTCACTTGGTGACCCATGCAAGTGATCAATAGATCATAGGTTGTTGACATCTGCTATAGAGCATCAGGGAATGTTGCAAGAGTTATCAGATGAAAGTAAGAAAATAGGATTAAAAATAAATGTTAAAAAGACTAAAATAATATTCAACGGATTTTCTCAAAAAATAGAAATAAAGATTAATAATGATGAGTTAAAAGATATTAATAACTATTACCCTGGTCAAATTATTACTACATATGGAAACATAATGGATGAAATTAATCAAAGAATTAAACTTGGTTGGAGTACTTTTGGTAGAAATAACTTGATATTAAAAGGAAATATGCCTATGTGTTTGAAAAGAAAGGTTTTTAATAAATGTTTTATTTGATCTTACTTATGGATCTGAGATTTGAACATTTAACAGAAGAGCAATATAGAGAATTCAGACCACTCAACAAAGTATGAAGATATGTATATTAGAAGTAACAAGAAATGATCAAAAACGAAATACATAGGTGATAGAACAAAAAAGTGTTATTGGCATCATTAAAAGAATTAAGAAACTGAAATGGAGTTTGGCTAGACATGTTGCTAGAAGAGATAATAATAGATAAGCAGTTGAAATCTTAAATTGGGTTATAAGAGATTGTAAAGACCTAGAAAAAGACCACATGTAAGATAGATGGATGAAATAAGGAAGTGTGCTGGATTGATGCTACAGATTGGAGAAGATGGATTGAGCTTGGAGAAACCTTCATCCTGCAATGGATCGATAATGATTGACTATGATGATGATTGATAATTATATATTTGAAAACTCATTACACATTTCTTTAGAGGGTTAAGAATTATCTTTAATCTTAACTTTTGTTTTTACCTTATCACTATTAAAATGACTTAATATATTTTTATTCCCTTGCTTTTGAATTCTACCATGCATGGTTTAGTGCAGTGATAGAGTGTCAGCCTCTGGAGCATAATGTTCTTGATAGATTTCAGTTTTAGTACTTCCAGTGCTCAAACTTTTTATATACTCCCAAATAATAAAGTCACTTGATTGTGCATATTTTAAAAATACTTTACACAAAACCAATTAGTGTTTACTAATGCTTTAAAGCCAGGAAATAATGTTTTCCCACTAATATAATAAGTCAGATAAACCAATGGAAAAGCTTAAACATTTATTGAAGCTATTTGCAACAATAAATTGACACAATAATTGATTAAGACCACTTCTGTAAGCACTGGCGAGATTACAAACATTAATTTGTTGCCTATGTTAATATAGGGTATTTAAATTCAGACTTTCAAACCCCTTCACTATCCACACTATCTCATACCACTGATACACATGACCACATACATGCAGAAAAGATAAACATATGTATGGGAGATGGTAATCTGGACCAACTGATGAAGGCTGGTTTAGCACAAAATACATATATTGGTGATTATTTATCTTTCCTGCATGTGTGTAGTCATGTGTATCAGTGGTGTGATATAGTGTGGATAGTTAAGGGGCTTGAAAGTCTGAGTTCAAACCCCCTATATTTACAATTAGGCTCCAGGTATAAGAGAGCCTGGTATTTCAAATATTGCTTATGTTAATCAAATTAGAGAATCCCTTTACTTGTTCTCAATAAAATCTATACCTCAAGCCACCTCATGACATGTAAGATCTAACACTATTATTATGAAAAACTTATCACTCCAAACTTGAGCATGTCTGACTCCAATCAATAAATAAAGAGAACACATAAGTTTGAGTTTATGAAGTAATTCTATATTCACGAATTTCTGTTTTGGAAATGAATTAGTGAACTGTAGCTTAGTAGGAAGTGCATTATCTCATGTAGGATTTCAGCTTTTACTGAGAACTTCTTTATTATAATATAAACAATATTGGATTCTCTGAGTAGTTTACATGATTAGACTATTATTATCATTAATCTGACTATTTACCTTATAATTATTTAATTGATCACTTGGATTGTCATTTTAAATCCAGTTCTAGAAAATTCTACAAAGTTGGATGAGTATACTATTGAGGGTAAGCTTTAGACAAGTTCACAACACCAATATTAATATTCTTAGGATCATCATTTAATCTGTTTTCAGAATTTGAAAATATTTTTATTCTATAACACTACATTCAGTCACTTTAAGAACAGAACACTCAAATAGCTTTTTAAATCTACAAATCTAATAACACATGGTAACTTCTAAGTGCTAGGTCTTCTTATAACTTTCTTTGATGCTTGTATGTAGGATGCTGTGCTACAATTATTTTAAATTGATATTCTTTTGACTGGCTTCTAGTGGCCTTTATGATATCTCTTATACATCTGATGATCTCTACTTTTTAATAAATTCTATTTAAACTTCTTCCATTATCTGATATTTCCTTATCATTTAAAGATTTACTGCATAACTACTAATAATTCTTTAATATTTCATTCAATTCTTTTAAAATATCTAAAATGATTTTATCATTTTTGATGGTTTCCTTTTCTTCGTAGATTTAATTGCATGTCACTTTTTTTCATATATTTAAAATGGGTGTTATTTTAACAAATTCTGTTATCATTTCATTGTCAGTTTTTCTTGTATCTGAAGCTTGAGAATTTTATAGCTTTCCTTGCCATTCACTATTACTTTTTTTAAATATCATAATTATCTCTTTTACATAATTTTAGTTAAATTCATCTGTTCAATACTTTTTATATATCACTTTGGTTATTTCATAATCATTTTTTCTTACATGCAGATCTCTTTTCTCAATAGAAAACTTATTGCTAAATTGCTATTATTTCTATTGTGTTTTTCTTTTTAGACAAGCATTTTTATTATATTTTTGGTGTTCTTATTTAATTCTAAACAGACTTCAGTCATTTAATGATTTTGTAAGTTCCAACTTCAACTTCTGAAGGATATAGATGTCATTTGCTATTACTGACTTTTATATCTTTTTAGTTTCATCATTAATATATATCATATATCTCATTAAATGGAAATTATTTTCAGTGTTGAATCTATTAAGCATAAAATTATATATTTTCTGATAGTTAAACAGTAAGGCAGTTTTGATGTGTCTTTATTTGCTCGAATGTATGTATATCTTACGTTTATTCATTGACTTTTCAGTTTAAATCTTTAGCTTATTCTAAAGCATTTGTGTAAAACCTTTTGCTTTATCATTAGTAAAAAAAACTTGTTGGATGTGAATTATTTGTGTTATGTCTTTCAGTAAATAATTAATCTTGTTATTAAACCAGTAAAGTATTAGCTGACTTCTGCTTACAGCATGCTATTCAACGACAAATTCTTTTTCTCTCATTAAAAATCCAAAATTCCATATCCAAAATCTCTTCACTATTAAAAGTCATAAGCCAGGAACTAGATAGGATATTGGAAGGAACAGCACTAGACAGGAATTAAATATGCAGTATCATCTGACATTTATTGATTACTAAAGCTTACCTTAGGTGACATAAACATGACGAGAGAAAAATAATTTTCAGCTATTCTTGTTATTGTGATTTGTATAACATCAGTTCTCTATTATTTCACTTTTTATTTACAATGATTTCCTTTTAATTTCACCATGTCTGACAATCTCTCATTTAATGTGGGATACTTCTTTTAATCTATTTTTCTCCATTTGAAAATGATTTACAATCGTAGATGATTAAATATTATGACTTCATTGAACAAAATGTTAGAACTCTTCGGTTTGTCCTCAGTTACCAATCATTGCTTAATTAATGCTTTTAAGATGTCACACACATAAATATGTACACCCATTTTGATTTTAAGAAAAACAGTTTTTTTAAGAAATTATTAGGCTTTCAAAAAAAAAAGGGAATCATACTTTTTTAATCCTAAACACATCAAGTCCACTTATGTTACTTAGCATGTAAATTTTATAAAATAATAATAGTTGCCGTGGAAAAAGTGTAGAAATATTTTCTCTATTAAGATTCTTTAAGGCTTCAGTTGATAAAGTGGAGTTTGTATGTTGTATATATTAATTTGCCTTAAATGTTTTGGGGTCGAATATTCATTCCTCCTGATAAAGTTGTTGAAGATAATTGTCCATGCAAAATCTTAAAGCATAATAAGAAACAGCCATATTGTTATTGCAAAAAATCATTGACCACTACAACTAGAGAGCAGATCATTTTATTTTAACAGCTCTTAAAGAATAATCTTGGCTATTGTATATATATATATTATAACCGCCATGACAGAGTTTATACGTATGGCATTTTGATAAATGCATATGCATTTTTTTATTATTATGTATTCTAAAATGTATAAAAATCATGTTTGTAAAATAAATTATGAGAGAATTTAAAATAATAATAATAATAATTAGAAAATTTTTAAATATATTATAGTTCCATCTGCTTTTCCAACAAAAAGAGGGGAAAACATTACAAATAAAAGTCAAAAAAAATTTAAGGATTAATTACGTAGATACAATGCATTTTCAGGGCTTTAGGGTACCTCACCCTGAAAATTCCAATAATGTATTTTATTATGGAACTGTAAATAAAAGAAAGGCTTTGGGATTAACTATGATTTGCCAACTTAATAATTTTTTTTCCCCATATGTCATAGCATTGACCAGGAGGCAAACCCGCAACAACCGTCTGCAACCAACTGCTTGCTTGCAAGGCGGTTGTGCTGACCTCTCGACTAACAACGCTTGACTCCAATTAATAATTGCTTGAAAATACTTAAAATATGTGACTCTTGGCACAAAGAAACTTCCCCCCAACTAATTGTCAAATGAAAAATACTCTTCTATAACTGCATTTATAAATTTGTGTAATTTGATACTCTCAATCATAGGGAAAAAATTACATGGGAATAAACTATGAACAAAACTTAATGAAACCATGAGAAAATAAAAATATTTAAAATTGTTTGCAAATGCTTAAAATATGAGGATTCTTATGGCCATATATCTCAATTCAAATGTTAAATGAATGAGATTACTGAAACATAAATAGGTAACAATAAACTTTGTATAAACTTTTTTTATGAACTATTATGAATAAACAAAGATTTTTCTGTCACATACTCTCCATTTAAATATGTAGATGTAAATATGTAAATACAATTTATATTATTTTCATTATGTTCATTAATTAAAAGTAGAGTTACTGTTAATAATTTTTGTTACTTGTTTATTCTTATCCAAATTCCAAGTAAATTATTTTACTTTATCTTTTAATAATATTATTAATGTGGAGAGAATAATAGTCAAAAAACATGGCTGGATCTGCATACAAGCTTGTCCTTTATATGTGCTCAGTCTGGTCATTATCTGTGACTTAATTATAAATTAATTAATAAAAGATAAAAATTGTATAGTCACTCCACCATGTATGTGGTTGCCCATTAGATATTAACAAATCCCTAGACTAAAATTAATTTGCAAATATTTTACATTTTATTATATTTTCTGATCGATTACCATTTGTATGTGGGGAAAGCCATTACAACATATATTGCAAAATTAGTTATTTTTTCCTAAAAATATATTGTAGATATACATGTATATAGGTTGATGATCACCATTTATCTTAAATTGGAAATCATTGTATTGCTAAAGCATAAAAGTGGGTTATGGATGCAAATAAGCCTATTCTTGATTATTAAAAAGATTCCTGACTCATTATGCTATTCTGATAGACACATTAATAAACTGAATGTAGAGTTTTTACAAGAAGTATATTTATTCAAAAGCAAATTTTTACTAGCTAATAAAATAGCTTGAAAATGATTAGTCATTTGAAGTTTCAAAAAAGATAGTTATTTGCTGATGTGATTATTTTAGGCCTATTGTGAAGCATTGAACATCTCAACCTGGAAAATGTGATAACAACTACATTTCTTGTATCTGGTATTTTCTTATTGATTTCAGTCAGCCCTGAACCATCTTCAAAATATGTTAATATTTTAAAATGTTTTGTGAGTTCTTATTTAAATTCATTAGAATGAATCTTAAGATTAGGAATATCCTATTTGCCTTAATATTTTTTGTTTCTCTAGTTTCACATTAACATGTATCTTACATCTCATTAATCAATAATCACTTCCGGTATTGAATTTATTAATATTACAATATTGAATTACATGTTTTCTATTAATCAAAATATAATCCAATTCTACTGTCTCTTCCATGTCCTTTTTTTTTAAAAAAAGAAAGAGTTCATATATTTTCTTTTTCTGTGAATTCCACAAGTCTATATTTTCTACCATTTCTGTCACCAATCAAATTTATCCATGGTATTTTTATCTTTCAATTGTTTATCAATTCTAACATTAAAATTTTCCATGCCATTCTTTGGTTTGATAAAAAATATTTTTTATATCCATAATTCTTTGTTTCTTCCTCACAATAAGAACATGTTGGGGCATAATCCTGAATTATCTGCATCTTGTCATTCTGATTGATATTCCATTAACCTTCACAATGCTGTTATTTCACTTTTTATTTGTAATGAATTTCATTGCAATTGGACATTCAATATTTGTGCCTTTGTAGTAAAATACATGCCCACTTTTTAAATCGTTTCTTCATCTTTTCTTCTAACTTCAGTAAGTCCAACAATGTCTTATTTATCATTACACAATTCTTCCAATTCATGCAATCTGGTTTCATATGAAAGAGATCTGCTGTTATAAGGAACAAAATAAAAAATCATCAATGAATACCATTTTGTATTTGTGATCAGGGATTCTTAGCAACATCAGCCTTTGACCCACCAACCATTGTATTGGCTGGTTTAGTCTCTTGGAAATAACAGCTATCAGCAAATTAAATTGCCATGCACCACCCTTGTATTTTCTAAACTTTTGAATTCTACTTTTAGATACTAAAAAAAAAGACTAATCTTCACATGCCTTATGTTTTGTGTTCTCCTCTCTTTAAGCATTTTAATACTACTTCAAATAATTGTATATTTTCACTGCTAATAATTAATTTATATAATACAAGTAATATATTATCTGTTTTATTTGATGTTATATATTTTATTTATATTAATAGAAACTATATTTATAATTTTTACAAATGAAATAAAACTTTAATAATATTTTCACATATATTGTAATCACTGTGTTCACTCTTGATTGCATTTATAATATTTATTTATTTTCATCTAAACTATTTACATATTTCTTTTCATTTTTAGACAAATTTTATCAGATGAGATGTTGCAAATCTTAAATCCTAATATTCATTTCTTTTATAAAGTAAATTTGAAGAAAAAATTGTTAATTTGAAATTCCATAATTTTAAAGATTTTCCTTTATATAATTATAGCTCAAGGCTATTTGCGATTCATTATTAATATTTTATATATTTCTATTATTATTAAGCTAAAGAAAGTTTTTTAACTTTTCACTTATATATTTTTATTTATCTCGATCAAATATATTTTTATTTAGTTTGTAAACGGGAATATTTTGCATAGTCATTAAATAAAATTGAGAATTAGGAAAGTAAATTTGATAGGATGTATTAATAATAGATGTATATTTCTTTTTAAAAAATTAGAAAAACTATTACAAGTTTTGCATCTAATTTTTTTTTTTTTTTAAAAAAAGGGTTTTTCTTAGATAAATTTTGGATTAAAACAGGCAAAACTCACTATATATATTGCCACACACAGCAAGCTAGAGTAATCAATGGACGCCAGAAGGCTTGTGCATAAAATCCCCATCTAGTGCCTACTCATCCAATATGGCCTTCGTCAGTGAGGAGCTTTGGATCTGAGAACTGACGAAGGCCATAAGCTAGAAACTAGTTTGTGGATATTGGATAAGTAGGCACTAAATGGGGATTTTATGCACAAGCCTTCTGGCGTCCATTGATTACTCTAGTTTGCTGTGTGTGGCAATATATATAGTAAGTTTTGCCTGTTTTAACAACAGTTATACACAAGCATAAGATGTGGTGGTCATTTGATGTTTATTGGCATAAATTTTGGATGTAAGGTGCATATATATAAATATATTGATAAAGTTGTGATTATTTATCAAGCGCATAAGAAGTATGAAAATACTTTTAGAGAAAGGCTTTAACCTTCATCATATGCATCTTGAACATTTATAATAGTCAAACAATGTCTTTTTTTTTATTATAGAGGGACCTCTCAAATTCCGACACACAATAGCGACTTTATAAAAATAAGAACAGTGTCTTATCTTTAACCTAAATTCCCATTTATATACGACAATCTGAAGCATCTTGATTTGGGAGCGTAAAGCTCTTCACTTTTTAAGTCCACTATTTCATTTACAAATTAACCTTTATGAAATATTGCGATTTATAATGAGTTAAAATTACGATTTTCATACTGGAAATATATAAAGTAATGTAACATTGTGAATACTTATTAAGAGCATAGGAAGTATGTAAATATTTTTAGAGAAAAGCTTTAATCTTTATCATAGTCAAGGTTAAAGCTTTCTCTAAAAATAAACCTATTGATAGTAAAATATAATGTTTAGTAATGTACTAATAAATGATAGATGGATGTAAAAATTAAACAAAATTAATTTATAATAGTATCAAAGATTTCCAGATATATAACTGATGTTATTGGAGAAAGCTATTGGAGAACCATGCCACCAGGAATGTTATTTTTCACAATCAAACCCAACATTCTAATTGTCATTGCTTAAATAAAGCCATTCAAAATATAAAATATTGTCAAATAAGTACTTGTAATGTTAGGAATATAAATAAACCAGATAGTTGGTAAATCTATTATCAAATATTTCATTGTGAAATGAAGTCAGATGAGAAAAAAAGAATGAAGAAGATAACTAGGGAAGAAGGACTAATAATCCAATAAAATAAATTTGAGTCTGGTTAAGAAGAAACATATATCTATATAAAACACAGCCTTTAGCTTTGTGTAACTATTTACATTTGTATTCACACATATTATAATGTCTCTAAAGTATTTTTAAAATGCAACAGGACTCGGGTGTTTTTCTTTTCCTCACATTGATCAGTTGTTTTTCTTTCCATTATGCTGTTGCAATTGAAGCAGTTTAGTTGTATCTTGTACTTAATTTTGTTGTGTTTTAATATGTTTATTTTTATGTTATTGTTCCAAATTATAGTAGATCTCAAAAATTAAAAAGCAAAAGTTGTTTAATGGGAGACACAATTTTGTTTATTCATTCACTGCAAATGATGTGTAATAGACATGCTAAAACTATTCTTAGAAACATTAATACAAAATTTTCATTTAACTTCTGAAAATAGAAAGGATCACATGATTACTATTTCTTATGCTAGCACATTACTGTTATTAAAACAGGCAAAACTCTCCATACAGTAGTGCCACTCAGTGCACAAGCCAGAAACTAGTATGGGGATATTGGATGAGTAGGCACTAGATAGGGATTCATGCATAAGCCTTCTGGCATCCATTGATTACTCTGGTTGGCACCGAGTGGCACTACTGTATGGAGAATTTTGCCTGCTTTAAAATAGAAAGGATTTATGAGATGAAACCCAACTTAATTAAATAGCAAATAAATATTTTCCATCAAAAAAAAAAAAACCCGACAATTATTAATCTTTTAAATTGCTCCTTTATTAGTTAAAAATAATAATTTGCAGATGGTAAAAAGCTGTGCTTTTAGCTTCTGAATCAGTTTTTGGTTCGTATAAAAATCAAAACAAAATCATATCAGAAATTTAACTCCAAACATAAAAAATCAAAAGTTATCCTACTGGTTCTGAATCAAAATTAAAAAATATATATTTGTCCTTCAATATATTAAACACTTCCGTCAGTTAATTACCATTAGAAAGATAATTTTTGACAACTTTTCAAAATAAAAAGAATTTTAAAAATTCTGTCTTTAAAGAAACATGTAATTAGGGAAGGGGAGAGATTTATTTAATTCTTTAAAAATGTACAAAAGAAAATAATTTACGATTAGGAGAATGGTTTGCAGTCACAACAGACAAGTATAAGCAGTGAAAAAAGAAAATGTAGATGTACTGTGCTACCCAAACAAGACACAGCTCTTTTCAAAATTTCTTTATATTATGGCATTATACTCCAAGAAAGATTATGCATACAAAACCTTTCAAATAGTAATAAAAATTATAAACTCTGTAAGAATTTAGCAACGTAATAGGAGTTATTTAAATTACTTTTACAAAAATGGGATGTGAAGACAATGTTCTTTTTATTCACATGGAAGGTGGTTTAGGAAGAATAACAAATTAGTGTTTTTAAAAATTTGCTGCTTCAGCTTTCTAATGTCCAGTGATTTACAATTTGAGAACAAGACTTAATTACCCGATCTTGAATTTCTTATAAAATTAATGGTAAAATTTAATGAATTCAATTTAAAATTGCAAGGTATACTTCATAGCTCAAACATGCAAATAAACAAACAATTTGTCATATTTTTATGACAGTATTGCTTCTATTATTCATTATATGGATCAATGTCAAATATTTCTAGAATTTAGTTTTAAATTCCAGATTAAAAAAACATTTTCATTTTGACAAAGGTATATCTGCTAAAATTGCAAATGTTTTCAAATCAGTAATGATAAACTAATATTTAAAAATATTGCATAATAATGAAACCCTCTGGGATTTAGTCATAAAATATTATCTCTTATCAGCAGCAGTGTGGGCTTTGAGTGTTCCATCATCAGATTTTCAATAGGATGGATGGCTGAAGAGTTGGAGGGTGGAGTGGATTGAAGCCTGTCAATTAAAATATGAAGATTTGCTATCTTAATATAAATCTGAGTACTTATTGTGACTCATTTTTCAGATATGAAATACTTAGAATGTAAGTACAAATTATTATTATAATTGCAAATTATAAATGTGCATTGGATTTTATTACTGCTATAAATATGCAGTACTAAGTGTCATATTAACGATTAGATATAAATAGAGGTAAAAGTCAATAACTAAATATACAGGTTAAGTGCTTAAATTTTTGAGTATAATTTTGAATTAATAAATTGTTTCAAAATAAATAGTAATTGGATGCATCTTAAACTTCCAATATCTCTATTCTACAAAATTAAAGTAAATTATTATTATTATTATTATTATTATTATTATTATTATTATTATTATTATTATTATTATTATTATTATTATTATTATTATTATTATTATTATTATTATTATTATTATTATTATTATTATTATTATTATTATTATTATTATTATTATTATTATTATTATGATGATGATGATGATGATGATGATGATGATGATGATGATGATGATGATGATGATGATGATGATGATGATGTTTCAAAGAAAAACTTTATTGAGTCTAAAAAGTTACAGAGTCATATATTGATTTTTTACAAATGAAAAACAAATTACAACTTTCAGTATATAAGTCTTTATCTTTTCTGCATACTTTTTTTTTCTTCTTGTTTCTAAATTTGGTCTTCTATTTAGTTCAGTTTATGCTTGCATTTTTTTTAAAGTTGGAAAAAATGCTGATGTTGAAAATGTCATCATCTATCTTATTGGTCTTTATATTTCATAGACTGGATCTTTGTTTCAAGTGTGACCATGTGGCTGCAAATATATCTGGTTGAGCTAGGATGCTGTCTCTTTTTCTTAACAGTTCTAGTTTTATTGAATATGTTGCTGGGTGGCGTCGAGGGTTATTGGCAAGTGCAAAAGTGCATCTGGTGCACCAGTAGGCATAAAGGCTGTATGTTGCTGCGCGAATAGCAGGGTTGTTGCCTTTTTTAAACGTATTTATTATTTCATCAATTGAAATGATAGCCTTTCTGTATGTGGTAAACATTGTGCGACGTATTGTTTCTAGGGCACTGCAGGAATGAAGAAAATGATCTTGTGTCTCTTCTTCTCTATGACATAGCCCACACATGGGGTCTATATTTGTATAGAATCTACGAAATCTAAGGAAATGGGTTGTGGGTAGAGCATTGAGATTAAGCTTAAATAGAAAATCGAATAATTTTGGTTCTAACGACCATTTTCTGAATTGTTGCAGTAGTTGCCTGTTGTCTATTCCAAGAACTGATGGATGTAGATTGGGTGTCTGGTTTGGATGTAGTATATTGTAAATGTCCCAGTATGTATACTTGTTGTCATTATTGAGTGATATTTTGTTGTATATTGGCTTGAGTTCTTCAATCAATGTGGATAGATATCCATATGAAGGGGGTGGTCTGTCTGTGGGTATTATACTGATTACACACTCCAGGTCTGGAAATCTTTTTATGGTTGCTGTTATTAGATTTACTGATTTCTGTGTGTAAAAAACACTGATTGTATGGAGTCCAAGTCCATTGCTATGTGGTGGTCTGCTCAGATTTTTTAAAGAGATTGCCACTGTCTTTCTCTTCCATATTAGTTTGTTACAGATTGACGAGATTTTAGATATGAATGTTTTTGCAAATTTGATTATAGGTGTATAGTATGTAATTTTTGTAATTATAAGTTGATTAAATAGTGCTACCTTTGCATATATTGACAGGTATGACTTTTCAAGTGAGGCTGTGATTTTTTTCAGCATCTTTTTTTAATTTATTTTGAAATTTTTTGTCTCATTCCATTGGCTCCAAGGTAGAATGGGAAACCAAGGAAAGCAGATCTCTGTACAGTGCTTGCCTGTGTATATTAACCATGCAGCAGTTTTATTTGTGTTAATTTTTAAATTAAAATTTGAGGCATAATTCTTGATTATCTCTTGTAATATGGGGAGGTTCTTTTTAGAGGGGAAGAAAATGGTTACATCATCCATATAGGCTATGCATGATATATTTAAAGCAGTGTTTGGAATTTGAATGCCTTTTATTTTTTTCTATATCTCTATTAATAGAGGATTTATATATATTGTAAAGAGCAAGGCACTTAGGGGGGATCCTTGTGGGATGGATTGACTCGGTCTGAAGGCTGGTGATTTTTTTCCATTCAATGTGATGTGAATTTCATGGCTGAGTAGCAGATTGGCTATTATATATAGTAGGGATGGAGGTGTTGTTGTTTTTTTCAGCACGTCTAATAATTTGGCTATAGGCACTAAGTCAAAAGCTACCTCAATGTCTAATTGAACTATAATTGGTGCATATTTCTTTCTTTTTTTTACTACTTCGATAATTGTTTTGTACATTAAGGCACCCTGGCCAATGGATGATCCTTTTTTAGCATATTGTGCTGATGATAACACAGGGAGTATGTGTTGTTCTATTTTTTCCTTTATCACTCTTTCAAGAATTTTTATTCCTAAAGGTCCCATTGAAATTGGTCGTAGATTAGATAAAGATGATATTGCTGTTGGTTTTTTGTTTAATGGAACCATTGCAATTGGGTATAGACTTTGTATGTTGTAAATTTTTTGGGATATGTAATTGGCTAGATCGCACAGGTATTTTGCTGTGAAGTGACTAAGGTGTTTGAACACAAATTTGGGAATTCCTTGTGGTCCTGGGTGACATGTGTTTGTTATTGTTGCAAGTTGAAATACAATGTCAGTTGTTGTTATTGGTGTGTCTGTTTCAGGGTCTCCAAATATGTCTTCATTTGGTATGTACCCTCTCTGTTTTTGCAGTTTTTTTTTAAAGTGTTGATATATTGGGTTTATCATGTTATGTCCAGCTGTTATAGAGCCATCTATTTCAAGTGCCATAGGCACTCTGACTGTGGATGGGTATCCCAATGCCCACCGTATGTATGCTCTGGTCCAAGTATGTTGTTGTGTAAGGCATATTTTTTTCTTTTTTATTGCTACATATTGCTTTAGTGTATTGCATGTATTGTACATTTCTGTAAGTTTTTTAATTTGTGTTTGATTATCTGTAGTTGGTCTGGAAATGGTTATTCTTTTATGTAGTTCATCTGCCAATGCTAATAATCTGGTGGGGGGTGTTGAGTTGCAGGTAATATGATTGATGTTGAAAGAAAGTATATTGGTGAATGCTATATACTTTTGTACTGGATCGAGTGACATGTTTTGAAGTTTTTGGAGCATTATATATGTTTCTGAATATAAGAATTCAGTTGTTTGTGCTGGAAGAAGTATTCGCATAGTCTTTTGGAGGGCTATTGTTGTATTCTGTATTTTTGTTAGGTCGAGGGTGATGAACTGAGCAGCATGATCTGAGATTATAGATGGACAGAGTTCAAGATTAAAATAATGATGTAACATTGGTGAGTAGAAACACAAATCAATAAGTGACTTATATCTATTGTTATTAAAAGATATTGAGTTTGATGGGAGAAAGCCCTCAGCACTCATAAGTGGGATTGTTATTTGATGGATCCATTTGGTGACAAAAGTTTGGTAAGTCATGTTGAAATCTCCCAGGAGTATTATGGGATTTGGTGTTGCTGTAAGCATTGAATTTATTGTTGCTATTATTCTGGAGATGATGACAGGGCCTGATGGTATATATACAAATACTAGGTTAAGTGTGATATTTTTATGATGGAGTGTTAATATGATAAGATTAGAGTCAATATATATAATTTTAAAAGAATCGAAAGGGCAGTTGTGGGAAATAATTATGCCTGTGCCACCTGATGGTAATGATGATTGCCTTGAGCAGGCACAAAAACCTTGGCTGACTAAATATTTTGATGGATCAATTATTATTATTATTATTATTATTATTATTATTATTATTATTATTATTATTATTATTATTATTATTATTATTATTATTATTATTATTATTATTATTATTATTATTATTATTATTATTATTATTATTATTATTATTATTATTATTATTATAATAATAATAAATTGGTCAATCTAGTTGTTCTTAATATAAAACTTGTCAACCATTGATATAAAATCTTATTTAATTAGGTGCATTTAAATTAAAAGTGATTAATTATAAAGCATGAAGCTAAACTGGTTAATAAATAATTAAAATTACCCCAAATTGCCAAAAAAACAACAACTCTAAAACAATCAATAGTTTTATTACTATAATAAGAATTCTCAAGTGTAAAGAATTATAAAATAACACATTTAAACTAAACATTACCCCAATTCCACTTACTTCCCATACACCCTTAATATTAAAAGAACTTTTAAATAAGTTTGTTACTTAAAAATCATACTTTTTTAATAATAAAGATTATTTAATTCCCCTTTTTATTTCATTTCTCTCAAAGAAGACAATCTTAGCCTCATCAATCAGTAATTTTAATTAAAAAACAGGATTGCACACTTTGTATTTGGCTGTCATATAGGTATTTTAATGAGTGCAGTAAGATTTAGCAATATCTCAATTTTCAACTATCTGCACTTCGCAAATTAAAATATTATTTACATACTTTACTGCTTGTTATATATTCTCAATACTGCTATGTAGTAAATCATAGGATTTTGTGTTGTATGTTTATGATTTAGACTCGGTGAGTTATTTGTGAAGATATTTAAAGCTTCAAACTTTCGGATCTAAATACTTACAACTGGCTTAGATATATAGAAAGAAAAGTTGAGAGAAGCATGGCCGCCCTTTTCTCATAAAATCTTTGTTGTGTGTTTAGGTTTGATTGTCGTTTAGATGGCTATCATATCTGATTGGCTGTCGTATAGATATTTTAACGAGTGCAGTAAGATTCAGCAGTATCTCAATTTATTTCAATTTTCAACTATCTGCACTTCACAAATTAAAATATTTTCTTTTTTACATATTATGTCATTATTTATAATCATAACACTATTCTTGTTTTTCATTTTAATGACAATGTTTAAAAGATCACCTGTAATTAAACAATGGATAGATCAACATATTAATTAAAGGTAATCGAGTTGAAAAAATTAAGATATATTTCTTATTTTTAAATTTGCTACTATGAATTATAATAAATGTAATATATTGAACAAAAATATAGAGAAAACTTAATATTAAATTTACTAAAGTCCAAGATAAAATTTACAGATATTTATTAAAAGTATTTTATGAAGTCAATTTTTAAATTATTGATTGATCATAAATATTTAAATAATCATAAATATTTAGGTTCTATAAAACCAAACAAATTCTTCATTTCTAAATTATAACTTTATTGATAATTTCTGCAATTTGTTCTTATGTATATTAGTTTTAATTTCATGTTTATAAATTTATGCTATGTTCATCAGAACGGAGTTTTGTGGGGGTTTAATAATTATCGGAGAGGCGATTAGGCACCTTTCCATTATGTTAGAATATTATCAATTAAAGAAATATAGGCAAAACTCCCTTCTGAAATCAAACTATTATTTACACTAGAGTGGGTCAGTTACTTATAATGCACAGAATGTTATTTAAAAAGGAATATTTTGCATAGATTATTTAAAAATCAATCTTTTGCTTAAGTTATTTAAAAATCAATATTTGCTTAACATTAGGCATGAGTAATTCTATACAGCATATAAATAATAATTTAAATCTTAGTAAATCCTTAATTTTGCTGTAACTTTCCTTAATTAGAGATTACGCATACAGATATCCTTAAAGTGGATTCCTGTTATTGCCTTTGTAGTGTAACTAGGTATACTATATATGAACTGACTTGTAGTAGTGGCATTGATGGAAGCTAAGATTTGGCATAGGAAATATTAAATTAGCATGGTGAATGTGTTGTTAGTTAGCATAAATATGTGTAACTTCTTGCTATACCTATAATAGCCAGGATTGATTCTACATTGTGACACCTTGACAGTTTAGGCAATTGTGACATTCATTTGTATTTGAAGGAACCAAAGTGTTCCAAGGGCTCATTAAGCCGCTGTTCCATTCACTTGAATAAAAGGGTCTTTTCATATTATAGCAAATAACGCGGTCTGAGGAACCAATTACTAGGTAATGAACCTCAATTAAGAACACATTCGAGATGCACATATTCTGATACTATAGTTTGTAATCTGAGTTAATGCAATTATCTGTGTAGTAATTATTTATTACTAAAATATTATATGTTATGTTTAAACTTAATAATATAATTTCAAACTGTTACATAAATTGATCATTCTAGCTATTATTGATTTTCACGATATAAATCATAGCATAGGTTAGGACGTAAAGGATGGTATAAGCATATTGTCAGTTCCACAAAGTCATAATCTAATTAAACATTTTGCAACCCTAAATTTCACTCACCTGCACGTGAGCAAATATAATTGGCGTTGTTTATTGTTTATGGATAATCACATTAAGCATTTTGTAAATCTAAGTATTCACACCTGTGTGTGAGCAACATATAATTTACATTATCATAGTCTTTGTAAACCCAAGTATACACTTACCTGCGTGAGCACTATATAATTTGTGTTACCATATTCTTTGTAAACCTAAGTATCCACTCACCTGCATGTGAGCCCTATATAATTTGCATTATTATATTCTTTATAACCCTGAGTATTATTCACTCACCTGCATGTAAGCCATATGTACATAATTTATTTTGCTTTATAACTTATTGTTACATTAAATTTATGGCATATAAATCCACTCTTGCTCATTACTTTATAAATCACTAGTTAAGTTATATATCATGTGGGGGGGGTGTCTCGTTTTACTGCTTTGCTATTGCTAGAACATGAATAGAGAGATATCATTCATCATATCATTCATCATGAGTTGATTTGAAAGCGCGGGTAAGAGTTGAGGTATGATCAGACATAGGATATTACTATCCTGACTTGGTCAACTTTTGGTTCTCTGACTTGCACTCTCAGTCTATTGAGCAAATGTACAAAGCTGACCATTACAATATGTGCAGGGAATTGTTTACATAAATACATATTTATAGAAATTGGATTTATGAGCATTGCCTCCACTTACTATACCCGATCTTTAGAACAAACAAGCAAGAGAAAAAAAGATTGACATTAACTTAATAAGGACTAATTTTAATTTTTAGAATTAGTTTTAACTTGCAAAGCACCTAACCAATCTTAGACATGAGATAAGTTATAATTTGTATAAAATTGAAATCACCAAAATATAGAACTAATTTCAGAATTATATAACAATGCAAGTAAATAGGTTTGGATCAAAACATTAAATTGCTTTTGAATGTCTGGCTGATGATTTAATAGTACAGAAATTTATAATTGATTACTGGAAGAAGGGTGCATTAAGTCATTAGATTCAGATGCACTAGTACCATGATCCTAAGTCAGGGATAGAAATAGAACAGTACTGGATCTGAATTTAATGATTACTGTCATCTTAATATGTTTTGATTATTCAGGCACACCATATATAGCAACATTACAACAGACTAAACAAAGATTTGCACCTGAAAGGCATTATGTAATTTTGGAGTCACGTATTGGGGGGGGGGGTTAAAATTAAATTATTTTAATTCTCCAATTTTAATTTGCTCCACATTGAACATATAGATTTCCTTATAAGTTTTACTTCTTAGAATATGATAGGCTTATACAAGAATTGATTATTTCTCATTTGAAATTAAGTTTTAAATATTGCTGTTGGTTCTCATTTCCAATTTACATTATAAGTTAATTTGTTACTATTAAATTTGAAAAGTACTGATTGTGGTCTTTATTAAAAGTATTTTCTCAAGGGTCACAGTGGCATTGTGAGGATCCAACCATCCATAAAGTTCTAGAAAGTATTTTATCAATCGTTTTTTTATTTCAACTTCATCTTGACTACATATAAAGGAACTTTTTTCAATAGTACTTTCAGAAGTTTATTTTCAACATTCTTTTAGCAGTAATTAATTGAATCTTCTATTTTATTTGAATGAATAATTAAGAAAAACCACTGCATTTAATGCTTCAAGTTCTCATAGTCAATGCAAATATTTTTGACTTTAATTTTTCCCTAATTATATGTATAAATTAGAAAAATCTGCCCAATTGCATATTTATAATATTGTTTCACTTTTATTTTTGTTAATAGCTCGTTGTTTTTATGATGTATGGAGTGAATGGAGTCCTTGTGAAAATGGTGTTCAGAAAAAGACTAGAAAAGTTGTTGCTGGAGAAGCTCGATGCCAAGATGCTAAACGTACTGGGAAGACAAGATCCTGTAAATCCAAGGCATGAAGTAATTTTTTTTTTTTTACTTTTGTATATATATCATTAGTTTATATTTTGTTGAGCTTTATTAGCACTTTAAAATAAACATATAAGTAGTTAATGTTAAGTTAAAAAATATTTGTAACAATTTATATAAACAATATTTATAACTTGTTGCAAGTTAATTTTTGCAGTGCTGTAATTAAAGAAAGTTGTTAGTCGAGAGGTCATCGCAACCGCCTTGCAAGCAAGTAGTTGGTTGCAGACAGTTGTGGGTTCGCATCCCGGCTGATGCTATGACATATGAGAAAAAAATAAAGTAAAATGGCATTCTTAAAATATTTAAGGTGATATTTATATTAATGTGACCCCACACACATGAATAATCTGTAATTTCTATCTGTTTTCCGAGTTATAATTTGTAATTAATGTGTGTATGGTTTATTCTAACAGATTTAAATTTTACTTATTTTTCAAAAAATTAAAAATATAAATTTTAATTTTTTAGCTTACAGTGCATTTATGCAAATGCATGTTTAAAAAAAAAACATTGTTATATAGTTTGCTACTTACTATCCATGAATGTCAGCAGCTGGGCAATGATTTAGAACCAAATACTTTGGATATGGTTTGGCTAGCATATGTATTAAGATTTTTCTCTCTAACAAATAGAATATAACTGTGATTGTTCATATTATATGTTTACACATGGTTATTTTTTTTAAATTACTCTTTGAGCAATGATCATCTCTCAGAAAATTGTCAATTTACTAAGCTAGTATTCTCATTTTATTAAGCATATTCAAACATTCATTTAGATAAAAGAATAAGAAATTGAAAAACATCTGATGAACTTACTGCTATGCTATCATTAGCTTTGATAAACTATATATTAGTCACCACAATGGCATATCTCTAATAATAAAACAGATTTTTATAATGATAGAAAAATGACTTAATATATATCAGTAAACATCTAGACTAAGGCCCCAACATTTTCACTATTTAATCGCTCTTCGTCCATATTTGATATTTTTATCTTAGTTATATTATTAAAAATTCATCCAACTCAAATCTTGAAAATAATAACAATACAGGACCCCCCCCCCTTTAACTTTATCCCTCAAGGGTTACAATTGATATATGATGCCACAATAAATTTTCATAGGCCTTAATTTATATAATTTTTTTAATTGAACAGGTATCTGTCTCCTACCTTCCTAGGTATATCTTATTTTTCTTAAATTAAATAAGTTTGAATTTCACTTACACTAGTAAGTTTTATAATAGTTTTTTTGAACTTAACTTATCTCAATAATTTTATTTCTCCATTTTCTGCAATCTATGGTTATATATATATTTTACTTTTTTATACAAATATTATAATACTTATAGTTAAAAAAAATCAAATATATTTATTATAAAAACAGATTGTAAGAAAGCAGTTAGTTGATTCCAGTTAGAACCTATTCTAAATAAAATTAATTTTATTTCATTTTTTGTGATTTTATGGTTATATTTTTAACTTTTTATACAAATATTATAGTACTTACTGTAAATAACTCTTATAATTTAAAAAAAATCAAATTTAAAACCATAAATATATTATAAAATAATACTTTTCTTAGGAGTCGTACCCGATATTGGTTGTAGTATTTATATTTATAACAATTTATAGATATTCTGAGTTATAGTAACATTCCCATGCCTTGATTAATTCAAATATTTATACTATCGATAATTTACAAACTATCAAAAAAATAATACACACCTTCCTGCAGCCCTCCACTAATAGGAATAAATCAGATATATATGGTTACTATTCAGAAAAACTCTTGCTTTTAATACCAATAGGGTTTCTGAATTCTAACAATCTATCAGATTCTGTAATATTATAAGTGAATATATTAAATCTTTCTTGCATTTTTTGTATTTTAGGTAATTTTTCATTATATGTTTTGATTGATTAACAGTCTTTTTCAGAGTTTCTTATATTTAATTAAAATAGAAAATCATATTACATTACAATATATAATACTAACCAAAACAACAAAATTTTACTAAAATTCTTTCGCAACCATGGCTTCATTTACTAACAAATAGATCTTCTCAAGTGAAATTCAACAAGATACATACAACATATATATACAAAATAAAGCAAATTTATATCTTTAATTTGCAATATAGATATGTACATAATTCCGTATATAAATTTATACATACACATATACATTTATGTACTAAACTAGTCTGTATTCAACTTAAATATAATTGAATAATTAATCAAAAAAAATGTCAGTTTAAAAAAACAGGCAAGTACAGTACCAAATATTCAAAAATAAAAACAAATGTATATATATATGTACACACACATATATATTATTAAATACACAAAAAATTCTGGAATAAATTTACAATTTTCAAAATACCAATATATAAAAATAAATAATAATACAGCCATTCAGAATGACAGACATTTTGTAAACTAGTTATAATTATTATTTATTTTTATATAAGTCTTTTGAATATTCTAGAATTTATTCCAGTTTATTATATTTATTTTTTCATATGTCAAAGCATGGGCCAGGAAGCGAACCTGGGACAACTGCTTGTATGCAGCTGTGCTGACCACTCGGCCACCAACGCATATATATTATTATTAATGATAAAAAATCCAGTTATTTGCTAAAATTAGCCCCCATCTCCAAAAGGAATATGTCTATAGAGCAATTATAACACATAAATATATAAAATAATTGATTATATATAGAGCTCCCAAATAAGCTCTTAACAAGCTTTTCAGAATATTCCCAATCCCTTATTTGCAAGCTCTATATATAACATTTGTAATACAAGCTTGTTAAATTGGGTCATGTGACATGAATTTACTTCTTTGTAAAATAATTGATGTATTGAATCAGTTCTGAAAAAGGCTATTATTAAATTGAAATATCAGGAAAATATATAAATTAAAAAAGGTGAGAAAATATTTTTATTTATTCTATAGACTTTGAATATGAGAAATTCATTTTCACTCGTGCTCCCCTCCCTCCACATTTATTTGAATAAGATTGCCTTTGTTTTACCCCTCAGTGAATAATGACATTGAAATGTAAAAAATCAATGTTAAATAGACTAATAGAAAAATCAAATAATACTGTAAGAAATTAAAAGAATAATGTGAAGTTATGAATGTAGTTAGCATAATTTGTATTTTAGAATTTAAAATACTGCTTGGGAGGAATCGTGCGATCTTCAAGCACTGAAAATAACAAAGTTGATCTGCAATTCAGGGACAATTAGCTTTTCAATTGCACTAAATCATGTGAGACATAATAATAATGACCATTTGGGATTTAATATTAAAATAAATTTAAAAAATTACAGTTCCAAAATTTAAAGTTTTTTAAAAATATTTTTTAAAGACAATAAATCATTTTGCATATAGTTAATTTAACATTGAAAAACATGTATTAAACACTATTTAAAATGTTTTTTTTAATTTTTTTTTTTTGTTATTAATCATATTTATAAGTTTGCCCAAATTATTGCCTTTCTTTTTACAGACTTAAGAACTATGGTGGAGCCACCGACAAGTTCAAGCATCCTTATTCCTGCTAGTGCATCCAAGTTGAATCAAGCAAAAAAATTCATTATTCAGAATTAGATATATTTAGTATATAATACATTTTATTTTGTGAACAAAAATGCAAATATTTTTTACTATTGTTTTTAGATTTGCAGACAATCAATTTATTTTATTTCATTATAAACATCAATAACTGAATTCTGATGTGTGTTAACACTTGGAAGCATTGTTACCTCAGCATTATCTAACTACTTCCCGCATGCCATCATATATCAAGACTATATATAGTCAATTATGTATTTGTTATTAGCACTATAATTTGTAGCCAGTTATATTGTTTATTTTACATATGTATTTATTAGGATATAAAATCAAATTGGTCAAAACTGTTTATGTGGAAGTACCTTAAAAGAAATTTGATACACATAACAATTAAAAAAATTCCTAAAAAGACAAATATTTGTATCAATTTTCTTATAAGGCATATCTTTTTCTAGAGTAAAAAATATATTTAAATTAGTATATATGCTTTTTAGCTTACAATTTTTATGGGATTAAAAATGTTAAACACTTTCACTATGCTAGCTTCTTTGTTATCACCGTTAGGGTTTTTTTTTTTTGGTTTTGTTTGACGTCAAGTTTGTGGGAAGGGATGATAGTAATAATGTTTTTAGTAATGTATGTTGTATTTGTAATTTTTGGGGTTGGAGATTGGGAAGTTAATGTTAATATATTGAAATTACGATTTGATTTAATTTTTGTGAATGAGTGCGAGAAAGGATTTAAATTTATTTCTGCTTTATTTTTTACTTAAAATTAGAAGGTATATTTTCTAAATGGATTATATTAAAATCAATGAAAAATATTAGCTATAAGAAATATAAAACGTCTTCCCAATCATTTACCTGCAGTAATTTTAATTTAGAAAAGACAATTGTTGACTTTAATATTTTTTTCCCAATGTTTGAATGTATAAACAAGAAAATAGAAAAACTGAATCAAAATGTATAAATTTTTCTTAAATAAATTTTCTTTTAAAAAAAAAAAAAGTTGTCTTATTAATGTTGTGTATCAGTATTATTGGCTTTTTTTTTTTTTAGCATTTTCTGGATTAATTAATTCACCAGATCAAAATGCCAAGAGTGAAAAATTCAGCTATATATCCAGTTTCCTTTCATTGGTAACAGCATTTTTCAACCAAACATTTTATTACAGAACTCTTTATAATTCCTAATGTAGTTACAAAACAGTTACCATATGTTTGGGTATATGCCACATATATATATAATTTACATCCAATTTTTTCAGCAAAAATTTGTTGTTTTTTTGAAAAATTATTACAAAAAATCTACAAAAATATTTCATTTTTTACATTCTAAATTTTTTTTTTTAAAAGTATATATGATTGAAAAAACAATATATTAAATTTGGGTTCTATATATTAAAAAATCAGTAAATGGTCGTGTTTATTTAAAAAAAATTACACTTCCATACGAATATTCATAATTATTCCAAAACAAGTTATATTTAAAAAAAAAAAAATAACCGCCTATCAGGTATGCACATACAAAATTAAAATATAAATCATATTAATTTTAATAATTAAGGATTTGAAATGATTAATTCTTTGAAATCCTTGTTATGATGTTCAACTTACCATAACTTACATTATGGTAGACAAAATATCCCATAAGATGATTAAAAATATGTGATCAACATGTATGAGATTAGTCATTTTTTACAATGTGTAAATTATTATGAACACACAGATTCTATAATAACTAAGATGCGATTGTAAGTGGGACTTCAGATCAACCAATTGAAAAATATATATTACATTCCAAAGTTTAAAAAAAATTAAGAAGTTGCAAATTCAGCAGGAAATCTGTTGAAAACAATCAATCATCGGTTAATTACTAAATTAAATGAAACACATTCATATTAGCAAATTTAATAAAAAGAAAGTCATATTTGAATTTATATTTTCAAAAATTAAGTATGTTCAAAAAGCAGTATAGATTGACAAGAATTTGTAAGCTATGGAGTCATGTTAATTGTATACGCCAAAAAAAAAAAGTTATATTAAAGATCTAAGCAGCACCAGATTTTCCCTTTTTGATATATGTTATGTATTTCTACATCAATAATTTACATTTATTCACAACATTAATAAACACCCATCCTTTATAAAATTAAAATTCATTTAATATAAGCTTGAAAATATTTCTACATAATACAGTATTAATTAAACAAAAATTAAATAACTATTAATGAATTTGGCTTTAAAAAGAATATTAATTTTAAAAAACTAAACAAATATATTTCTTTAGTGTATTTTTAAATATTGCATTCAGGTAAAAACATTTTGTATGCTTTGATATTTCACAAAAAAAATTTTTTTATAATAAATATTAAAATATATTTTTATATATTTCTAATATTTATAAAATTTTATAATAATAATCAATAAACAAAATTGATAATAAACAACTTTAATGTAAATAAAATTTAATTTTAAACATGTCATTTTAATTCTTTATAAGTTTTAAGTTTGAAATTTGACTATATGAAATATTTATAGATGAAAGAATATTTACAAATGCTTAATAAAATTAAATACAATATTTGGCACTAAAGAATAAAATTAAAATACTCATTTCTTAATGTTTTTACATAGAAATATTTATAAATGATTAATAAAATGTTTATAAACAAAGCAAAAGATAGTGATCATGAGATGAATAAAATGTTTATTATTGTATTAAAGAATAGAAATTATTTTAAAAGAATCAAAAATGATATGAAAAATTTTCATTTATTTTCATTAATCAATAAAAATACTTGTTTTTTTAATCATGATATCTGTACCTATATTAGAATGTAAAGCTTCAATAAAATGATTAAAATGTAGATTTTAGAACAATACAGGGGTAATAGAAATTGCAATGAAAATATGTTAATGCAGATACTATATTTTTATCATGTCATATGTAAGACAAATTATATTGTTTGACATATTTTTGTATATTACAAGTTAATAATTGTACAAGAATATTAAAAGTTGCTAAATTGATAACTAGATTTAATCGAATTATAGTTACCTACATAGATAAGAAACATTAATTCTGGTACAAGCCATTTTTAATAGGACATATTTGTATGAATGCTTATTAGAATAATGATTGCTTATTATGTATCACAATTATTCTGCCAAAAGAGCAAAAAATATTGGAGATATATTGTAATATACATGTTTTACAAATAGTTATCATGATAGAAAATTTGAATTATCAACCTCAGGATTTGTCTGAAATTTGATATAAACTATGGAAGAAATTTGACTTCATTAGTTGATGTGTTATCAACATTTTTCTTTTGTTTTGATTAAATACTTGCAATTTGCATAATTGATATTTTTTAATCATCTGGTATTGGAAATGATGTTAGAAGATCAGAGCATAATTAAATCTACATTTTTTATAAGCTAATGGAAACTAAACAGACAGCCAATGAATATTTAAAGATTCGCTTCTTATATTAGTTAAGAAAGCATCTAATGACATCCATAATAACTAAATCTCAAATATTTTTCATTTTATCTTGATCAATTTTCATCATAAAATGACAAAATAAGTTAATACTTTATTTTTTATTAATTTTATCAATATCTTAAAAGTATTAATGTTAAATTATTTTATTTGTAGCATTACTCCATTTTTGTTTACTTCTTTAAGTGTATACATAACAATTTAATATTTGGGTCATTAGTAAAATAACATGCATGCACATACATATTGAGATGGTTGTGTGTGTCATGGTGTACAATATAGTAGTGTGTGCACATATAAAATTGAAAAGTAGAAATAAACACAAACAAAATTTTTTGTATATTTCTATATTATACTGGAATAACAGTTAAGGATTAAATACTTTTGAATTTTAAAAAAAATTATAAACATTTAAATAGATCTCAATATTTTAATTCTAAAATTAAAACAAGCATGTTTTTATGTTACAATAGATATACTGTTAATTATAATATTCTACTATCTATTTTGATTAAAGAAATTTTTTTAATTATAGTTTGTATAACATATATTGATAATGAATTGAAGTCATTAACATTTTTCAATCAAGTAAACTTACTTTTAATTACTTTCTATTTTAAATTCCACCCTGACTATAAAAACATTGGAAAAAAGATTAGAAAAGTTTTACAGATTATGACAGCATGATGACTATGAAGTTATAACTGAAGGCTAGTGCAACATTGGAGTTTTGATTTACATGGAGGCCAGGACCAGATTTTCTGATTCATTAGCCAATATATAGTGTACTAGCCAGTATGCCTTTAGTCTATCAAATTCTAGATTAGAGCTGAATGTATATATGTCAATAGTTACTGGATTATACCTTTCCTGAAGATACCAATAAACCAGTCTAGTTTTAAAAGGGATCAGCTTATCAATAAAGTCTATCAGTTTGCTAAAGAATGTTTATATTTATAGTTTTATCTATAAGCAGTGAAGCACAGATAAATGTACTGCATCATATATATATAAAGTACAGCTGGTAAGTAGAGTGTTATATATATTGAGAATGATATCATAATTTCTTGAAAATGTTAGTTGTAATTTTTAAATTACAAATTTTTTTTAAAATAAATAACTTTTATTCAATTAAAAAATATTTCCAGTATATTTTATTAAAAAAAGGAAAACTCCAAAAATCTTTCTATACTAAACAAAAGAACTTGCTAGAATATTTTTTAAGAAGTTTATAATTAATTAAGAGTAACCTGAAAAAAGAAAAACTTTTATGGACTGTCAAAGTAGTGTATTTTTTTTAAAAAAAAGTAAAAAGATTTTTTTTTTACTATTAGAAATAAAGAATAACTTTAGTTCATACTATATTTTTATACATATATATATACATGAAAATTTTATGTATATTTTCAACATGGAACTGTGTATTGAGAAAATATATGGTTTATTAGGGTTTTTTTTATAAATGAGTATGTGCATATACTTCCATGTGCACACATATATGTTAAGCCAATCATTATGTATTATAAAAATGAAGTTCATTATAGATTTATGATAATTCAAATATGTTCATAAATTATTATACCACTTGTCTATGTGCTTATATTTAAGTGTTTTATATAAATCTATTATGAGGTATTTGTAAATCACAATTTGATAGCTTATTGTATTAATCAAAATCAGAATGTTGAATTTATATTTATGGCATACTCAGATCTTAATTTCATTCTATTGTTTCTAATTAATAAATTTATATTTCATTGTTAAAATTATTCCAGTGAATTTAACTGATCCTAGAATAGATTTAAAACATTATATGTTACAATTATATCTCTTGCTCTCAATAACAATTAGAACTTTTGCTCACTGAGTTGAATTCGTGCATAATGGTCTGTTATATAAAAGGGGTTTATGTTTAGTGTTATGGACATTCAGATGATGATGCTGAAAAGGAGATATCCTTTGAAATTCATGCACATTTCATTTTAATATAATTGGCCAGTCCATTAATAGTACTAAATGGCCAGAGCATTGATGATGATCAGCATGTTTTAGTTATCCCAGCATTATTCTTTTTTGTTTCTTATGGATTAGCACTTAAGTTTGTGCATCAAAATTATTATGTTGTATTGCTGTCCTAAGTTTGGCAAAGGCTAAATAATTAGCCTGGTCTATAGTAGACCCATTTCAAATCTAATCACTAGATTAACTGTTGATTTATTTTTAGTGTTGATCATCTGGTTGATGATGTATAATGCTGGTGAACTTATAGTTAATTCCATGTTGATCTCTCATGCTCATTCCTCATTATATTCATTTGTGATTAATTTTATATTCAAATTTTGTAGTAGCAACCAGTTAATGATGACTTTCCATCATCCCAAGATCCCTACCATTACAATACATATTAAAAACTACACAATATGTAATACTCTATTTTTCTATAAATTATTTTTCTCTCATTTTAGCATCAATTTTTAAATTAAGCATTACAGGTGGATACACAGACTGTATAATGTCGAATGCTATTTCAGGATTTATACCACTTACAAAAAGACCTTGGAAGCAAATGATAAGAAAGTGGCAATCACAGTGTTATATATATTTTCGCATTCATACTGAAGCGGCAAGTTTGTTGGTTCAAATGATTAATAGAAAGACTATTATCATTTTCTTTTATCTAATACTCATAATAATAAATAGCAGCGGAATGGCATCTCAATACTCCTATATGTCTATTAGTTATATTTAACTATCAATAATATCTGACATATAGAATGTAAATACAGCATCAATTCATTTTATGACTTTACATTATAATAGGTATAACCTAACAAATAAAAAATGTCAACAATGCAAAATAAAGTAAAACACTACAACATTTTTAAAAATTAATAATTTTTATTTTATTTTCAAAAGATAAAGGACACCGGCTGGACATCTGTGTCAAGCCAAACAAAAATAACGTGCAATTCTGCCATTAAAAATAGGGGTGGTTAATTGAAAGAAAAAAAAAAGGTTTCCATTATCAGCAATTATTTTAAACAAACGTTTAATATATATATTCTTTATGCTGCTTAAGGAATTCATAAAATGATAAATCAAGCAAGAAGCTAACAATTATGCTGAATCGTCCTCATATGTTCACTGATATATTCTGACAGAGCTTACAATGGAAACAAACAGTCTTTCTCATCAGAAAAGTCAATATAATAATATACAAGAAATCAAAAGCTCTTTAATGAAACAGAAAATAATCTCAATCTCAGTCCTCTCCTAAAACAGATTCCTTTTTAAAAAAGTAATTTTGATTTATAATTTTAGAGATAGAGAGAGGAATGAAATTCTTTCAGAAGCTATAGTTTGCACAAACTACAGACAATTCTGATTATTTTAATTACTTTGGCAAGAGGAAATGCTGTCCAACCACTATTAATAAAGCCATCTAATATTATGGAGAAAGAGCACTGGAATTGGAAGATCATTTATTATGATCTTAAACAATAGATGGCAGTTATACAACCATCTAAATCTCAATCATTACAAAATTGAGGGAATTAATGTACAGATATTTACATATATTTTTTTTCCAGCATTATACAGGGATTCAATCCAAATCATTTTCTGAAGAAGCAGAAGGTGAAGAATCTGTATATATTTTTAATGCACGTTCTTTTCTAGGAGAATATATCACACGTTGACCAAGCCTGCTTAGTCTAAAAAGATATAAAAGATAATTAACCTAAATTTACAAAAATATAAAAAAAAATATTATTTTAAATCATCAAAATATTCAATTTTTCATTAATTACAAAACACAAAACAGCTGGGCTTCATTTTATTTTTGAAAGTCAGATATACAAAATATAATACAGAAAAAAATAAACATTTATATGATATATACTTTTAAGAACATAGAAACAACAAAAAATTATTGAATAAGAATCTATCAAATTATAAAAGAGCCAAATCCAAAATTCTTTACAAAAGTTAACCTAGAGACGTATGTTTAAATTCACCAGATTTCAATGACAATTATTAAAACATGAGATATAGAAAACACGAGATATAGAATATGGTCAAGTATTTTAAACATTATATATACAGTATATAATTTCTATTCCACCACACTTCCTCGAAATACATGAATAAAGATATTTAAAAAAGATAACTTCTACGATACATTTCTGACTGAACTACATAAATACACACACACATAACGTATAGCCTATGAATAATTCTTCTAACAAAATCAATACTAAAGACAACATCTCCAAAATTCATATTCTGGGAAATTTCAATTACAGCAAGAAAGGTATAGCATAAAATGTGTAAAAAAATATTTTTTGCAATATTCATATCGAAGAACAAGAAAAATTTAAATTATGATATTGAACAATTTATGACTTCTCATTTGGTTTTATTTTAAAATAATTTGCTAAACAAAAAAACCTATTACATTTGTATTGGCTGAAAATAGAATAAACTTACTGTTAACTCATCCAGAAGAAAAAAAAAAAGAATTAAATCTAGCTTAAAATAATGACAAAAGTAATTGCCAGAAAAAAGAATCAGAAAGTGATTTCTTTAATAAATAATTCTACATGTTAAAAACAAGACTGAAAAACGATTAGAGATAAATATATACTTTTTTCTTATAATTCTTCTCTGTAAGTTGTGAATATCAGAATGCAGTTCCAAAAAAATATAGGTATTGGTGTAATAAGAAAGTGCACTTTCTATTTTTAATAAAATATTCAAATGGTTTTATGGCTCAAAAATTCATAAGTTCAAGCATTGGAAATGCCAACACCAGAATCGATCCTTAAAATTCCACATTCCAATCTATTTTTATTTCTCTTAAATGCATCATTTTATCTAATTTCAAAATAAAAAGATTAAACAAGTTAACAAAAATAAGACAATTATTAAAAATATGTTGCAGGCTGACTTTATAGTTGTAACAGAAACAAAGTTAAATAGAACTTCTGAAACAACAACAACTTTCTGCAAGAAATTAACATTTTCCATGTTATTCTAAAATCCTAGCTAAAGAATGAGATAGAGATTTTAATAAAAAATTATTTTATATATTGTGTGCAAATTCAGCCTGTCTTTCAAAGTTTTTTTTAAAATTAGTAATAAACACTGTTAATGTACACACATATGCAGAAAAAGTAATTTTTAAAAATATTCAGTTTTATTACTAACTAGCATGCTTTTGATATATCATGTATATCATATTCATAGCTTATAGTAATATTGACTAGTTTTTTGATCGAAAAACGGCCCTTGCTATTGCCCAGGCCTCTTTTATTCTCCGCTTTTTGTCCTCTCCATGCATATAATTTTTCTTTTTGATAATTCAAATTTATGGCAGGTTTTTTGTTCATGGTCGATGAATATGTATGTAAATATTCCACATATAATTATATTCATATCAATTTCAATTCATCTTAATAATATTTCTGAATGCCTCATTTTAATAAAAAATTATCATTTGGTACTTATTTTTTAGACCATACAAGTCGCCTAATGGCGCTTTACACCCTTTAATACACATAAATATAACATTACCTGGCCGGCCTTTCTTTATTGTCCGATTTATGGTATTTATTTAAAAAAAAAAGTCTACATTAATTATTGTCCCATTTCTTTATTGTCCGGTGTCTGGTACTATATTTATATATAAAAAAAATAAGTCTACATTCATTTATCTACTTATTTTTTATTGGAAACAAACAAGTTCTTTTTTGTTTTTGCTTTTAAAAACACGCTTTTATTTTAATAATGTTACCGTGCCAGACTTTTTTGTCTTTATTGTCTGACTTCAGGTATTATTTTGAGATTAATTAAAAAAATACATATATAAATTAATTGCTGTACTTCTTTTGGATTGAAACAAAGTATAAATTAATTTATCTACTTATTTATTATTGGAAACGAACAAGTTCTTTTTTGTTTTTGCTTTTAAAAATATGCTATTATTTTAATAACCTTCCCGTGCTGGCCTTTTTTTTTTTATTATTGTGCGATTTCAGGGTCAGAAAGGGGGAATATGTCAGCACGTAGCGATGGAATGTGCGGGGGGGGGAACCGATGTTTTTGATGAAGATCATCCAAAAGATGCAGTAGCAATGCAACCTTAGACATTTGATTTGTCTCGTATGTGTTCTCGCGCAAAGTTTTCGAATGACTTCTCTGCAATGGTGCTTGTCCCTACCCTTTTCCAATTGTTAAAAACCTTGAAAATTGTGTATGGAAGCGCGACAATGGGTTTAAAATTATTACTATGTAATACTACATCAGCTAGAGTGTAAAATCATTACTTAGAATGTACATTTCAAGAGTTATAGCCAGTTGATTTCTAGACACTCTCACATGATACGGTAGCAATCTGTGAAGTGTGTGCATTTGCAGACTTTCGCGAAGCACATCAGTGGGCTGTAAGACTGGTGTGCAATGACATCTAGGCCTGCTAATGGCTAATATGAACAGAACTGTTCTAGAGGCCGTAAGTTTTCCCGCGTAAACAGTATTTTTATGTGTTTTTGCACCTAAAAAATGCCATCAAATGGCTTGTATGGTCTAAAAAATAAGTGCCTATCATTTTATATATGTCATGTACAAATTCATCGTCTTTTCATTTTTTTTAATTAGTGATGTAAATATTCCATTTACAACTATTTACATCATTTTCAGTTCATTTTAATGATATTTCTGAATCACCTCCAGTATAAAAAGTAATCAACTTTATAGTTTAAACATGAGGAAAATATATCTATCTAATGCTGACAATTTTGTTTGACCAATATCGCATAATCTATCTAGCTTATATTACAATCTACTTAAATGATAAAAGCATACATAAATATTTTTCTGGCATATTTCACAAATCACAATAAAAATTTAAAATTAACTATTATCAAAACATATTTTTAGGGTATTAATCTGAATTGGGACACCAATTTTGAAATGATAATGATAACTAATAATATTCCACAATTAGAAGATAATATTTTTAACAAAATGGGATCATTAAATAATATAATCTGAAACTAGAAAAAAAAAATTCTTTTGTACAAATAGAAATATAGGGACAAGTAAAACATCTTAACAACATGAATAGTGTTGATGATATTCAATATGAATTTTTGTACAGTTATGCATCTTGCAATAAACTTACAAGACCCCAAAAGCTTCAAATATTATTCATTTTCTCATATGATCTGGGGTTCAAATCCAAGTCAGATAAATCTTTTATTTTTATCTAATTTCAAGCAGACTCATAGCCAACAAAGGTAATTATCTTTAGATAGACAATAAAATAAAGGACAACTGCTAAATTCTCAGTATCTGATAGTTGATTAGCCTGATAAATCAGTCTTCATTCTAAAGTGGCTATTTAAAAGCTTCTCCATCAGTTGAAACTTGCTAATTCTTTACACCTCAACACATCTTTAAGAAAAAAAAAACAATTTATTTTTGCATTTTTATAAAACTAACCTAATTATCACAGAAAACATAAGATTTTTACTAAATCACAACTAAACAAGATATCGCCCACTTAAATTTGTTCACTATTCTGTCACACAGTATCTTAACATATTTTACAAATCTAAGATCTTTCTAGAAAGTTGAAGCATCTTTGGTTCCAACATCCTAATTTGACACAAACATTTATAAATTACATTAACAGCAGATATATATACATAGTATATTTTCAATTTTATATTTGTAAAATAATTACAAATAGTAAGAGCATAATTTAAGGTTTTTAACAGACATCCTTCCTTTTATAGTCTATTTAGATTGTGTGTTAAAAACACATTCCACACTAGAACAACCAATTAGGATAAATGCTCTTTGCTCTGCAGATATTATTTGAATGTCTGGTCACAGAATAATTTGTGTAATATAAATAACACGTTAAAGCATCAAATTCAAAAATTAATTTTGAGCAAATCTATTATATGCCAAGTCATTCCTAAGAAAAAAAGTCCATTATCATTTAAAGGTTAGCTTAAAAATTCCCTTGCAAGCCAATCTTTAAGCTATTCAACATCTTGTGTGTGTGGAAGGGGGGGGGGGTTAAAAAACGATTAATAAATTAAACTCAAACATTAGAATGCATCTGTACATTACAACAAAAGTACTTTTTAAAACTCTATCTATTAAAAGAATTATAATCTATTAATGTTCTTGGGACAAAAAAATATAAAATTTTTGATGCAGATAAAATTGTACGTAAAAATATAATATGTACAGTAAAACTTATGTTTTACAAAATCAATGACAGCACCTGATATATTTATAGTTTATATAAAAAAAATAAGTATGATTAAGGTGTGAAGGAAGGTAGAAATAGTCATAAGAAAAATACACTCTGCAATAAAAGATTGTTTCATTATCATCAAAGATTATTCAACATATAAAAGCAATGTTAGAATTTTTTCTTGATATTTTTTTCTCATGCTCATATTAAACAATAAAATGATCATTAAAAAAAAAAAAAGAAACATGCACCAAAAGTCAGCCATTAAACAATGTTTTTCTATTTTTATGAGAGTAACTTCATAATCGAATTTTTTAATTCACAATAAAACTTTAATACTGACAAACTAGATATAAAACAGAGAGAATAAAAAAATTAGTCATCTACTAAAAAATTTTCTTTTATAAGACATTAAACTCATATATAATATCTCATTTATGGCTCAGTGATTTAATAAACCATGCAAACAACTGATCAACTATGTAACATTCATACACATATACACAAAGAGACATCACTATAAATTGATTTTTTAAGTCAGACATCAAGAAAAGTCTTACACCTTACTATATAGTCAATTTTTTTAGGAATAATCAATATGAGTGAGACTAGTTGATGGTGACTGATTTATAAGACATCATGATCTTTATTATCTCTATTGTCTATTTAAAAGTTAATCATTTAATATAAAACTATAATATGAACTGTACAAAATTTATGTACAATCGAATTACATTTTAAATAGTAAATCATCAGTGTATCATTTTACATATTTTTAATAATAGTCTGCAATTTAGTATTTGAGCCATTAAATAAAGGCTATATATTTATTTCATATTCAATATAAATATCCCAACTAAAAATGAATTAACTAATGTGAACACCATTGACATATAACCTCAAGAATATGAAGAATTGTAAATGCTAGTTAGACTTATTAATTATTAATGAATATTAAGCTAGTTTTCATGAGAAATGATCAAACATATTTCAACTGATTATTACATCACCCTTTATAACATTTATAAAACATATTTTTGGAAGTAAAATTTTTTGTTTGTTTTATCAAATATATATAATACCGATTTTAAACCATTTTCATGCATTACTAATTGTCATTTAAAAGTATACATATCAATATTAAATTATCATACTCTACATATGCAATATTAAAATGATGGCTATTAAATTTATAAATCTTTCAGCAATAATGATTTTAACAACTTAATTAAGAGCAACAAGACAACTAAACAATTTTTTAATAAGATTATGAAACTTTTACTAGAAATAAATATTAAAACAATTTAAAAAATTTTAGTACATTTTTTAAAATTACAGCACTAGTATGAATTGCTCTTAAAATAAGGAAATCCTTCTATAAATCAAAGCACATTATTGCAACTAAGATATACATATGTATATATCAAATTTGGCATTTTCACAATAAATCAGGTAACAATTGTTACAAAATTCACAGATAAATAATATATTTTAATTTCCATATGTTTTTTTTTTTTTTTTTTGGTGATCTTACCCCATTCCTGAATTTCCAACAATAAAATCACCGCTGGAGGACTCATTCTTTATTTTAGGAAATGCCTCTCGTTGCAAATCATATCTGAGAATTAATTAAAAAAAATATGTTAGTGTATAGCTTATAGAGTATGATAATAATGAATTTAAAAATTTCTAAATGATTAAAATTGTAAATATGTACATTTCTGTGCAACTTAAGCACTTAATAAAAAAAAACCATCAACAAAAAAAAAAAAAAGATTAGAATATAAATGTAATAATGGATGTTAGTAATATATTACAATATATATTACCAAAAAATAATTGTATATTAAAAATTGCTTCTGATTATCAAACAAGTTTAATAATGATTAATAATGTCCAAAGTAGAGTTGAAGATATTTACTTATGTTGTTTCAACAATAATTAAATTATTCATAAAACTTTTTTCTCTTTCACATTAATAACTTACAATTATACAGACAATATTGAAAAAAACATGAATTTTTCAAACTCATTTTGTATTAAAATCAAATATGTTATAAGTTATACATCTTGATGATATAAATCATTAAGATTTCTCTTAACAAATTTCACACCAATGATAATTATGTGATATCATTTATTAATTCATAATACCCTATTACTTAATATTTCAATATAGCTTAAGTTACAGAAACTTCTGCATATCTATCAAAACAAATTTCATTAAAAAGATATATCTACTATAATTATTTATATCTACCAATTGATAGATTCTATACTTTAAGCAATCCACTTTCCGCAGGTGTTCTTATTCTTTGCTTCCCTCTTCTGCTCAATATAACTCCCATTTTAAGATTATCCAGCAACTTTTTATTTCCTCAATTTCAATTTGCTTTGGCATAATTTCTCTATATTTAAGTTGTTTTCCTCACTAGTGAGATATGTATCACATTCCTATAGGAATTAAGCCCATGGTTTGCATCATCTATTTTAAGTACATATCCCTTCTACTTTTTAATTTTTTTCAATAAATAATCTCTTTTCAATATATTTTTAATCTTACATCATTATAACTCATCTTCATTTTCAATGAAACCCAAATCTTACTTTTTTCCCCACATCATCCAAGTTTTTAATCAGTATAAAGCAATCCTCAAACAAAACATTCAGTAAATCTCTTTCTTAGATTAAATACTAACAATTCTAAAATTTTTCATTATTTTTGATATTCAAATACAATATAACCTTCCAAGTATCAGATCAAAAAATTATTATTATATATATAAACACTATGTTGAATATTTATGTAAAAAAACAAGGAGATAATCTAATTTATATATATATATGAGATTACGAGTATCCATAATCTGAATGGTTTCTTTAAACTAAAAAATGAACTTCATGACAGCCTAGCTGTATACTAATGTAAACGTTTGAAGATCGTGAGGTAAAAAAAAAAAAAAAGAATAAGAAAAAGAATAACAATAATTGATTTATTTACAAATCTTAATAATTATTATTGAACTTAATAAGATATTCATAAAAATATTTCTGCACAAATTTAAATTGGTATCCAGCAATTGTATATGGTTATTGAGGAAATGGTCAACCTGTCCCAAATTAAAAAAGTTAATCAAGTCACCATTTGTCAACTCTGCATTAACTGTAACACTGTTTGTGCAACAATGATTTCATCTTCTAATTATATACAAAACAATTCAGATTCCACTCTTTTTCTATTTTTGTTTTTTTACTCTTTTATTCTTTGTATTTATCCTTATTTTTACTTAATTATAGACTGAAGAAAAAAAGTTCAGACTTTCAAAAAATTCTCTTTTTGTGTGTCATATGTATATAAATGGAAAAAATATTAAGGACCAACATGCTAAAAATTATTTTATAAGAATTTTTAAAAAAGCAATATAAATAAAACAAAGTGAAGCTAATTTATTTTATTATCAGTTTAATTAATAAATTGTGTTGAAATTAAATTATTATTAATAATATATATAAATAACATTTTGAAAAATGAAGCATAAGTGCATAAATTATATAAGAAACAAATACTGTGTTAAAAATCATGAATTCCAATCCACTAATATTGTGACATCTCTTTAAAAATAAAGAGAAACTAATATAAAATAGTTTAGACAATATATATAATTCAGATTTTAGATTAGAGATAATTCACTTATATGTAAGCATAATGTCTTTAATTTGTTGTAATGAAAAATCACTATATGAAATTGAAGGTTACAATTAAAATAGGTTATGATAAAATAGATTTCATGTAAGCCAAAGCTTAATAGGACAGCATATTGTCACCTATCTATTGAACTTATACAATGAATAACACTAAGAAAGCAAAATGCAAAACATTTGTGAATATATGACTTAAGAAAGAAACCCTTATCATGCTGATGACATTATTACAGTTATAAACAACAAGAAGACTACACAACTTTTATTTAAAAAAAATTAAAAAACAAATAAAAAGGCAAAATTATGATAATAGGAACATAAGATGATTATAAAGTGATGATAAAATATAAAAGTTGATAACAATTTTTTTGGTTTCCTTGAATTATTCCATCAACAACAACAAAAGAGCCATAAGTCAAGGGATTTATAGCAAATTGATAATAAACAGAATCGTAATAAAAAACCAGAAAAAAATGAAAATATAATTTTTTCAAGATATAATATTTCTTGTGAATCTCTTATAAATATGAAAATTGTATATTGAATATGAAAGACTGAAAACAATGACGTTTTTAGATCCTAATGCTGGAGAAGAGAATACCATGAACATTAAGGAAACTCAACACAACCATGCTAATTTAGTTAATACTAATGAACAAATACAATTCACTAACAAACTTGATGAGAAAAAAAAGAAACAAGCACCTCATCACTATAAAGAAAGTGCTGTTGAGAACCTGAACATATATATCATTGTAAAAAAAAAAGCCATTCAAATTGTAAACATTACTATTATTGTTGGCCACAGATAATAAATTATACATAGAAGCCCATAATCCAGAAAATAAAACCAATCTCTAAATAAATTCATAATAATAGCCTATTTTAAAAAATGGTTTAAATATATAAAATATAAAAACATTATATATAAGTAATCTTATAATTAAATACTAATAAATACAGTAAACTAATTATATATAAAGAACAACTTTTAAAAGTTTTTTTTGTAGTCTTTATCAACTAACATTAATTCTTTTTTTTTAAAAGATATCTTCAAATATATTTTCAAAATCTAACCTTCCCACAATTCATTGATTTTTATGTTGCTGCCCATCTATTCATTAAGTCATGCTTACATTTATATATTAACATAGCTTTCCTTTATTTTCCTTTTATTATTGTTTCTTTCAAATTGTAATATTTTCACATTATAATCAAAATTAAAACCATATATATATATAATCTATTAGATCATAAAAAACCGATGTTGAAATGTTATCATTTCCTTTATAATTTTGTTTAATTTTTTGAACTATTTTTAATAACTGCAAGTGTTCTTTAGTTCTTTTCTCCAATATACAATCTTGTTTCTCCTATATATCCACTACCGCATTTACATCTCCATTTATATATGATGCAATTTTGATTTAATGATGAGGTTTTAGCTTTTGGATTATTTATTATTTTATTTAATCCAAGAGGTGCATAAAATGCAATTTCACATATATCTTTATATAAAATTAAAAAAATTTGTAACAAAATTTTTCAAGTTGTATTTTAGATATATTTAGTTTACTATATTTATTAATATTTAATTATAAGATTATATATATATAACTTCAAAGGAATACAGCTATTGAAGAATAATAGTATTACAAATATATATATATATGACAGTCCAATTTTATGACAGCAAAAGAAATTGACATAGCAACGAATAAATACTGCTTGCTAGATTGGAAAGACATCTTCTTATAGTCCAAATTACAAATATATACAAAGGAAAAGAAAACTTAAAATATGATAATGATCTGATAGTTATTTAATTTATTTACAAATATGTATATTTATAAAGGATGATTCTGTAGTCCCAATTTATAAAAATATTGTAGAAAATATTGCAGTAATTACCATGGAATAGCATTATTTTTCATACAAAAAAAAAAAAAAATTTCAAAATGATTTTATTAAATAATTTGTTTCTGGTCATAGATAAATAATTGCCCTATAATCAAATGTAGTTTGGGAAAACCAAAAAAAACTTTAAAGATATTTTGTCATAAGAAAATACAAAAAAGTATCAAACGAGTTATTTATTTATATAGTGCTATGTTTTTAATCTGTAATAATAATTAGAGATCACTCCGCTACACATCTGCTGGATAGATTTAAACATATACATTTAGATTAAAAAAATAGAGTGATTCATACTATCTTTTCAAAAGATTTTTATCTTATGTTTAGAAAGAAGAGTATTCATTAAATGTTTAAATCTATCCAGTGCATGTATTGTGAAGTGATCCCTAATTATTATTAAAAAAATATCAAGAAGAAAGGCAGGACTTATATATTGTTGTATTAATTTGTTAAAGATATTTTGGCTGTTATTCAAAAAGATTTATGACAAAGTTTGAAATTAGATGATAGACCATCAAATTTTATTCACATTACACTGCTTCTACATAATGGTATTTTGAAGAATTATAACTGATAGTGAAAAATTTGAGACATTTGAAGTGCAGGTGTTAAACAGGAATCTGTACTAGTTCAAACTTTGTTTTCGACATTTATGATAGCGGTTATGGAAAGTTTATGAGTCAGGCATAAGTTTGACAAAGAGCTGAGCTGGTTAAAAGCAATTATAAAAACTTCACCTTCTTGGCTTTTAGATTTACCATATGCTGATGACTGCGGTAGTCTTTGTAATTCAAAAGACAATATACATTGCATTAATTTGATTTAATAATTAATATTCAAAAAGTTGGATTTTCAATCAGTCAGTGTAGAAGACAAACTTTCTGTATAAACAGTAATCAACTCAAGAAATGGATCAATTTAGGATAGACTTGGATGTTGAAGTACAACACAGATTCTGATGCTTTCTGAGTAAATTTATGTAATTAAAAACACAGTAATATAATTACTCCAATAAAAAACTAAAATAAATAGCCAAATGATTTACTGCTCAGGAGTTCATAAGAACTTTGAGCACATAAAGTGATCGATTGGGCCCAATTCATGTATCTTTAGCTTCAGAATCTGTCATTCTATTACTGCACCAAATCATACTGGGTAAAAAAAAAAATAATCAAATGGCTTTATTGCTTGATAATTTACAAGAAATTCAAGTACTGAAAGGGATAGAACTAGTGTAATTGAATGTCACTGCATCAAACAGAGCAGGGCATTACTTCAATTAAATTAGTTAACAATCAATCAATTATGCTCATGGCCAACATCTTTAAATCCACATATCTCTTCCCATCTCTTAAATCATCTATTAAGATCAATCTTTTCCATCACTTTTTTCTTGTTTCCATTCACCATTTTCTCCAAAATATTCCTCATTAAGAAATTATTTTTTCTTGGTATATATCTAATTCAGATTCTCTTTCTATCTCTAATTTTAACAGGCAAAACTCTCCATATGGATTGCATTAGATCCTAAGATCTAGGTGCAGTTATCTCAGATCCAAAGCTCCTCACTGACGAAGACCACAAGCCAGAAACTAGTCTGGGGATATTGGATGAGTAGGCACTAGACAGGGATTTTATGCATAAACCTTCTGACATCCATTGATTACTCTGGCTTACACTGAGTGGCACTACTGTATGGAGAGTTTTGCCTGTTTAAATAACAGTTATGAGCAAGCCTAAGAAATGGTGATCATGTGATGTTTGGTGGTTTAATATCTCTAATTTTCTTAATCAATTTTCTTTTTCAAAACTTCCTCATTTGTCATTTTATCCATCCAAATAATATTTCTATCATTTTCCAAGTATGAAAATGACAGAACTAATGCAATAGTCTCTTAAGCTCTAGATTCTATCACTGCACAATGCAGGGCATTACTTCAATTAAATTAATTGTTAATCAATTATGTACGTCCCAAAGAACAGCTCAGGCACATAGTCAATTAAGCTCTTTCTCCATTATTCTGTTCATTGCCCACATGTTCAATTCAACATATTTTTCCCCATTTCTTAAATCTTTCCATGTTTCCATTTATCATTCACTTCAAAACATCCTTCATTAAACTATTCTTTCTCCTTGATATACGGCCAATCCAGTTTCTTTTTCTATTATCTAATTTTATCAACCAACCTTCTTTTTTCGTTTATTCTTTCCAAAACTTCTTCATTTGGCATTCATCCAGCTAATTTTCTCCATCCTTCTCCTGGTATATGACAGAGCAGTTTCTCTTTTAATTTCTAATTTCCTCAATCTATCTTCTTTTTTTCATTTATTATTTCCAAAACTTCCTCAGTTATCATTTTATTCATCCAACCAATAATTTTCTCCATTCTTCCCTCTGACAAGATCTCGAAGGGTTTCATCTACTTCCATTTTTTTATTATTCACTGTCCACATTTCACAGCTGTCACTTTATCCTTTCCCTTATTCTTTCTTCAAAGATCCGCAAAATATTTTCTTTGTCTTAATAAAGGCTTCCGTTGCCAATGCTATTCTTTTTTTAACTTCAACTTTGCTTTTTCCATTCTCACTTACATGTTGAACTATTTTCATCATCTAGAATTAATTCTAAATGCCTTTAGGAAAAATCAAATTTAATTAAACCTTTCATATACATTCAATTGTTAATAATAACAGACACCTCAGTATATGACACAAGGATTTGAGTGGCATTATTCTCCTCTCTTTTTCAGATATTGCTGTTAGCTGACAAGTGATAGTGCAAGCATAGGAATCAAACTTGAGGAAATCATTAGATTTATAAATACTAATACGAATGTGCCACTAGTTTATTTGGATAAGTGTTACCTTAAACTCAGTAATCATAAATCAAGATGCTCCAGGTTCAATTTGAACTATTCAAATATGTAAAAACATTCATCTGCTAAACTATCAAGAATATCAGCTCGTATTCTTTTTGTATTTCTCACTATCCATAAAACTTTTAACTTCTCAACATTAATCTTAATTCCATATTCTATACATTCTTTCTTCAATTTATTCAACATACTCTGAAGACTCCTTTTATCTTCAACTATAAGAGGCATATCATTTGAAAACCATATTATCTGCAAATTTTATATTTTATTATTCTACCTTCAATATTAGCTTCTTTACAATCTAAATATTTATCTAACACACTTTTTTTTTTAAAAAAAGGCTAATGGCTTTATTGCTCGGTAGTTCATAAGAAGTTCAAGTGCCAGAATCAATCCTGGAATCTCTTGATCCAAGTCGGATGCTCTATCATTGCACCAAACCGAATAGGGTGCTAAATAAATATTAAAAAGTGTAGGTGACAAAATAACATCCTTGTCTAATTCCTTTTTGTATATTCAATTCTTCAGCCTCATTATTCTTCATTCTGAATGCACTCTTTGCCCAATACACATATTCAAATCAATCTTCTCTCCAAAAATATTCCTTTATTTTTCAAGGTGGTCATAAGTTTATTCCTGATTACTCTAACAAATATTTTTTCCAAATCCTCAAAACATATACCAATTAATTACCAAATACAAGTATATTTTATATACCTGGAGTCCAGATGTAATATAGGGAATTTGAACACAGACTTTCAATCTTCCTTCAGCCATTCACTCTATCTCATACAACCGATATACATGACCACACACATGTGAAAAAGATCTTACGATTATTTTAACAACAGAATAATAAATCTTGTATTTTTCCCTCTCTAAAACCAAACTGTTTCCAATATAAATATCTATTTTTCCATAAATTTGAGTTAAAATTCTCAATAACATTTTTTACGCATGAGATAACAATCTTGGCCCACAATAGCATTCCAATCACCCAACAATAATATATATATATTTTTACCATTTGTATTTATTTCCTCTATCATTTCATACTGTTCATTTACTTCTAATATCATCATGACTAATAGCATATAAAATTGGTATAAATATCAAATCCTTAGAACGTGCAGTTATCCTCATCATCATAAGTCTATGATCAACAAAATCTACATTTATTACATAATTCCAAATTTCCTTTCCAACAGTGATACAACTCCATTTACTGTTTTATCAACACTAGAATAAAACAAGTTAATATCCACACTATTTATTTCTCCACATCTCTCTCACCTCACTTCACTTATTCCTATAATATCAATTTTATTTATTTTCTTCCCTTTTCAAACTTTCCAGTATTCCAGCATTTCTCAATAACCTTATATTCCAAGTAAACACTTTATGTTTCTTCTTCAAAGACGTTATCTTCTGAAGATTTTGCAAATTTATGACCTGAGTAGCCCCAATGTCTACTCCTGCCTGGCAAGACACCAAAACCTTCCTTATTTAAGTCCGCAACACCAATCTGAATCTATCTTGTAATCATACTTACAATAAAAAATAAGAGAATTATAAGCCAAAGTGGTTTCCCATTGTCTTCTTTATCCAGCAATAATTTTCATTGCAGGCTTAACATGATAGCCATTTCTCATAAAATAATTATTTGTCTGCGGCTTTTCTCTTTGCCATTGATCCTATATCTTCTGTCGACTTGGAAAAATGCTGTTGCTTAACCCAACAAATAAATAATTAAAAAAAAATACAAATAAGCAATTTGCTAACAATGGGACAGCATTCGATATTAGGAAGTGGTAAAGGGTACAATGGCATGTTTATTTCTATAAAATTCTAGAAATTACTATGGTGACAAATGTGTAATGGCATGTGTTGACTGGCATTAAATAAATTAGTTGTAACAATGACTACTACTTTGACAAATTCATTTAAAGATGCTCAAATACTCTGAAAATATGATAGTAAGATTATTTGCTATGATCTTAAGCTTGAAGAATGTGTTAATATTGAATTTACTATCCCAAAAGACATCTTAATGTGAAAATAGTGATTTTTAAAAAAAATATTTTGTAGTGAACTTGTTTTTTACAAGATACTCTCATATTTTAATAACAAGTAACATTGATGACATGGGATTGATAAAATACAATGAAAAGGTATAATATAAAAAAAAGTTTATTGTAAAGGAATTTGAAAGATCTCATTATAATATCCAAACAAACAGAAAAAAGAAGAATTTTAAGATATGAGGACATATTTGTAAAACACTGATTGGTTTGTATAATCATCACAAAACTTATCTGTAACTTTTTGTTTTTTGTCCTCCCTTTTTCCCTCTGTAATTAGAATCGCTACAAATATCTGAGTGATATACTGTATATATATATATATAAACTCATATTTATAATTAATCTTATTATTACATATCTGTAGTTTTGTCTAAGATGACTTCAGTTAAAAATATATTTTATTTATGTTTATCATATATTAACTTCACTTCTTTTACTTTTTATTAGATGCTGCTTCTCTATCTCTTTTTTTAAAAAAAAAACAATAAGTTTATTTGACATAGTTTTTCTTCACATTTTTGCATTGTAATAATGCAGTAAAGTCAGATTATAAAATAACAAATTAGCTAACAATTAGCACAAAAAACAAGATCCATATAAATACATATAGTGCCCAATTTTCATACAGAGTTTTTCATTTTATTTGAAAATAGAAGGCAAAAATATGTCTTTTAAATAACAATGTGCAGACTGTTGATGTGATGTGATGCACTGTGACTTCTCCTTATATGGAGTCAGGAATCTCTCAGCAACTATGCCCAGAGAAACCTGTTAGCCACTTTAACTTCCCATTCTATTCCCGCCCTAAGTTTTCCCATATTCTTCTCTATCCTGCTCCATCCCATTTCCACAACATAATCTTTGTCAAATCCATGGCCTTTATATCAAAATCTCCCTTATCTTTTCCCTAACCTAGCATAAAAAAACCAATAAACCACTTTCTGTATAATCACTTTAGTTTATACTTTTTAGAGGGCCCTCTAGTAGTGACTGAATTAAATTTCCAAATTTTTCCATTGATCAACTTTGCTTTATTCTTTATTTAATAAGGTATTTATTTTTATAGCGCTATATTAATAAATTGTAATTGTAAATTAGCAATCAGGCTAATGCACACTTTACAAATTTTAAACTATGGGTAAATGAATACTCTCATTCTCAAACACAAGATAAAGTTTTTATGAAAAGAAAGAATGGATCTATCTTTTCAACCCAAACATTTAAGTATAGGCCAATCTTAAGTGTTTGGAGATGAGAGCATGAAGATATTAAACAATCACTTTAAATTACTTTATTATGCTTGAATGAATGACACGAAATTATTTGAAATTTACTATATGTCATTCTTAATTGAAGTTAAACATATATATAATAAGATATTTATTTATATAGCACAATGTTAATAAATTATAATTGTAAATTAGCGATTAGGCTAATGCACTTTACAGATTTTAAACTATACATAATGAAGCAGTCGATGTCTAATCATCATCGAGCTTCATGCTTCACTATCTACATTAACCTCCTATGGGACCTGAAATTCAGACCTCACCATAAATATATACCATTCACCCACACACTGTATGCATAATGAGTAGAGAAATTAGGAAAATTAATTATATTTAGTAAAGTGAAACAGTAGTTTGCGTGATATATAAACGAAGCAATAATTCTATTAATATTTATTGCTGAAAATTAGACATTATGTTACATAAACTATAAATATCTTTTCATATATTTGTATTTAATTAAGCTATTGGAATGTAACAACAAAGAAAAATGGGGAAGGCCTGAAATACTGAAATTATCTTTATCTATAGTCAGACTGTTTTCATTAATTAAAATTAGAAATCTTAATTAAAATTCTTTTGTTAGTTTGTTTTCAAATCTTTAAAAATATATCAAATGGTATTTCGAGTCTTATCTGTTTTAAAAATATTTTACTAATTAAATGTTTTTTTTTAAGAGATTTGAGAGATAGCTGTGGGCAACTGAGATTGCATTCTTGGCGGGAAGGTGTATCAAAAGAGATAGAAAAAAGATTTTTTTAGTCAGTGGAGTTTAGTTACTTGTCAGTGAGTTTAGTTTCGAAGTTTTTCAAGACCTTAAAAATTTTAAGAAGTCAACAGAAGTTCAGTGCTATGAACTGTGAGTAGAAAAGAAGTACCTTTCTCTCGGAGAACTGCCTATCCATGATGCCGTCAAGTGCCATGTTCCATCTGACCGGCAGTACAAGATGACTGTATAGTTGCCAACCTGATTGCCTGTCGTTATGCTGCTATCCTTAGGTATTCTCACCTTATGTAGAGCTGCCTTCATAAGTCAATACTTTTGTAATTTGTAATATATAGTTCAATCTTCGTATTTTAATTTATATATTAATTTATAAGCTTCTGCTAATTTTGCTTTTAAACTCTCTCTCCATAATCTTTTACTAATATAATGTACTTTAACTTACCTTTCACGCTTAATTAACTTATATATATAACTGTGTGCGGCTCCATTAAGATTGTATGTGTTTTGTTTAATGTATAGATATAATTTATTTTCTTTAATATGCCAAAATTGCCAAATTCGCGAGTTTGGAAAAGGGGAAAAATAATTGTTTAACTTGGAAAAAGCGAGGGCTTCATTTAAAACCTATCAATTCAGTTTTGTTTATATTAAATAGAAATTGCTCGTGAGTTTGGTTTCATTTTAAATTCGTTATTCTTGAAGTCAATTAAAAACTTTTATTGTTGATGAATTCTGCTAAATTTACTGCTTTGAATTTGTCTTTAAATTTTCATTTTTAAAAGATCGTGAACCTTAATATAATTATTCCACCTTTTCTTGCTGTTGCCTAAGGGCTAATCCTAGCAATTAATACATATATGGGAATCGAAATTAAATATAAATTTTGCTAGTTTAATATTGTAAATAAAAGTTATTATTCATTATGATTTGTTAAATGACTCAGAATTGAAAACAGGTTATTGCGCATGAGGTTAGACCATTTTCAGACTTTAAAATAATATTATATGAAAATTATATTATAAAATTATATAAACGCTGCTGGCATACATTTTCCTTTATTCTGATATTTTATCTTTTCCATTTCTTTATGTTTTTGTCATTGGGGACATCGGAAGCCTGAAGCTCCCGTCCTACTTTTCAAAATCGTTCGTACAGGGACACTACTCCCTGTGGAATGTGAGGTGGATGTGCTGCGGCCTCCAAACCCAGCCTCTCTATCAGTACCATTCGCCAGAATGCGCGGATGTACCACACCTAAGTTCGAATTGAGTATTGTCTTATTAAATGATAAAATATCCACAACCGCCATGAATGTCGTATTTCTTTATTGTATCTTTATTGTATGCTAGTACTGTCACTCTGCTCTTTAAGTTGATCACCGTCTGCCTAACCCTAGTAAGTCGCAATGATGTGTTAAAGATGATGATTCATTCCGTAAAATACATTCAGTATGTTGATTTTAAAATTGCTTTCTTTTAAAAACCGTTATCGATTCCCATAGACATAAATCTAATTTGTATTAATGATTGTATAATTTATTCTCGTAAATGTAGTGCATTGTTTGTTTCTTGTATACTTATTCTAAAGACGCTATGTCCAAATAATGCCTAGCAAACATATATAATGATTTTAAGATTGTAAATAAATGATTGAGACCGTATATTTATATTTATTTGTCAAAATGATTAATGCTAAATTATCAGGTATCTTTCTGTAATCCGAATCTGTTCCGATCTTTTATATTCGTTTGATCCATCCACAGCATTTTATTTGTGACCATTTGTACATTGGCATATTAATCCCCGCACAAGTTATAGCACACTCTATAAAATTATATTCATGAAATAATTAATGCAAAGGGGAGTTTATAAAAACAAATCCTAAGTTTTGCAAATGTATAATACACTCCAAGCGTGAAACCATTTTGTAACATATATATGCGTTTTCTATATTTATTAAATATATATATTTCATGTAAATCCTGGTTTGTTTTTGAATTATTATTTTCTAGTTAATATTTAGAACTATTTTCTTTGGCTAATAACTTAGCATTAATGAATATAACTTTAATATATGTAATTCATGGGCTACTCTGATCTCGATCTATCATCATCAGTCTGATCTTATGCTCTACCGCTTTGCTTCTGGGCCCAGGAATTAAAATAATTGTACTGTATCATCAGGATTGTTGTTCATTGGGTCAGAGATTCGAAGAATAGGCATATAGGTTAGAATTCTGGATTGCTCCAAACCTGTGTATCTCGAGCATGATCAGATTCGAGGTACTTTTGCTTAGGATTTGAATCTTGTTAAGTGAGCATACTGTTTTGACCGGTACAATAAATATCTAAAAATATTTAAAATCTGTAAAGTGCATGTGCATTAGCCTGATCGCTAATTTATTCTTTATTATATTTTCAGAAATTTTTAATTATTTGTCATAAATATACATTCACACACAAAAAAAACACTCTTAGAAATATCATTTTCACTTTGCAAATACAGAAAAAAATATTAATATGAAATATATAATAAAAATAATAAGAACAATAACTTTTTTCTTATTGGGTGAGAATAGCTGGTAAAAATTTTACATTAAAAAAATCGGAACTGTTTTAAATTAATTTGTAAACCCAAACAAATCATTGTTCAGATTATCTAAAACTAACAAAATTCCATTTAAAATTATAATTTTAAAAAATGATGAAAATAAATCTGTGATGGCCAATATAAATGTGTTTTCATTCAGCCAATTACAAATTATGACTGTACATTATTACTTTCTCTTAACTTTGTCTTTTTCTAAATATAAATTTGTTCAAATAAAATCTGAATACATTAAAATATATACTTTTAGTTGTTAAGTTTTTAATATAATTTAATATATTTGTGAGATTTTATACAAATAGTCCTGTATAAATGAAAAAAAAAACTTGTTAATAAGGTGCAGATATGCTTAATGTATCACATAATCACCATCTCTTATACTAGCACAAGGCAAAACTCTCCATACAGTAGTGCCATCCTGTGCCAACCAGAGAAATCAATGGATGCCAGAAGGCTTGTGCATAAAATCCCTATCTAGTGCCTACTCATCCAATATCCCCAGACTAGTTACTGGCTTGTGGCCTTCATCAGTGAGTGCAGTGCTCTCAGATCCAAGTTTCCTCACTGGCGAAGCTACAAGCCAGAAACTAGTCTGGGGATATTGGATAAGTAGGCACTAGATAGGAATTTTATCGACAAGCCTTCGGGCATCCATTGATTACTCTGGTTGGCACAGGGGGCACTACTATATGGAGAGTTTTGCCTTGTTTTATGCTTAATGTAACGATACATAAATATATTCATGGATAAAGTGTCAAGTTTTATTATACAATAGACATTTCTACAAAATTTTGGAATAAAATTGTTCAAATTGATTTTTAAAATTCATTAATAACAAATGTGATATGCATTATTTAAATGTAATTTCCTAATTTCACTTGCAGCCTTTTTTGTGGATGTAAAACAGGGTATCACTTAATTAGTTTAAAATTATTGTGATATGTTATTTAAATATAATTACCAAAAATGTAAATCTAAATCGGTGTTAGGATTCTAAAAATGTGTTAATCTGCAGTGTGAAAACTATTATATAGTAAATACAATTATATTTTAGATATAATTAAAACTTTCATTTCACAATACATACTTTAATGTGCTCATTTCCCATTGTATGTTTGCATCTTCTTCTGATAGTGCTATTGTCACTTTAGGCTTTTTCTTGCTCTCTTGTGATTGTCTATAGTACTATTTTGCCAGTTTTGTGTTAAATTTAATGGCAGAAATGTGTACAAAAATGTATAGTCATTTATTAACTTAAAAAAATCTAAGATGTCAGAATCACACAAGTATTAGAAAATCAAAGCAGCAGACAATATGAAAAGAATCGACAATGCTACTGATTGGTAGATTCATTATTCTCAATCTATGAGAGCAATGTGTTTTTTTGTTACTTCAAAAAAAAAAGAGTGCATATTCTCCATGGTTTATTTATATATGATTACTTATTTAACTTATTTATAACATATTCATTATACATTACAAATATTCATAATTATAATTGCATTTTATCTGAAAAGGTATGTTTTTAAGAAGACAAGTCAAATGAAACTATAATTATAGTAAAGAAGAAATCGTGATTGATTTGCTGAAAAGAAACACTTTCATAAATGCCAGTGTAAATTTCTTTTGTGATATTTCAAAAATTATAAGTCAAATTTTAAAACAGAATTTCAATGCTTTTTGATGTCTGAACAAAAATTTGTTTCAATTTTATAAATGGAGTTAATACATACAAATACAGTGCTACCATATTGAAATTCAAGCTTACAAAATAAATCTGACTCTACTATTCATTGAAATTACATTTCTTTGATTTTGATTTTTTTTTTACATAGTTTGAAATTTTTGGTAAAAAAATTTAAGTATTAACTAATAAGTATTAATGTTGTCAGATGTTCGGAGAAAGTAAAGCAGTAGGGGAAAAAATAATTAATAATTTAGTTCCTCGCGTGACAATTGTAAATAAATGTAAATTAACTTAGTGTTGTAATCTATAATTTTTGGAAATCCCTTTTAAACTTGATCTTGAAAAAAAAAAAAAAAAACAAATAGAGAAAACAGGAAGACTATCACAGATAAGTAAATAAACTTCTGCTCATTGCCTTAACAGAATAACCTAATTGGTTAGCATATTACTTAGGCTTCCACGAATGATTTCCCATTCAAGTCCCGTGTTAGAATTTCATTGGCATACCAGTAACATTTGAAAAAGAGAGGAAATAATATTTCTCTAAACATTGTGTTCTATAATAATTTATAGATTATTAATATCAGCTGAATTTATTTGAAAAAGTATAAAAAAGTTTGATAATATTTAACAATTCACTACATCATGGAAATAGTCAACATATAATTTTTTTTATTATTATATATATCAATGATATTGGTATTATTTGGCTGCTTTCATGTATATATATACACACACACACATTTTTCAATGTTGTCATTTAATTACTTTTATTTCACATCTACCTCAGTAGCAATTCCAAGCTTCTTGCATTTTTCATATCTCTCTAACTTTCTGCTGTTTTTTCAAACTATTTTTTTTAAACATCCTGTCTATTTCCTTATTAATTTCAACTATTTTAAAAATAAAATCTACTTTAATATTCCAGTAATATTCTTTCTTACTTTGCCTTATTTTTCCAGTTTCAAAGATAATGCAGTTATCATTTCAGAAACTACATCTATTCCATAGTAATTAAGAATTCGTTGTACAGTCTCAGTTTATTATTTGGAGCTTTCATTTATTTTAAAATATCCAATTCAAATGTTAGGAAACTAAATTTCTTAAATATATTGAAACGGAAATCTCCAATCCCTTTCCGTTTCACCATCAAACCTAATGACACTCTCATCTGTGCTAAGTTCGAACCTATTTAAATGTTAATAAATTTAAAATTAGTTCATGTCCGTCTAAACAGCATTATATATTTACGTGCGAACCAACGCTATAATTAGATAGGATTAGTAAAATTATAGCGTACTAAAGTTATTTAAGATTTCTAAAAATGTTTATTATATTATTTAAGTTAAGAGTAAATTATTAATTTTGTTGTTTAATATTGTAATTTCGTATGTGGATATATAATCTGTGCTATATAGAAGAAAGACATGATTTAAAATATGTAAAAGCCATTATCTAAAAATAATATTGAATATGTTTAAAAATTGTTAAAAGATTTCTTGTTTTAAATATATTTCAGAGAAAAGTTTCTCGAAAATATATTTAAAAGCCATATCAAAATATATTTGTAAATTATTTTTAATAAATATGTTAAAAATGTTTTCGTTTTAAAAAAATGTTAAAAGGTTGTTTTTAAATAGAAAGAGTTTCTATGTAAGATTAAAAATAAAAGCTGGTCAAGTAATTAAAAGATTTTTGGTTGTAAACAAGTGTCATTAACGACCACACCTGGAATTCGTAAAAAGTAAAACTAGTTAAAAATTTACTAATTAAAATCCCCTTAGATAAGATTAAGTTATTTTTAAATCTAAATTGGACAATTGTTTGCAACGAAAAATCTTAATTATAATAATAGCTTATGGAATGTTTCTAACATAAGTTATCTAAGATCTGAATTATAAATTGAAAAACACTTAATTAAATTCCTGAGTTTAGTGAGTCTTGAGGCGGGAGATTCCGATAAGGAAAACATATAAATACTCTGTATTTTTAACAAGAGGACAGCCATATTGTTAGTGAGAGTTGTAGCCAGTCTTCACAATGGTTAAAGTTTAACATGTCCGGCTAAAAGCGGGCATCTTGTTGCTGTTACTCCGCGGGAGAACGGGGTTTCTCTCGTCGAAACGCCTAAACCACCATCATGCCGATAGAAGAGACGAGCCTAACATAATGGGAAAGATGATGCCGCCCAGTCAAACTAAACCAAACCAACAGCCAAGAACTTGCAGATAAATCATACCGGTACCGTTTTATTTTTCAAACCGCAGAGCTCTGTGTAATTCTGTGTAAATGTAAATAATATCTATAAGTTAGCTAACTTTCTTTTTAAAATAATTATAAAACTAATATGTACCCAAAACTTAAATCCATTTAATTAATATTTTAAATACGTCAATTGCTATCAAAATTTAATGTGTTAATGTTTAAATAATCTGACATTTATATTTTCCATTCACTTCAAAGTAAATTATTTAGTTTAAAGTTATATCACTGCGGTTGTGTCTATATTTCTCTGCTTATTTTATTTTAAATGCTTATTATATTTTATATGCCAATATTTCGAAACAGTGGCACTTAATTTCATCTTTTTAAGAAGATATTATTTGAAAATCTTCGTGTAAATTGTTTGTGTCAACTCTCTGCGCTGTTTCGAAATCCTATATTTTTTTATTATTTAAATGATTTAATATGTGAAATGTGGCTCTTTTATAATCAACCATTTAAAAACTTAACCTTTTAGTTTTATTTAGAATTAAATTTAGCCTTGATCATATTTATAAGTATATTTGACATTTAAATTCTTAAGTCCATAGAAATATACTTTTCCTCCTTAAATATTTATTATCTATAAGTAACTTAATAGATCGAACATGTCAAAGTACAGATGTAATAATATTCCCTTTAGTAGCATAGACATTTATTATCAGGCTACGCAAGAGTTGGTCCCAATTTGATAGAGCTAATATGCTATTAAGTCGTATTTCATAGTATGAAATATACTATTCTTTGCTTGGCGGATGTGATATTATTTTATAAAAATATTCTCGTTTTGCTGCTATACATAATATACGTATCTTAAGATGGAGCCACGGCATTGCCAGCACATCTTCTCTTATAGGGTAGAGCAGTAGCGAAGCCTGAGCCAAGGTCAGGTTAGCACGTAAGACCCCCGCCATTCCTGAACACAATGTTCCTTTTCACGCAGCATTGCGATCGGTTACAGGGTACCGGCGTTTGTCGCAAGAACCCTGAAGTTATTTCATCCATCCGCAGAGCGACTTTTCCTATTATTGTTTACCTGTGCCATAGCGCATTGGTAATATCTAATGCAGCCAACTCTCCCACCTTAACATAACGCTTTCAGCATTCTGAAATTTTCTCTCAAAAGCCATGTTCGATCGATCATTACTTGAGCTGGTTTATGCGCTCGTTATTAAATTATATTGTATGTTTTAGTAAATGAATTCATGATCAAAGTTTAATATAATTATTTATATACCAGCCACAAATGTTAATAGGATTTGGCTTATCGAGATTTATAGACATAACGTAGTGATTAATTATGTATTAATTGAAAAGCAACTCATAAGATGGGCACATGTCAAACCCATTTATGAAAATTAAATGAAAGTATTTATCTAAAACTATTTTGAATTGTATAAAAATTATTTATATAAAGCTATTTATAATTGTATATAAGAAGAGAATGTGTTCTCTTATCCACCCAATGTTTGTACATTTGACGCTGAAATGTGTAAAACTGATCAATTTCATGCCAATTGTAAATAAATATATAATTAATTTAATGTATTTCGTTCTCTGTCTCGTTATTGATTTAATTCAATCCAATTCTAATTATCCTTTATAGTCTATATATGTGAAAACTATGCATTAGGTTAATTTAAATTTAATGATATTTTAGTCAATTAAGAACCTTTCTTTTATTCATCAGAGTCTTATTGCTTCTCCGTGACCTATGTCGGCCGTGTGGAAAGAGGTATACTACGTGTAATTTCAAGGTGGTCATTCGTAGGGTCTTGAGTCTTGGAATCCTGGCTTACGAGTTGAAGTGCGGTCGGACTCGGGATGTTACAGTCCTAGTCTGGTCAGCTTCGGTCTCTTTTGTTTGGATTCTGAATTCTGTTACGCGAATGTACAAACTTGACTGTTACATAGTATTTTTTTTTTTCACCGGGTTTTTTTTTTTTTTTTTACATTAAATTAAATCTTAAATAACTTTAGTACGCTATAATTTTACTAATCCTATCTAATTATAGTGTTGGTTCGCACGTAAATATATAATGCTGTTTAGACGGACATGAACTAATTTTAAATTTATTAACATTTAAATAGGTTCGAACTTAGCACAGATGAGAGTGTCATTAGGTTTGATGGTGAAACGGAAAGGGATTGGAGATTTCCGTTTCATATCCGAATACTTGGGACAAAAAAAAATAATAACAAAAAAAAAAGGAATTTACTTACAGTTGGCTATTAAATAATTTGATACGCTTTTTTTTTTTTTTACTCATATTATTAAATCAATTAAGCTACCACATAGAGATGAAAACATATAAACCCAATTGCCTGCTACATTCTATACCGAGGAATTTCATACATATTAGACAATCAATTATTACAAAATAAATACGACTAAATTAAAAGTTTAAAAGCATACCTCACAAAATAGAATATTGTCAAATATTTACATTAACCAAACTTTTATATCCTACTGGATATACGTTAATTAATATACAATGGGGATGTTAATTTTTTTTTATATATATATATAATAATAATAATAATAAACTATATAATGATAAGGAAGGGTAATTGTAATAACAAAAAATATATATTTTTATCTAAATAGGATCTGGTGGTACATTAATTAACTCTTCTTTATATAACTTAAAACAGTACCCGAATATAATGTCATCCTCTTCATCTGATGTCCATTCATATCCCTCATACTCATCTTCCCATCTCACAGGCGGTCGTACTGGGTGCATTTCTAGACTGTGTGGAAACTTGCTTCCACTGTATGGGTGTTTTCCAGATCTGTTTATTCCGAATAGTAGGGTTTGAACCCGTTCTTTCTCTCTCCCTCTGTTCTTCCCCTGGCGAACCTCTGCGGCTGTCTCCTGTCTTCTCTCTGTCCATCTTTTCTTCCTACTTGGGTATGGATCCTTTCTTTTCCTTTTCTTCTTGTTCTTTACAGTACTCTTTGATTCGTACTTCCCATGCAGTCCACCTATTTCCCAAAGCTCTCTATCCAACTCTGTTCTGTCCTGCTGGAGCTCCCGCTTTCTATCTTCTACTATCGCCTCAATATCCACACATTTAGATTCTTTCTTCTCAGTCTCTACTATATACTGCAGCGTGTCCTTGCTATCCCACGTTTCCAATTCGGTCTTCTTCAAAAGGAAATGGCAACTTTCATCATCCCCTTCATTAATCTCTGGCTTGCTCCTTTTGTCCAGCTCAGTTTTCCTCAACTCTTCCTTTTTCACTGGTTTTAACTCTTCTTTTACTAATACTATTATATCAATTTTAATATTTTCTTCTTCTAGCATTGTGCTATCAGACTTTACTTCTTCTCCCTGATCTGACCCTAACTCTTCTATCTCATCCTCTACAGTATTCTGCATTTCCTTGTCATTTTCGTCCTGTGCTTTTTCTATCTTCTCTGCAAGTTTTACTGGAATCTCCTCACCTTTTAGCTCGCATCCCTATAGGATTTTACACAGTTTTTCTTCTAAGTTTTCTCTAATATGTGCTGTCCCTTTCTCACATCGCCTGCCCAAAGCTTCAAAACGTTGTTCCATTTTTAGATTATTTCTATGATCCCTCTCTTCTGCATCCTGTCTATTTTTCCTATCTCTCTCTTCTGCATTCTGTCTATTTTTCCTATCTCTCTCTTCTGCATTCTGTCTATTTTTCCTATCTCTCTCTTCTGCATCCTGTCTAAGTTGCTTCACTAGTGACTCCATCATTGAGTTCATATTCCAGCATTCTTTCTTAAATTCTTCCCTTTCTTCCTCCGTACTACTATCCATTTTAATATACATTTTAATATACTAACAACACACAAAAAAAAATAAATGGCTCAATTTGTTTTTACTAAAGTTTCTTGTTTTTGTTTACTTTACTAACTCGGCTAATTGCTGCACTACACAAAGAAAACGATCCGTCTCCTACTCATCTCAACACCTATGCCTAACTCTATTAATACACCTAACTTCTCGCTATACATTCGCTTGATGCCCACCCAACATTTAACTAACAGTGAAATAAATTTAACATATATAACAAAAAAAAATTATAAAATACAACTCACCCTTGGCCTCGTGCAGTTGTTTTTCTTTTTTTTTAAATTTTCCACGCTTCATGGTTATAATTTAATTTACACGTCTGTGCTAGTTTCGAACCTTTAAGATTTGATTTGACCTTATATTTATTTCCTTCTCTTTCTCGTTCAATCCAATTCATGAAACATAAAACAAATAATAGACCCCCCTTTTCTCTCTTTACTCCTGATGACAAAATTTATGTGAGAACGATTTGTCATTTATTCAAATCATCCTCGGGCGCCAGTCACAGTGAGCAAGAAAGTTCACACAGCATATATTAGAAATCCCCTTAAAAATTCTACTATGCATCAATATAAATACTTTTTACATAATAAAATAATAATCTATTCAGAGTATGGAATTAATTGACGTTCAAACTCAGGAAAAAAAATCTATACATATACATTATTTTGGAAAACGAAAAAAAAAAATTAATTCAAAATCATTAATTTTAAACAAAAAAATCTTATCTCTATACTCAATCTCCTCAGGAGTGGAAATAAGTTACTACAAACCCGGGGAAAAATATACTACATATATATTATTCATTATTATTTATAATGGAAGGCAAAAAATATATATATATATTAAATGCTCTACAGCGTATTGCAATATCGAATAGTCACATGATGTGCGTCAAAACCTGGTGAAAAAAAAAAATCTTACATATATACATTATTTTAAAAAAATTGACTCAAAATCGTTAATTTTGACCAAAAGAATTATATATACATACTCCATAATCTCTTCAGGGGTGGAAATAAGTTACAAGCCCCACGATTTTGGGCGTCCAAACCCGGTGGAAAAAAAAAAAAACTATGTAACAGTCAAGTTTGTACATTCGCGTAACAGAATTCAGAATCCAAACAAAAGAGACCGAAGCTGACCAGACTAGGACTGTAACATCCCGAGTCCGACCGCACTTCAACTCGTAAGCCAGGATTCCAAGACTCAAGACCCTACGAATGACCACCTTGAAATTACACGTAGTATACCTCTTTCCACACGGCCGACATAGGTCACAGAGAAGCAATAAGACTCTGATGAATAAAAGAAAGGTTCTTAATTGACTAAAATATCATTAAATTTAAATTAACCTAATGCATAGTTTTCACATATATAGACTATAAAGGATAATTAGAATTGGATTGAATTAAATCAATAACGAGACAGAGAACGAAATACATTAAATTAATTATATATTTATTTACAATTGGCATGAAATTGATCAGTTTTACACATTTCAGCGTCGAATGTACAAACATTGGGTGGATAAGAGAACACATTCTCTTCTTATATACAATTATAAATAGCTTTATATAAATAATTTTTATACAATTCAAAATAGCTTTAGATGAATACTTTCATTTAATTTTCATAAATGGGTTTGACATGTGCCCATCTTATGAGTTGCTTTTCAATTAATACATAATTAATCACTACGCTATGTCTATAAATCTCGATAAGCCAAATCCTATTACATTTGTGGCTGGTATATAAATAATTATATTAAACTTTGATCATGAATTCATTTACTAAAACATACAATATAATTTAATAACGAGCGCATAAACCAGCTCAAGTAATTATATTAAACTTTGATCATGAATTCATTTACTAAAACATACAATATAATTTAATAACGAGCGCATAAACCAGCTCAAGTAATGATCGATCGAACATGGCTTTCGAGAGAAAATTTCAGAATGCTGAAAGCGTTATGTTAAGGTGGGAGAGTTGGCTGCATTAGATATTACCAATGCGCTATGGCACAGGTAAACAATAATAGGAAAAGTCTCTCTGCGGATGGATGAAATAACTTCAGGGTTCTTGCGACAAACGCCGGTACCCTGTAACCGATCGCAATGCTGCGTGAAAAGGAACATTGTGTTCAGGAATGGCGGGGGTCTTACGTGCTAACCTGGCCTTGGCTCAGGCTTCGCTACTGCTCTACCCTATAAGAGAAGATGTGCTGGCAACGCCGTGGCTCCATCTTAAGATACGTATATTATGTATAGCAGCAAAACGAGAATATTTTTATAAAATAATATCACATCCGCCAAGCAAAGAATAGTATATTTCATACTATGAAATACGAGTTAATAGCATATTAGCTCTATCAAATTGGGACCAACTCTTGCGTAGCCTGATAATAAATGTCTATGCTACTAAAGGGAATATTATTACATCTGTACTTTGACATGTTCGATCTATTAAGTTACTTATAGATAATAAATATTTAAAAAGGAAAAGTATATTTCTATGGACTTAAGAATTTAAATGTCAAATATACTTATAAATATGATCAAGGCTAAATTTAATTCTAAATAAAACTAAAAGGTTAAGTTTTTAAATGGTTGATTATAAAAGAACCACATTTCACATATTAAATCATTTAAATAATAAAAAAATATAGGATTTCGAAACAGCGCAGAGAGTTGACGCAAACAATTTACACGAAGATTTTCAAATAATATCTTCTTAAAAAGATGAAATTAAGTGCCACTGTTTCGAAATATTGGCATATAAAATATAATAAGCATTTAAAATAAAATAAGCAGAGAAATATAGACACAACCGCAGTGATATAACTTTAAACTAAATAATTTACTTTGAAGTGAAAGGAAAATATAAATGTCAGATTATTTAAACATTAACACATTAAATTTTGATAGCAATTGACGTATTTAAAATATTAATTAAATGGATTTAAGTTTTGGGTACATATTAGTTTTATAATTATTTTAAAAAGAAAGTTAGCTAACTTATATAGATAGATTTACATAAAGAATTACACAGAATTACACAGAGCTCTGCGGTTTGAAAAATAAAACGGTACCGGTATGATTTATCTGCAAGTTCTTGGCTGTTGGTTTGGTTTAGTTTGACTGGGCGGCATCATCTTTCCCATTATGTTAGGCTCGTCTCTTCTATCGGCATGATGGTGGTTTAGGCATTTCGACGAGAGAAACCCCGTTCTCCCGCGGAGTAACAGCAACAAGATGCCCGCTTTTAGCCGGACATGTTAAACTTTAACAATTGTGAAGACTGGCTACAACTCTCACTAACAATATGGCTGTCCTCTTGTTAAAAATACAGAGTATTTATATGTTTTCCTTATCGGAATCTCCCGCCTTAAGACTCACTAAACTCAGGAATTTAATTAGGTGTTTTTCAATTTATAATTCAGATCTTAGATAACTTATGTTAGAAACATTCCATAAGCTATTATTATAATTAAGATTTTTCGTTGCAAACAATTGTCCAATTTAGATTTAAAAATAACTTAATCTTATCTAAGGGGATTTTAATTAGTAAATTTTTAACTAGTTTTACTTTTTACGAATTCCAGGTGTGGTCGTTAATGACACTTGTTTACAACCAAAAATCTTTTAATTACTTGACCAGCTTTTATTTTTAATCTTACATAGAAACTCTTTCTATTTAAAAACCTTTTAACATTTTTTTAAAACGAAAACATTTTTAACATATTTATTAAAAATAATTTACAAATATATTTTGATATGGCTTTTAAATATATTTTCGAGAAACTTTTCTCTGAAATATATTTAAAACAAGAAATCTTTTAACAATTTTTAAACATATTCAATATTATTTTTAGATAATGGCTTTTACATATTTTAAATCATGTCTTTCTTCTATATAGCACAGATTATATATCCACATACGAAATTACAATATTAAACAACAAAATTAATAATTTACTCTTAACTTAAATAATATAATAAACATTTTTAGAAATCTTAAATAACTTTAGTACGCTATAATTTTACTAATCCTATCTAATTATAGCGTTGGTTCGCACGTAAATATATAATGCTGTTTAGACGGACATGAACTAATTTTAAATTTATTAACATTTAAATAGGTTCGAACTTAGCACAGATGAGAGTGTCATTAGGTTTGATGGTGAAACAGAAAGGGATTGGAGATTTCCGTTTCAATATATATAAACTTATATTATGTATAACAACTTATTTCCAATCTACAATAAATTAGTTTTCATGTATTAATAAGATTTCTAATTGTTGATTATATTCTTTAGTAGTACAAATTTCATTATTATTATCAGAAATGTATTTACCATTTCATTAAAACTGCAACGAAAAGAGCCAATGTGTTATTGTTAAATAAAAAATATTATGACAATAAGATAAAAGGAAATAAATTACCGTGTGCTTTCAGTCTTTTGTATTTCTTTTTTTTGTTCCTCCGTTAGTTTCATAACAGGTTCATTTTTATTTCTATATCATAAAATTGCAATAAATATCATAATAAAATAATTCAATCACAAGTAATTATTAAGATTTAAAAGTAATACTTATGATCAATTACCTATAAAAAATAACACTCCCATCTTCATTAGTGTAAAGAGGCCACATGCTATCTGTATTGATACTTGTACTCCACTCCAATTCTGATTGCATATCCAATAAAGACATCTCACATGGAAATGTACCTCGACCCTATATGACGATAATAATAATACAAATTAGATTTATTAAAAATTATAAGGTTAGATCAAAATATATTTATATATTTTAAAACAATATCAAAGTAACTTACTTTAGAAAATTCTACGCACTCCACTGGTATATTACTTTTTTGAGAAATCTAAGAATAATAATAATATATGTTTAATTAAATTTGAAAAATATTAAGCATTTTTTTTAAAAAAAAAATCTCACTTGTCGACTTAAAGTTAATTTTCAAGAATTATATACAATTTCATTAATATTTCATTTTAAATATTTTAATTTTATTATTTATATAACAATATTTTAAAAATTTAAATCAATTGTTTTATTTTTCATAAAATCATTATAAAAAAATGCAAATATTACAAAAAAAAAAGAAGAGAATATTACAATTTAATATTTTCCCTATCAATTTTTTAAAAAAATTATTCTTTAAAATTTTGAATGGCTAAAAAATATAAAAATTCACTTAAAATGTTTTTTTTTTTTTCTAATTTTAATTATTTTTTGAGTGCAAGTAAAGATATAATTATATTTATTAAATTTAAAGAGAACTTTTCTAAAAAAAAATTCTACTAATATAGAATATATATATGATACTACATAAAAATATATATTTTTAGTGATATAGTTGAAATTTTCTAATGACTAATCAACTTTTATCTTATTATCATACTATTAAAGTTCACTATTTTAATGATTGCTAAAATTAAATTTAGTCTACTTTATTCTGAATCATATTATTAAATCTATCATTTTTGTACTCTTGGAGTTCTTTAATGAAATCATTAATGACGGGCCATTTTCTCTTTTGTTTCTGTGTAATATTTATCTCAATCCTGAGAATCTTTTTATACTTCTTTAAACATTTAATTCCTATTAAAATATTAGTTATCATTCATTTATTTAATTATATATATCTACCCTGGCCCAATGATAGCTTTAGATGGACCCATGCGGCTCTCATGAAAGCATTAAAATGAATTCATGATATAATTTATAATAGCATGATATATTTACATTTCATTTTGAAACCATACATGCTTTATTCTTTTGCTGTGGCAATTTAAAAATGATTGTTTATGCCTACAACTTTTCTGATTTTATTGTTATCATTTCCTGGAAATATAATGTATTAAAGTTGCTGGTTTAGTTTTTTTTTCGACTTTGCCTAATGATGTTATTATTCTTTATACAGTTTTAATTCAGATGATACAGGATGCGTTCTTCCACCTTTGACTTTCAAAAATCAATTTCTTCCATTAATTTAATCAACCAATACAGATAATTATTTTTTAATTTATATTCAGAAAAATAAAAAATTATTGTCATAAGTATTTTCATTTTAAAAAAGCTTCTTGTAAACTAATGTTGACTTTTAAGACAAGGGATTTTTGTAAATTACTATACTCAACAATAAAGTTTGTAAAATGAAAACATTGAGCACAACTAATGAATGAACATCTTACGAAATTATTGCATACTTCATTAACAAATTATAAACCAAATTTGAATATTATTACTAATCAGATACAATAACATGTGAATAATAAATACTCTTTTTGATGATTTTATTCTCACTTATTAATTTTGTTCTCTTGATTTTTTGTACAATTAATAAATCTTATTAATAAACAAAATAATAAATCAAATATTTGCTTCTGTTGAATACTTCAAAAATTTAATTGCAGCTCTTGAGTATGTCACAATTTTTACAAGTGGCTCTTGCAGATATGAAGTTTGGCCCACTCCTGATATATATAATAAATAATTCAATTCTTTAAATTAAAAATCTGGATAGATATTAATTCCAATTGTCATGTGTAATATATCCATTATGGCTACCATACTATAAACTTCAGGATGATTTATCAATTTTTTCAAATAGTATGGCAGCCTTAATGGATATACTATATATAATGAGGAGCTGATATCTATTCAGACTTTATATATATATAAATACAAATCACTAATGTATTCCTATGCTAGCATTCACTGCTTATTTTATTTCTGTAAATGAATTATTATAAAATTCCAAAATAATTTTTTTTTTTTTTTAAAATGTGCCTGCCAGCGCTATTTTTATTTATTTATTTTATTTTAAGGATATGGTAAATTAAATATAAAATTTTATAAAAATTGGTTATTATAAATGGCTGGAAACTCTCCTTTAAGATCTTAAAAGAATCAAACAGAGCAAATTTCTATAGTTTATTTCATATATTCTAAATTGCAGCTGTTATTACAGTGGGACTATTCACATGGTAAAAAAAAAAAAAATGACTTTCATATTTTAATATTCTAGCCAGTATGTTGAATTTACTGATTTTCATTTCTCAGTCTAAGATGAAAAAAACAATATGATCTTTTTCTTAGATGTCTGACAAATCTTATTTGAAACACTGATTGGGTTTATTTGAAGGCATGATAAATGTGTGCATGTGGGTGTGGATGTTAAATCTCTTTTAAAATTTACAAACATAATAAAAATCAAGCTCTCCATTTCTTTAAAACTATAAAGTCATTAGGCAAGCTAGAATGTTAAAAAAATCCCTTAATTATGGACCATGGTTACCATTCGATCATTTGTTATTTAATTACCCTTCAATGTGCATTCTCACAAATGAAGAAATATTGCACAAGTTAGAAAAAAGACATAGATAATATTAAATAGGACATTGTAAGATTAAATGAAATTGTAAGAAAAGATGATGAAAAAATAATTGATTTTAACAAGAATAGAATTGTACTATAAAGAAATAAATATTGAAAGTTCACCTAGTGGGATTTATTATAAATAAAAGATGGAAGAATAGCATTGTGAAAATTAATGGTATTTAAACAGAAAGGCAGAAGATTAGTTATTCAACTTAATAGTAAACATCAAAGGCATATAATTCAGGTTTATGCCTCAATAAATTCTCATTGTGATAAAGAAGTAGAATATTTTTACACATAGTTGTAAAAAATGCTTTTGATTAAAATAAATAATATTTTTATATTGTCATATGAGAGATTTTGTTATTGGAACTAGAAAACATTTGAAAGATAAAATACTAAAAAAAAACTTTGGTTATGGAGATAGAAATGAGAGTAAAATTTGCGAAAATAATGTTCATTATAAATTTCTTGTTTTAGAAAAAATTGTAAGCAGAAATGGATACAGAAGCATCCAATAAATTACAGAAGTGGATTACATTTTGACTACTAGAAATATGTATTACAAGATCATCATGAGCTTAATATAGTCAATGCAGCAAGTGATCATCAATTAGAGATAAGCATTAACAAATGATATTCTTAATCTTCAAAATATTGCAATGAATTTAAATTCGAAGTCACAAATTATTTTAATAATGAAATCAATAATAAATTAATTATTTCATACTTATACTAGCAACACAAATAGCTAATACAAATAATATATATAAAAAATATTTTATAAAAAATGTTTTTATTTAATTTGACATATACTGCACTAAAAATCAAAAAAAAAAAATTTTTTTCCCCACCACAATTTGAGCATTTATATTTAACTTGAAAGAAAAACATGAAGTGTCCAGAAATTAATTCAATTATTAGTTTTAGAAAAAATAGTGATTAAATTAATTAAATTCTGAACAACCCACTTTTATTTCAAGTTAAATGTAACAACCCAAACTGCAATTGAAGAAAAAAATATTTTTTTTTTTGGTTTTTAGTGCACTACTCCCCAAATTAAATAAAATCACTTTTATAAATATTTTATATATATTATTATTTAATCTTTGGATATTTTGCAATGAACTTTTTGTAATAAAATTTAAAAATTGGCAATCAAAACAATGTTGCTGCATTTACAGTATTTGAAATGTAATTCATGCATTAATAATAGTTTAGAAGATTGTTATGTTTATGAAGCCAGTATTTTAAAAGGTGCAACATTTAGTTCAACAATCAAAGAAAATTAAGATTTCATCCTTCATATATATACTTTTTAATTAATTATAAATGCTTTTTAGTGAATTAGTCATGATATTCAATGAAAGTATATTTTTAAAAATTATACTGTGATCTAATGCTTATCACTTAAAACTTCCTGAAATGATATCAACATGGTTTGAAATGGCTTAATAATTCTGAAATATTTCACTCACTGATACTTAATATGTGTACAAATTTGAAGAACTGTTTGAGAGAAGTATGATAAAAATTTGTTACAAGATTTTAACCAAATAAACAAACAGAATTTCTAAATTAAATAAAAGCATTTAAAATCTGCAATTCATAAGTAAATTTTTAACTAAGACAAAATTATTAATGGAAAAAAAATTGAAATATGAAAATATTTATAAGTGATAATTTAGAAGAATTGAATATATGGAATTTTTTTAAACGGTACAAAAAGGAATTAATGATGACATAAGTAAATATAATTATAGAGTAGCAAGAAAATCTACAAAAAAAATAAAAGTCTCACAAGAATTGGAGAAGAAATGTTGTTTCAACAATAAAAAACAAGAAAACAAAATAATTTCTACATTTACAAAAATATTTTTGTAATATTTTAAATGAAGAGAGAGCTGTGCAATTAAATCAGAAATCAAGAAATAGAAAAATTGTTGGTGAAGCTATATACCAAATGTCTTAATAATAAAGATATACCATGTGATTAGAAGAAATAATAATCAGAAAATAATAATAAATTCTTTACAACAGCTATATAAATATCAATAATAATTTTTTTATACACTAAAAACCTTTTTCAGCCCCTGGTTTGGTGCTCTTTTCAAATGTTAATAATCTATTTAATGTTAACAAATTATTTTAGACATAAAATCATCTAGTGTTCAATAATGGAATTTAAAAAAACCAATAACAATATAAATCATTAAAATAAATCAAAACCCTCATATATAAATCCAGTAATTATAAAATAATTGATTATATCATAATAATGCAATAAATAAATTACCTGCATTTTTTTTACAATTATATATATATGTCATTTTATATATTTTTCCATTCATTTTTAGTTAACCAAATTTATAGAAATCTTGTAAATATTCATACAATTATTCAAATTATTTTTAATATAATATGTTTCATATATTTGTTTTCTTTTTGGACCTTTGATATAATTTAAATGTTTAATACTTTTTGTAGCATCTATTCTATGCCCATAATTCAAATAATGAATGTATGATGCAGATTTATCATCTCTTCTATTAATTGCATTACTATGTTCTTTGGAATTACCTCTGTTTGCCAGTAAGCCCAAAATAAATCATTTTACAAATTTCACATGTAATTTTATATACAATTCCTTTTTTGTGCTGTATATCATCTCTTAACTTATAATTACCTATTAATTGGTCAAGATTTTTACTATTTGACCAGCAATATTTTTTAATTCTAAAAAATCTATAGTAGATGATAAAATTTCTGAGGAAAATAATGGTATTGACAATGGTAATAATGAATCAAACAAGAAATGTATTAGACTTTCATATTATCCTAGGAAATATAATACATTAAGCTATAACAAAAATTATATTGAGAAGAATATAAATATTGACTGGTTAAATAGTAAAAAATCTCGATCAATTAATAGGTAATTATAAGTTAAGAAATGACATACGGTACAAAAAAGGAATTGTATATAAAATTACATGTGAAATTTGTAAAATGATTTATTTTGGGCATACTGGCAAACAATTAGAGGTAAGAGCCAAAGAATATAATAATGCAATTAATAGAAGAGATAATAAATCTGCATTATACATTTATTATTTGGATTATGGGCACAGAATAGATGCTACAAAAAGTATTAAACATTTAAATTACATCAAACATCCAAAAAGAAGACAAATATATGAAACATACTATATTAAAAATAATTTGAATAATTGTATAAATATTTACAAGACTTCTATAAATTTGGTTAAAAACTGGTTAATTAAAAATGAATGCAAAATTATATAAAATGAAATGCAGTATATATATATAATTGTAAAAAAAAAAAAAATGCATGTAATTTATTTATTGTATAGTTATGATATAGTGAATTATTTTGTAATTACTGGATTTATATATGAGGGTTTTGATTTATTTTAATGAATTATATTATTATTGTTTGTTTTAATTCCATTATTGAACCCTAGATGTTTTTATGTCTGTGAAATAGTTCGTTAACATTAAATGGATTACTAACACTTGAAAAGGGCACCAAAACCAGATGTTGAAAAAGGCTTTTAATGTATAAAAAAATTCTTATTGATATTTATATAGCTGTTGTAAAGAATTTATTATTATTATTTTCTGATTATTATTTTATGGAAGAACATCATAAAGATTTTTATTCTTTTCTAATTATTTTATGGAAGAACAGCATAAAGATTTTTATTCTTTTCTAATTTTGATTAGAAGAAAGTAGTAGTGATATTGAAATTTTAAAAAAGATGAGCAAAAAGATGGTAGAAATTATAGGCTAATCAGTTTTATTTGTATCTTTGGATTCAAATCAACCAAATGAACAAGATAGATTTAAAAGTGATTATAGTATCTAAATCAGATACAAAGATTAAGAGAAGCAGATAGAAAAGATTAATGAATATAAATTGCCATTTTGCTTAGAATTTGAAGAATATGAAAAGACAATTTATTTTATAATTATTTTGGTGATAACTAAAGCTTTGGAACATTAAGGCAAGGATATTTTCAAATTATGAGAATATGCAATAACAATGATTAGATACTTTAGGGAATACCTCTCCAAACATTTTACAGTATTTTTATGGAAAACATTTTGTAGATTAAAATGGGAAGATATGGAAAATAAATGAGTATGACAATATCAATATCTTTTAAAAACAATTGTGTAGCTTTTGAATTACAATATGCATTTCTAAAAACAATTGAAATGTTCATCGTACTATTATTTAAATTCCCAATTTACGCTTAATATTAGTGATTTCTTCAGAAATATTCTGATAAAACCCAATACCTTCAATTTGAGATCTTCAACCGTTGTTTCATCCAAAATAACTTCTTGAAAAGGATCTAATTTCATTTCTGATGGATGCCAGTGACGAATAAATACCGCTAATTGAGATACAGTTAATTTCTTTTCAGGTTCTATAAAACAAAGCAAAGCAAAAAAAACTTTTAGTACTTTCTTGTAATCATTTATACATGTATATATGAACAGGCTACTAAAATATCTTCCAATTAGCCAAATATTAATTTAAGATTTCTTAGTGTTACAAAATAGCAATTGTAATAATAACTGTAGGTTACTCCATTGCACATGAGCTTTACAGATCGAACACTAATTATAATGAATACTCTCCTTTCCAAACACAAGATAAGGTCTTTTTAAAAAACAAAATGGATCCATTGAAGGTGGATCCAGTATTCATTATAATTAGCATTCGATATGTGAAGCACATGTGCAGTGGAGTAAGCTGCAGTTATTATTATAATTTATAAAAAACATTATGCTATATAAATTAAATATTTACATATATTTAAAAGAGCAATTGGTAAAAATATAATCAATGAAACAAGCAGTAGACTAAAGTCTTCAAGTTTAATAGCTATTAATAATATAATTGTAACTGACTGTATTATATATACATAACATAATCATTACACTGTAAAATATAATAAATGAACACACACATACATTTAGCTGAAATTTTTTTTTTTAGAAATCTGTACATTTATATAAAATTTTTACTTAGCCATATATATATACATGTAAATAGATGAATAATACTCACCATTAATATAATTAATTATTTTTGTAATATAGGTATTTAATATTGAGTATTAAACATTCAATTAGCATAAGAAGCTCATTAAAGTTTATAATGAATCTGTGAATATTGTGATGTTAAAATAAATTGTGTTAAGTGAATGAAAGAAGTAGGAATCAAGTATTTATTTCTCTAAGTATCTCAATTATCTTTAAACACATAACATTCAACATGAATATTTTTTATATAAATAATGTTAATTAGGATGGTAGCACTATTAAATTGTAACATTTACCATGTTGACATACTGTATATTGTTTATATACCTTACTTAAAAACATATGAAATAAAGCATAAAAGTTACAAATTTTATATATAAAATAATAATAAAAATAATTTATTAAATAAATAAAGGACAATGAAATGTTGTATGTTTTCCCACTTCTCCCTTTAATTTTGTCATTAGCAATTATATCTTCTAATGTGAAACTACATTTGGAAAATGGATCATTTTCTTTAAAAAATTAAAGAATGTTTTTTTTTTCCAATAATTTCAAAATAAAATGATAATTAAGATTTAGCAATATTTTTCATTAACAAATAATAAAAAAAAGTATTTGTTTATAAAAATGTAATATCTTAACTATGGGCATTATTGTAATCAAACGTTTTACCTGGTAATACCTCTAAGAAAACTTCCCAATTAATAAAAATTGGTATATCATCATCATATTTTTGATTATCTAAATAAATTGTGCCAGGATTCTTCCAACTTTTCTTACGTAATCGACACCTAAAAGAAAAGAATTTCAAAACAAGTATTTAAAAATGATAAAGAAATAATATATGTAAAAGAAAAACTATCTATACAAATATGTAAACTTTTATAACAGCTGTAAATAATATATTAATTTTAATAATGTCTATAAGTAATAAAATAATAACAATGTTTTGTTATGTTGAAAACAAATTTTTTAAAATATAATAATAATAATTAATATACAACTGCATGTTAGTTTATATATATGTAAAATTCTATATTATGTGTTAATATACACACAGATACATGATAAGATAAATAAATAATGTTTCTATATTTACAAATGATAATTCTATACTACTTTGAGCCTAGGTCAATGAAAATCTAGGTCAACGAAAATTTAATCAACCCTAATTTACATCTTCAGATTCCAGCGACTTCTTTGAAAATGAAGGCTCTGACCTTTGAAAGTGCTCAGAGTAGTATAGAATTCATTTGTAAATATAGAAACATCATTTATTTATCTTATTGTGTATGTGTGTATATATTAACACATAATATAGAATAATAATAATAGTATTTTTTAAAAAAATTATCTTACCTGTTTAAAGAAATGTCTATACCACATTTAGCTTTAATTTCTGGAATAATTTCTTTTTTAGAATCTAATACTGATAATCCTTTTGCAAATACCCAATCTATTAAAAATTTGCTTGTCTAAAAAAAATAACAATAATAAAAAAATATTAAATTGCAAAGATTAAAAAATTTGATCACGTATAAATTATTTTTAAAAAAAAAAAAAACCCCAGATTCACATATTCATTCCCATATCTTGTTTATTTCCTTTAGACCAATTAATTTCTCTCTAAAATCATCTACAATCATTAGTCTTTCTGTGATTTTTTTTTTAAGCCAATCCATATTTGGTGTCTTTTTTTTATTTTTATAAATTCCATTTTTCCATCATTGCTATATTTCTAATTGAAAACTAACAAGCTACTGTGTGTATAAATTAAAAATTAATAAGTAAAAAAAAAAAATATTTCTAAGATCTTCTAATGACTAAAATGATTGTCCTGCTTAGTTTATAGGGCAGTAATAGAATAGCGGATTTGAAAAATCCATGTATTGCAGCTTAACTGTTGTTTCTGGAGATAAAATTTCATATGATCTTCCAAGCAACAAATCAATTATTATTTATTAATTGGATCAAATTTTTTATTTAAGAAAAAAAAGTAAAAAAATATATATTAATTTAAGTGCTTAAACAAGCAAAAATCTTTATGAATCAAAATATCCTAATAGTAGAGAAGTCACATTTAATACAGCTAACATTTTATTGCACTTATTTTATTTGCATAATTCAAGACTGCAAGTTCTTAAAAATAATTCTGAAAAATAAACCAGAAAATTCACCTATTATATGAAAATCAATCAAAATAAATAAACTGAAAAACTTTAAGTTAAAAAAATCTTACTGGAAGAAATACTGAAATTCAATGAATTGACTAAAAAGTTTATCATTAAAGAAAAAATATAAGATAATAATAACAAACCAAGGAATGAAAGATTAAAAAATAATTTATATGTAAAAATGTATGGTTAAATAAAAATATCCAAGATTTAAAATTAAATCAATTCACTGGGGAAAAAATGGATTATTAAAATGCATCAAATTCATATACTGATGTGATTTACAATTTAAATAAAAATTTTGTTATCTTCAAAATAAAAAAATAAAAACCTATATCAAATTTATAAGACCTTTCTATATATCATGCACTATATCTAAAAAGAAAAAACTTCAATTCACAATTTCAATGTTAGAATTACTGAGGTTAATTTTTAAACTGTAAATATATCTAAATATTTGATATATTTATTTAATTCAGATAAAATTATTTTTTAAATGAGAAAAAATATATAACATTAAAAGACTCTATGAAAGTTATACATTGAATTCAGTATCAAAGGAAAACAATTGGCAGATAAACTTATAAATAAAATATGTTTTGATTAAAATTAATGTTTTGATAATAACTTAATTTATATTCATTTATAAATACTTTTCTTAATGTAAATTTTTTGCTAATAATAAAGCTTTTTTATTGAAAATAAATAAAATCCAATTAAAATATTATTTTCCTGCTAACTTCACAAGACTGAACGATATTCAGGATTATAAATGGTTAATGGCACTGTCAGTTAATATACTTCTCTAGGATTTTTTTATAAAAAAGGTCAAAAAAACAAGCAAAGAAAAATATATAATGATGATGAATCCAAATATAAAGAATTGAAGATTGAAAGCTCTGCAAGACAATAAGCTTTATAAAAAGATTAAATGAACTAGACTATAAAAGCTCAATAACAAAAAGAAAAAAAAATCCCATAATTTCCTAAAAACTATTAGTTGAAGTGATCTGTGATTATCATAAATTGAAAAAGCCATTGCGCATTATTACCAAACAAAAAATGCTTTATTCATTACATAATTACAAAACAATATTGATAAAGTGCCTCAAAATAGTTTTAAAAATGTACATTATGGTAAATTCTTTTTCTTTTTACATGATTTAATTTTTAATGAATTGTAATTTAGCAGAATATTAACTTCAGCAACATTGCACGCAATATGACTAAAAATTAAAAACAGTAAAAAAAAAATGTAATATCTGTATTGTGTTATCAATAAACAGTTTGTACACTAGTAACCATAGATATTAGTGTTTTTAGTCAATAATATGCTTAGGAGTTTATTTCTTAATAATTACTGATTCTAAATTTTAAACAATGTTTGTTGATTCAAAATTTATAGTATATTTTGAATCTGCAAATAATGAATTAAATTTTTTACCAGAAACTATTATCATTGTTTATTTGATATACTGTGAGTTTTGGGGAATACCTTGCCTTTATTATTCATAGTAATAACATTTTAGTTCCTTGTCATCAGTTGCAGTGACCTATTTAATCCTCAGAACACAAGGGCACCTCTATCATAGAGCAATCAAGCAAACATAGCAAAAACCTTCAATATATTATCAGCATCAACCCGATTATTTCATAATACTTGAAAACAGATTATCCCAAAAGTCTTTATAAATTGTAAACACGTTGTTATAATGTTCATTATTCACTCATTAAATAAATCTATCATCATCAATATTATTATTTTTTCATTTTTTCTCCACAATATTTGATTTTACTTTTAATTATTTGCAGCATATTCTCATTATTAAGTTGACTGTTCATTTATTCAACCTGGCAATGACAATACATTTCAAAAGACTCAACTTTTTTATATTCCATCTCAGAGACGCAAAAGAATTCATATTCCAAATAAAAATTAGTAGTTAAATGTCATTAGAAAATTTCAACTTTATTTAAAATTCTCAAATACATTCAATTATTAATAACAGAACACAGGTTAGTATAAAACATGTTTTAGGTGATATCATTCTCCTCTCTTTTTCAGGTGTTGCTAGCTTCATGAGAATCAAACCTGGGATCTTTAGATTTGTTAATAGTGAATTTAAAGTGATACTCTAACTAACTAACTATTATTCTGTCAAAAGCAATGTCAATAGAAATTTTATATACATATCTATGAGGGTCCTCCTGATTAAGATTAATGAATGATTTCCAAATATTATCAATTATCACACTAGATTGACTTATAGGGTACATCATGTAAACAGCTTTTTTGAATTTTCTTTTTTACTTTTTCCTCTCTGATCAATATGTTTGTCTTTTTGCCATCAAAAATATGTTCACCAATAGAAGCATGGATAGTTACTTTACAAACATCTGAGGTTTTCCCCCTTTTTATTCACAATTTTGACTCTTTTAATCATTTTCCAAAAGCCAGATGGTTTCGCAGACCTAGATCCTTCCACATTCTTGCATGGTATTTCATAGATGCAGTTTTTATTTTCCAGATTTCCAGTTTGGTTTTGTTTGCACAGGTTAATATTTCTCTTAGTTTATTATGCCTTGGAACAAATAATTGACTTTCTTTATAAGAATTTGTTCTATGACACACACACACCCTCTCTGAGTCAATACTTTCTGAACAAACTTCTTTTGATATTCCATTTAATAAAATTAAGTTTCCCAAGTAACAACAACCATTTGCCTGTTTCCAGATACATATCACATCTTATTATTATAATGATTTAAATTAATATTAAGATTATAGACATAAAAATAAAAATCTTAATAGATTTTTTTATAATTTATTATATCATTCTGTAATAGTATAACATTCAAATTAATATATATATATATTTAAAATAAACTTCAATATTTTAAAAATGATATATTACAAAAATTACGTACCTCACTTTCATTGACGAGCAACTGAAAAATTTTGACTCTGTATTCCCCTTTTTTTAGTGCTCGACCAAGTTTAATTCGCAACTATTTAAAATAAATTTATAATTATTTACACATTTTTAAATATGTGTAATACTTTTTACATATTACATAATAAAAATTTATAAATTAACAACATGTAAAATATATATTTTTTAAATATAAAGGATTGATTTCTTTATACACTTTCTTATTAACTTGATTCAGTAACATTTAAATAAAAAATAAATTATACAAATTCCTTCAAATTCTTGCAAAATTTGATTTTATTTCTGAATTAACTTAAAAAATATATAATTATCCCAACCAACATTTTAGTTATTTAAATATAATCATTCTGGAATTTGTGTAATTTATTTCTTTATTTAATAAAACTTTACACGAATAATACAAAATTTTATTAAGATTATAACTATAAATTACATTTTATGATATTACTTAATGTAAAACAAAATTAATTTTTTATTGCATAAAAAAAATCATTTATTTATACTAATTATTATTTATAATGCAATTACATTAGAGAGCTCTAAAGTGAGAAGTATTATATGATATATTCAGAACATTAATCTGTCATAATAACATATATTAATAATATTCTAAATATTACAGTCATGTCTAAATCGTTAAATAAAAATAGTTTTTTTTTGTCTGCATTCTATTATAATACAGAAAGTGAATTATTATAATGATGAATGCAAGAGCAAAATTCCATTTAACGTGGATGTAGTCAGTCAATCCTCACTTTTAAATTGATAAGTATGATGGATTAAAACAATTCAACTAAAATCTATTCACAAGTTATCAAAGTATTTTAAAAATTAAATAAAGTGAACAAATATAGCAATTAAGACATAAAACCCTATAATTTTAAAGACCTATGCCTGCATCTGTATGAGTAAAACAAGTAAATATATAGAACTGTAAATTTGAGAATAGTCAGATAAAATAATATATCTGACATTGTAAATCCATTTTTCATTTAAATTTTTCTTTTTGTAACTTATGCTATAGAATAATCATCCTTTAGAGAATACTTCATTAGTAAAAATTATGATAACACATATAAAAAAATGGGGATTTTGATAAATCGCCAAGAGTAAGAATAAGAAGTAATTTGGAAATATGATAATTTGCAAATAAAAATATATATATTTTAAAGCTTCAAAGCAAATCAAAAATTCTCTAAGTTGTTTCTTAAGTCTTTCCAGCAAAAATGTGGCAAGCATGAAATCTTTAAAATTGACTCTGACTACATAATAATTATAGTATAACAATATAATATTGAGAGTAGTAAAATATTACCAAGCATGTTATAAAAGTATAATAAATTTAAAAGAGAAAATTATAAACATTTCCAATGCAGTCCTTCAAATTCTAAAATTTCAATGCAAGCAATGCTCAAAACCAAGTTAATACAATTAATATTGTAACCCAGAAGAATAGTATGACACTTTTTGAATGAGAACAAATTTACAAGCTTAATAAATACTGAAAATAATTTTTCAACAGACATAATTATTGTGAAAATATTAATAATTAAATGGTAATAATGGTATAATTCATTAGAAATGATTTTATCCTTGAACTTTTATGAATATATGTTTAAGAATACGAATGGGAAAACAAATGGCAAAAGCATATATTCAAAAGTAATTTTAAAAAAAAATATGACTTTAATATTTTTTCCTATAGTAATATATATTTCATTCAAATGATGTCAAACTAGAAATGAATCTTATAATGTTAAGGGATAAATAATTTTCACATTTTTTTTTTTTTGCCTTGTTATTTTTTTTTTATTTCTCTTCTAATATTTTTATAATTAATAATATATTATTTTAATATTTTGATAATATAAAATTCTGAATTTCAAAATTGTAGGTTATAAAAACATTAAATAGCATACGGTTTTGAAATGCAAAATTGTACATTATAAAAATACTAAAATAATATATTGTATTGTCGTTTATAGCTCTGAAGAAGATTCCTAGTCAGTAGAAGCAATGGATTAAAAAAAAAATTAGAGAAAAAAGTGCAAAATCTGTTCGACCTTTAACATTATATGAATTATATCAAGATACTCAATGTGTACAAAGAAAAAAAAATTATAAAAAGTAATGAGGATAGACAATTTATCCAGAATCCAAATCACTGGAAATAAAATCATATTAATTAAATAAGAATCAGAGAAGAACTTATTAAAAAAAATAATTATGATTATGACAGCTGAAAAGTTATTTTACTTTAAATATCAAAAAATTATATGTCACTATTAGTTTGTGCATTAATATAAGGAAAATTCCATAAGAAGTTGTTTTTAAAAAAAGCCATATAAAACAAATGAGAATAAAAGATATTAATGAACACATAGACTCAAACATTTGCATTGAAAACATTTTTAAAAAATGAGCCAGAAATCACAAATGAATCATAAAATCTTAAAATATTTATAGCTAATTTATAAACTAAAAACTTCATGAGACAATAACTTGCACATCAAAAAATTGTATATAACATAGTTAATAATGGAAACTTTACAAAAAGCTATTTTGGAAAATAATAATAAAAATAGTAAGTGTCTATCTCTAAAAGTAAAGAATAAAAACATTAATAAGCATAGAGCCTTGGATATTTAAAATAAAAAAATGAAAACATTAAAAAGAATAGGCAATACACAATTAAAGTATCACTCTTAAAAAAATTTAAACGTATATATTGACGTTAAAAAAGAAGGTGAGTCAAACAATTAATTAATTGAAAAATAGTATTAAATTTAATGCAAAGAAAAGATATTGCTCAATAATCAGTAATTCGATATCTTAAAATTGTAAACAAAAAGGGAAAACTAAAACTGATTACACTTTAGAATATGAGGAAGGGTTTAAATCTATATGTGTACGACATAGGAGATTAAAGCAAAAATTCTATATCCACATAAAAAAGGGATATCAGCTATTAGGTGAATAATAGTCTGTTATATTACTCGCTGATAAAAATAAATAGCAAAAAAAAAATGCATTAACTATTATTATGTTATTCTAAAGTTTAAATTCTTTGTATCCTCATAGTGAAAAAAATCTACAAACTATCTAAAGCTAGACAAAAAGTTAATGCTGATATTAAGAGAAAGTTAAATGACAGTGGTTAAGCTAATGAGACAAAATCAGAAAAGCTAGCCATATAGTTACTAATAAATAATACTGGAATTTTAAGTATTATTAATAATGAAAAAAATCCACAATGGTCTTAGTGATTTGTGGGTTTCTAGGAAAAAAAAACTAAACACTTGGATAATAAAGCAGAAGGTGCTTCTAGATAGTCATAGTTTTAAAATGGTGGTTATTTCATCAATGATAATAACAAACAAGAATGACTGACATAAAAGCCAAACAAAGATACTGTAGTTAATATTGTCTTGATATATTTAAAAATTGAATGTCCAATAATGATCGTGGTTACCCATGAATTAACTAGCGCTCCAATATTGTAGATTGTAAGGCCTTGAGTAAGGATATGCAATTGTAAAATGATTTTGACTGTGTACACTTGTGATGGATGTTAGCGTATTGGAAATTGCAAAGAGCTCAAAAGTATAGCATTTATTGATACTAATTAATACATGTGATCTGGATAAATGAAGAACAAGGCTAATGTTATAAAATAGTACAGTATTAGAATAGTTAGTATAAACGATTTATAACTATACAAATGAAAAAGATATACTGTTAAACTATGGAGCTTTGCTGCATATTAAATATATGTATACATAATATTTTACAATTCATGTTTTATATTCACAAATTAAATAAGAAATTAATTAATACAGACACAGACATACACAAACATATATTTAATAAATGTTTTCCAGTAGAAGAAGATTAAGAAATTAACTGATGTTATAAAATAGTACAGTATTAGAATAGTTAGTATAAACGATTTATAACTATACTAATGAAAAAAAATTTTGAAAAAAAAAAAGCTTAAGTTAATGCAGATAAAGTGAGTTCATAAAATTACCAGTAAATAATAGATGTTGAATAATGATTAAGGTTTTGGAATTTAAAATATAACAATAAAGTAGTTCAGATCAAAAATGATGAGAGTTCATCTATAGTTAAAAAAGATTAAAATACCATTAAGAAAATAAAGTTATTAAGTAGAATAAATTAAGGAGATAACTGTCCACCAAATCACAGTTAAAATGTGTTGGCATACTGCTAAAAATGTTATATGGAATAAGGTTAAGAATGACAGCATCAAGACAGTTAAAAAGTTGGAGACTTTTTTGTAAATATGAAAAATTAAAAAACTAGAAATTTTGATAACAGGATAGGTTTTGAAATTCCTGAATCAATAGATAACAAAAATAACCAAAAGTATCATCATCACTTGATTTCCTTGAACAATTGATTTATTGAGTGATTTATCATGTACGAATTCTGACTTCTTAAGCTTTATAATATCTCTGCTGTTTACTATTGTCTCAGAATCTAGTTGCAATATCTTAAACTTTCCAGTAATCTTTCTTTGATTTCAGTTCCCTATGAATCAAATGATACGGATTCATTTTTGTTCAAATATATTCTAAACTATAAATATACATTAATTCTATTATTCTGCTCTTATGGAAAATCTTACATGTTTTATCATTAAATGAGTAAATGAAATTAATAATCTTAAAAGTCAATAACTGAAAAAATAAAAACAAGTTTAAGTATGTCCAGCTAAAAAAAAAAAATTCTTTGGATCAGAAACCTGGTTTTTAACATGTATATATACACATACACACACCAACAAATCTAAATCTGCTATATATCGATATATATATAAAGATAAAGTAAGTGCTAAGATAATCCATTATAAGTAAGAGCAATTCTAACAACTTTTTCAAAAATTTTAAAACAATATTAAAGAACAATAATTTACTTACCAGAGTAGTAAATTGTCAGTTTTTTGGGATTATATAGTTTGTCTTCCTTTATTGCATTTCAGTTAAAAATAGCTATCCATTTTTTACATGTGTTTGTGTAGTGCACATATGTGTATGTATGTATGTGTCTATATATACATAAAAAGATTTGTTTAAAAATAATTTACCCTACTATCATCTCCATAAGAAGAAAATTCTTCACTAAGCTTTGTACATTCAAATTCTTGATTATTTGAGTACACTCGATACACCTGAATATAAAAATAGATATATTAATTTAGTTTTACAACAAACAAATATAAAACCATTATGTTAATATTTAATGTTAAAACCAAATTATTTAACATTTATCTTCAATTTCAAAACAATATACAATAGTGACTCAAATAAGTTAGCATTTATCAAACAAAGTATACAATTAAAATATAGCAGAGAAAGGCAAAAATACTTAAGAGTACAAACAATATATAATATCAAAATTAAAAATAATAATAATGGCAATAAAATCATATTAATATTTAGCTAATACTGTATTATGCCAAATTACATCAAAATAGTCTATGCAGGGGAATTATAATAACAATATAACTGCAAAAGGCATAAGAACAGAAAGAATTTTGAGATTCTGAAAGTTTTCAGCCTTCTTGTCATATTTTTGACATTGAAACTAGACCAGAAATTTCAAAAGAAAAGGTGAATAAAATTTAACAACAAAATGAGAATATATATTATATGCAATATCAACTATAATAATGAAAAAAGAAAATGAGTTCAATTAAAAAATATTTTTGACCATTATGAATTGTGCAAATATATTCACCAACTTACTTCATTAATCAAATTGCAATTTGGGCCAACTTTAAAATGGCAAGAAGGAATAAATGAACTTCCTACCTAATATAATGTTGGTACTCATCTTTTAGCTAAAGAAGCCGTTCTATGGTGCAGTTTTCACGCCAAAACACATTAAAATGCTGTTTCCATGGCCGACACGTTCGAAGCCGCTTTTTCAATAGTACAACTTTTTTGTTGTGCTACAGAATGCAGGCTGCTATGTCGCGTCGCAGTACAGCATGTATGTTGCATGGTAGCAAATATATTTTGCGAATTCGCACAATTTATAAAACAGTTACGACTTGATGAGAGAGTTTGTATTTGAATCGGATGGAAATGTTGTTTTCATTGAATTTTTTTTTATTTTAAAGGATTAAAATCAACGACCCGTGAATGTTCATATTTTATAGTTTTAGCGTTAAAACGACGCCATCCAACGGCGTCTTTAGCTATAATACAAGCACCATAATGTTTAATTGAAGAATGGAAAAACTAAAACTATTATTTAAATTTTGTCGGGGGGGGGGTTGTTTAACTATCTCAATTTATCAAACTTTGTTTAAAATAAGTCTCTCCAACAAAGCTGACTGTATGTCAATATCAATATTACAGATTTAAAAACTACGATTATAAAATTTAAAAAAAATTGTTATATTAATATTTATGAGATCGTATGTTTATCAAAATCAAAGAAGTTTTTAATCCGACAGGATTTATAAGCCTTTTTAATTAATGACATGTAATCTTGAGACTAAGATTATACTACCATTATAAGCTAATGATGCTATACTTTTAACAAGATGCAATACAAGAACATGTTTTTATAAAGCTAACATATATAGCTCAAAAAAATATAATAGTAAGCTATTGTAATTCATAATATGCAAAAAAGACGATTTATAAATATTGCCAAAAAGCACAAATGCAACAATATCTATTGTTGAGTTTTCAACAGTAGATGCAATTTCTGAAATTAAAACACTTTTTTTTATTTAAAATACTTATTTGCTAATATTAAAAAAAAAAAGTGATGATTCAATCCAGTAATTTTTAGATCTAGAGTCAGGCATTTTTTTGTTGAATTAATTCCTATTTAGCTTCACTTAAATAATTTCATGGAAATGCTTATTTAGTAAATTATTTTTTGAACCTCTATAAATTCATAATAATTTTTTCTGATTAATATGTTAGACTTTATTGTTATCATAATAATATATTAATTTTGGCAATAATAAATTAATTTCAATTTTTTCAAATTAAAAATGTATACATTAATTTGATATGATAACAAAATCAAGCAGTTTTACTGAAGTCATTCGATTGCTAGCAGAGACAGAAATGCTCAATTTTTGTTTAATATTGTAGTATCTCACATTTTAAAATCTTTCAAAGCATTCAAAAAATATCTAGTTTTGCAAAATGAATAAATTTAGTACTTTATATAATTCAATTTGGATTGCTATTTTCTTTCTATTTCTTAATTTTGTTTTTACATTTTGATTTATCAGCTTGTAGATATCTACTTCCATGTTTTATAGCCTCTGTATGCCATAGGATTATTTTTCACCATTATTTACCAATCTGGATGCTGCTTTTATCATAACAATATATTTAACTACAAGGCATAAAAATATAAAGAAATATCTCCCCAACATCAATTCTATTACAATGCCATTTATTTATAATCACTTATTAATAACTAAAAAAAGATAATTCTATCTTAAACTAACTTGTTAAAGATATATGAAGATGATCTATATTTAAACAAACTACAAATAAATAAGAAATTTTAATTGAGATACTATTAAAATTCCAAATTAAATGGTTTAAATTTAAACTATAAAGAGAAAATAAATAATTACTTCTTTTTAAAACCATAAACTCATATTATATATACATATAGTATTTAATTTACCAATATTAAATTAAACTAACTCATCACTTTTAGAATTCACATTATCACAATAAAAAAAAACACCTAATCCCAAGATGGAATTTAGGAAAAACTAATTAAAGTCAATATTATCTTAAAAGAAATAATAATAAAATTCCACCTATTCCTTTTTAATATAACAGTGAACAAATTTACTAGCAACTGTTAAAGTCAATTTCTCAAGAATATCAAAAGCAATTTATTCCAAGTTTGGAATAAAATCAGCAGTTCTCTTCATAATGAATATTTATCTTTCAAAAATCCAGAAATTGCTGATAAACTTATAATTTCATAAGATTCAACCAAAAAATTTGGTTCTTTCTAAGAAGGCTTGATAGATATAGAAACAACGTTAAATAAAATCCATCATTATCCCTGCTAGTAAGATTGTCAGTCATATATATATCAAACACCCAACACCAAAACTTACAAAATCGCCTAACTCAGCATTAAAGAGAACAATAACTTTTTTTTTTTCATAACATTCTTTTAATTTAAACCCATCAAACTAGTGGATATTAGTAAATTAGAATTCGCCATTGACTATTTAACTAGGAAAGATCTCAGAATCAAGTACCACATTTCTACAATTTTGCTCATAAAAAATTATTCCAAAAATTTCATAAAAATATAATACTGTACCAATCTTAAAGCCATTGTTGGAGTTCTGACAATGATATAAAATTTATTGCTAATATCATTTAATAATTTCATTAAAAGATCTTTTAAAAAATGATCTTAACAAACAGTATTCCAATAGTTGCACCTGTATAAAGAGGCTAGATTTAGGTAGGATGATACTATAAAAAGTTTTATTTTCAAAAACTCATGCAAAATGGTTTTCATAATCCATAAAAAATTGATATTATTATGATTTAACTTCAGCTTATGATTGTTAGAAAAATTATTTTTTTTTAAAAAACCTATGAAGTTCTTAAATGTAAAAAAAAAAACTATTACCTTATTTGGTATAATGTTCTCCAACAAGAAAATACGATTCTTTAAATGATAATTGTTACAAATACAAAATTTTATAGAATGGCTTTCCATAATAAAGCAATGGATCCGGAAGTCCGATCCATGCTTCACAGCCTTCTATAAACTTAACTAATATTGTAAACCTGAATTAAGTTTATAGTCAAGTATCAGCAGGGTTTTGCATTAAAGCTAAAATTAATACATTCATTTTGCTTACTTAACAGTATTTAAATCCGTATTTGCGTTAAAATATTTCTTTTAAAATAAATTCCGTTAAGATTAAATTGCTATTAAAATTTACTTTTAAAACTTATTAATCAAACATATATAAACGTCAAGCGTATATATGATTTAATGCAAAATTCTGTGAACTAAAAAATGTTATTTATAGTAATATATTTTTCTTTTAATTTTTGTTAAAATATTGCGTGTGATTTTATTTTACGATAAGCCTGCCAACATTTCTAAAGGAATGGCATGTTTCAATTAATATTCCATTCAAGGCAATTAAAGATGGCCTTTTTTTTTTTTTAAATTAAATCAAATTCGAAATTAAATGCAGAATTTGATAACAAAATTTAAAGTTTATTTTTAGCTAAAAGTTGCTTCGAAACAAAGGAGGGTAGGGGGCTTATCAAGATCTAAAATCATACGCAAAACAATAGAAGAGTGATCTCGAAAAGGTATAAAAAGGAGAGGAGAACAAAAGACTGGGTGCTGTTCTGCTGCTGGTTCTGTTCTGCTGCTGTTTCTTGTGCTGTTTGTTCTTCGTCAGATTTTGTTGTTAAAATCGGTCAAATGTGTTCCTGAAATTATTATTCAGATTTCGCTTTTAAATTTTGTTTTTGAAGAAACTCTGCTGAAATTCGCTGAGATTCATTCTAAATTATTATTCAGAGATTGACTCTGAAAGCATTGCAAATCCTATTTTGAAGAGTTCCAGCGATTTATTCCTACTGATCTGATTTCAAGCATACAACCTGTTAAAATTTATATCAATTTGGTGGACGTGACCATGTATGGCGGCTAGGCACAACAGCTTTGCCTGCTGTCGGGGTCCTAAATCCATCAAAATACCTAACGTGTCCAACCATCTATAAACGCGAACTGTCAACCGTGTGTGTGCCTTTAGTCTAAAAATGCTGCATACTTCAAATTCCTTTGTCCGGACAAATATCTCTACGGACGCATCAAGCCACAAACGTCGAGGGAACTGGACCAAGGAAACCAGGACGGGTAACCGTATATCTCCTCATGAACTATTTATTACTTTACCTTTTTGATAAATACCTTTCTGAATTGTTTCATTTAATTATATATATAATGTAACTGTTTTCTATTATACTAATATTAGATGTATATTTAATTTTCGTATGATCATCTATTTATACTTAACCTTTTTCCCCTTCGCTATTCCTCATTGTTAAAATGTTATAAATGTTTCTTATTCCATTGCAGTGTGAGTAAAAGTTAATTTTCATTTAAAAAAATCTTTCCAGTTCAAATTATGTCTATAAATTAAATACTAGTAAGTTTCCTTTGTTTGCCAACTTGATCTCCTCGATAACGCCTCTTTTGTCCACCCTTTAGCCCCATACGTATATCTTAGTTAGTTATACATATCTTAAATATTTTAAAATTGTTTTCAAGCACAAAGCAACTAGAAAATGTTTTGTGAAAGATTTATTTTAATTGTGCTTTATCGAGGGGAATCGAGTTAATAATTTTATTAAAGTTGGGAAGATATAGACTTAAACCGCAAAATATTATGTCATTACTATCCGGTTTTTTTTTTTTTTTGTCTAATATTTATCATAAAATCAATCGGGGAATAGCGGAGATAGTTCAAACTTTTCTAATATTTTAAAAGTACGTTGATTAAAATATATTATTTAAACTAAAAAGCTTAAGTCATCTAATGGTATTTTAATTTTTCATTAGCTTAATCTTTTATATTGCTCGTCCAATGATCCAGGCACGCACAAACACTTAATTTATATTACATTTTATGTACATTTAACTTAGTTAGTCCTGTAAGTGTTCTCATCCATGTCTCTCCCTGATGCTAAGCTGTGAGCCAAGTTAAAAAATAATTTATGCGTGTCTCAGATATGTTTTTGGTTCATGCTTAGATACGAAAATAGACGAATAGAGCAGAGGCCTTAGTATTCTTGATTCTTATATCTCGCGTATGAGTGGCCTCGAGGTACTTTCGCCTAGTATTCGAACTGGGTTAAATCAACATACATTTTTCTGACCGGCACAATAAAATTCAGTTCTCTCATCCACAGTATCAATTATATTTTTGAAACAAAATGCACCAAATTTATCTATGCTCATGACAATGCTTTGACTTCATAAATAAAAAATATTCTCAGGAATAAAAAATTATTTTTTCATAACATTACTAAGTTGAAAAAAGGGAAACTTTATCCCTAATCTCACAAAAATAAAATGTTACAAACAACAGAAAAATATTTTGTAAACTACAACAAGAGACCAAAACATGCTCCTATTCTCTATGTTATTTAGGAATAACTTTGGACCATAGATTAATTTATCTTCCTTATCTTTCAAAAGTTAATTTAAAATTTCTAGAAACAATCTCTTTGGGAAATTAATTGACATTATTAAAAGTTGTAATGCAAAAAATTTAAGAACAGCTAATTTAGCATTAGCATAGTTTATTGATAAATATCATATATCTATACGAAAAAGAAGTATTCACCACTGTTATTACCATAAGAAATATTTACTGGAATATTCAACTTCATTCTATTGTAATGGCTTTGCATTCTTTCATATATTTCTCCATTAGATATCAAATGATATAATGACCTCACAAAAATGTATAAAAAATTAGAAGCAGATACAGATTTCCTACTTAGAGCATGCACCAAATCAAGATTTCCTTTCTAGGTTTTCAACAAAAACATTTTTCAAGCAACCCAAGAATTATAACATAAGAAATGGATTTGTTGAGAGGCCACAAACAATTTCTGTCAATAGATCCAATAATAAAATCAGGGGGATTTTATCTTTCTGGATATTATTAGGACCTTATCAAAAGATTCAGAATCACTAGTTATCTGTGTATTTATGTGCTTCAAAAAAGGAATTTAAAAACTTCTGGCTTGCATGATTTTGAAATCAAACAAACAATAAACAACATAGTCAATGATTATCAAATTTACACATATAATGGTAGTCACTAATGTAACAAGCTTACAAAAAATAGAGATACAAGAGAAAAAATAAATACATAATTCTACTATAACAAAAATGTATGGGAATCAAAACCTGAAATCCATATGAATGGTTTCTTTCCTAGCAATTCAACGCACTAATCATGCTGAAGGAGTTATATGGCACAGACTGGATAAATGTCGATGATCACCATACTTAACTACTTTGTACTTACTTGATAATCTTAACTGTATCTTTATATATGTCTAAATGAAAAATATAACTTAATTGGTCAGTCTTAAGATAATAGTATGATGATAGCCTGAATTTATTATTGATATTATATGATGCCATTAAGAAACTTGATTATAGGATCATAATCACCATATAGTAATTCAACCACATTCATCTCATAATGCTAGTTTTATTAATTATGGCAACTAATTATCATATGCTAAATTTAAAACTCAATATGTGATTATCACACATATCAAACAATATTATACACCCCAAATAATATACAGAATTGAGAATAAAAAAAATGCAAAAGTTTTCAACTTTAACAAACAAATAATTTAATGACATAGAGTTTGAAAACAATACAAAATGAGTATTTTCAAGGTTACATGTTGAATAAAACTGTTGACACATGTCAATATTTATATTAAAATATTAATTTTGAAACTAAAATATTTTTAACTAGATGTGTATCATCTCAAAAAATATTTACATAGAAAAATTCTTATACTCAGCCACAAAAACATTCTATACTAATATTCCCATTTTACATATAGATAAACAAAGAATGAAATGAAATGTGGATAAGTTCAATTTATCTTTCTCCTCAATTCTCTCATGAAATTGAACTATGGGATCCTAATCTTGTTACGTATAAAACAGTAAGATTCGTATTCGAATCTTAAGTTTCACCTTTTTCTGTCGTCTCTCACTGACCGGTCTATCCCGCCCAAATTTAAACTTTTTGATATCGAATTGTGTGTGTAACAATATTAAAAATGTATAAATATATGTAGAATTCAGCATAAACACGCACACATTTCGATCTCAAATGAAAGGCAATAAATAGGGATAAAATAATATAATTTAGATTTCTTTTAGTTATATAAAAATGTATAATTTTAATCATTTATTTTGCATTATAAAGTTCGCATTTATTGCTTTGTTTAAATTTCGTTTAATAATAATTCTAAAAATATCTGATGTAATATTTAATTAAAAGTTAAAATAATCTTATGTTCCCTTTTTGTTTTGAAATTTAAAAGCATCGGTCAGTGATAGATAATAAATTAATTAAAGAAAAATTCCCCAAAATTAATTAGTAAATGTAAAATGTAAACAATAGAACGGCAGCTTTCTTTAATTAAAAACCAACAAAATGCATTGATTATCCTCAGGGCAGATTAAATAGAACCTAAAAATATCTTAACAAAAACGTGAGAGATCAAGATAAAAAAAGAGGCCATCTTAGACTTGCTGGAGACATTCACTTAAACTTTAGCTTTGCTCTCGATCACTGAGAGTCTCCAAAATAATAAAAATAATTTGTTCCTGCCAAGGTATGGCCGAGTAAAGCACCTAGATTATTCTCCATCGGGAGATGGCCTATTGTGCTGAACTTTCATTGCCCGTCATAAATTCACCATGAAGATCTGCTGCCTGAAATGAATAAGAAAGCTGCTGCTGCCATGAAATTAAATAAAATATCTAAATACAAGAAAGACTTGCCACTCGTGAACCTTTAGCTGCTAAACTCATGGAATAAGGAAACTTCTTATAAAACAGGTACCTGTCTGTGTTCAAACTCTAGAGTACTCTAATAATATGCTATAGCTCTTCTTCATACTACTTATCTAAATTATAAAATGTAAAACTACCATTTGTATAACTAAAATTGAATAATTAATTTAATGTGTAAATTTCTTTACTAATCTAGCTCACTCATTCTATCTTGGGTGCGTATTTTTAAAATCTACATTTTATCTATATTTATTATTTAATTATTGCATGCTCACAATTGTCTCTATTTTCAAAGTTTAAATCTATGATCGTTTGAAACAGTGAATGCGTGTCACATTTTCATAATATGTATTTTCCTAAATAACTTAACTTCCATATAAATCGACACGCATTCAATGGCATCATTTATTGTAATGCAGGGGTCTACTACTTCGCAAATGGCTGACGTATTAGTTACAATAATTCCCAATTTATATCTGTTTTGTATTTATTAAATCATCATGATTAATTCCCAATTTATATCTGTTTTGTATTTATTAAATCATCATGAATAATTCCAGAAAATTACATTTCTTTGAGAGTCGCCAACGTTCTTTAGTAAATGTTGATAATGTAGGGCCTAGTTAGAAATCTATTTTAAATCTCATCATAATCGTTTATACAGTATACATGCGCTACGTTTTAGAGACGCGATGACCCATTCCGCTGTGAAATTTCCGGATTCTTCAGGGTTGAAATTAACCCCAATCATCCTATACAAGCGGGCATAATGGGTGCTCCCGTAGGACTTGACAACGTCATGCAGCCAGCCGGCAAAAATGCGACACGGACCGCTTGTCCCTGGTTATGCTTATGTGACACCTTACTTCATCGGGTCGGGGCAGAGACCAGCCTGACATTCTTATAAACCCATTCGCGGCATTGCAGTTTCAATATACTGCCATTCCATATCGCCTTTCTAAAGCGTACCACGTGTTCCTTTACCAAGTTTTATTATTCTATATATCACTCCGCCTCTGCATTATCTTCATAATTCACTCTCAAATAAATGTTTGCCCTTAGTCATAAAATAAATAGTTTAATTAAATAAATATATGTCCGCCGCTACTCTTAAATCTTACTTTAGACTCTTGCATTGCAAAGGTATAAATTCCCCAAGGCATGCATTAGAAATACTCACTCGAGAATTTTAGGTAGCTAGATTACGCTTTCAAATAAATGTATTCCTTTTGTAAACATTACAGTATCGGAAATACCGCTACTGAAATCCTCAATATAAAATAATGTCTAAATAAATAAATGTACTCTTTAAAATATAATCATGTCGCAAATTCCGCTACTGAAGCTTTGAATCCCTAAATATTATTAATAATTGTTTTATTAAAATGTATTAATAAATAATTTTAAACTATATGTCTGCAGTTACGTTTCATTTATTCGATACCCATTCTATATAACATTTCCTCGATTATGTAAATATGAATGTTTAATTAATATTAGTTTGATTATTGGCTAACTCGAGAATAAAATGAGTCTCTTGCATATCCCTGACCACCGTGCCTAAGGAAATATTTACTAATGTCGCATCAGATGCGTTGTTTCGTGGATTGTATTGTGGAACCGATAAACTATGTTCGAACTCAGTACCACAGGTGGCTTCGCTACTCGATGGTGCTGTTCTGTATGGTGGTCGAATTCTGCACTATGTTTACGAGTCACACGTTTTCTGACCGTTACACGTATAAATAATTAATATGAGAAGAGGCAAAGAGAAAAAAAAAACTATGACTAAATTTAAAATATTATTAAAACACTAAATGTAGTATAAAACAATATAATTAAAAAAAAAAAACACCTTTAAATATAATTAAAATTAATGATAAAAAAATTACAGCAGTTGATTAAAACAAAAAAATATAAATATTCTCACGTATGCTTTTTAAAATTTGAATTTGTTTGCGTATGATTTTTTAAATGTTGTAGAGTTATTCAAACTTATCTCAGCACAGTAGAATTTTCCAAAAGTTCAAATTCTTTCCAGTTCTTCTATTCTGATAATCACTGTTCTTACATTGACAAATTTCTCATTCTTGCTTTAAGGTTATTTCTCTTTTCAACAATTAAAATTCTATCAAACTTTCACCATTTCATGAAAAGATTTGGAAGATAGGTATTTTATATTCAGCCAATCACATCATAAAAGAGAAAGGCAGGCTCAAAATCTGGAGCCAACGCTTTGAAAAATTCATCAAATTATATTTTGACAGGATTGGTCACAAGTGCAAATGAATTAAAATGAGTGATAGATAACATTAATATAATTATGGATTTTTGGAAAATAGAATGAGAGGCAACAGTTTGAAGAATGAGGTCTGATTTAGTGTGACTTCCATTTTGCAGATAACTAATACCATAACAACTATACATCGAATAATTTACTGAAAATGATTTGATAATTATAGCAATACAATGAAATTTATCCATAACTGCTATTATATAAAATGACTTCTGTTTCTATATTATTTACCGGAATCTTTTTATTTCACAGTAATTGTTTACTAAATTGTGATTCATACTTTAAGTTTATTTGCAAAAAATGGTCTGCATAAATTTAGTAAACTACTATTATATGCTGAAATTTTGATTGACCTTAATGTTTGAAAATAGATCTTATATTTATCTCCTCAGATCACATGATCACCATTTCTTATGCTTGCTCATAACTGTTATTAAAACAGGCAAAACTCTCCATACAGTAGTGCCATTCAATTCAAGTCAGAGTAATCAATGGATGCCAGAAGGCTTGTGCATAAAATTCCTATCTAGTGCCTACTCATCCAATATCCCCAGACTAGTTTCTAGCTTGTGGCTTTCATCAGTGAGGTGCAGTGCTCTCAGATCCAAGGCTCCTCACTGACAAAAGCCACAAGCTAGAAGCTAGTCTGGGAATATTGGATGAGTAGACACTAGATAGGGATTTTATGCACAAGCACTGAGTGGCACTACAGTATGGAGAGTTTTGCCTGTTTTATCTTCTCAGATTTATGATGCAACCGAAATCAAACAGCAAAACCTTTATCCAGAAATTCCACATTGTTTTCTAATTTATAATTTTGTTAAATTAACTAAATGCATATTTTCTGAATATGTACACTAGCTTTACTATCTACTTTAAATTTATTCCCTAAACTGTTTATCAGACTAACCAAATTCTAAACAATCTCATTATAATTTCAATCAACTTGAAAAAAAAATTTTTTTTCTTTTAAACCAAAACCATTTTTTAAATATTACAAATTTTTATTTTACCAAATTATTTTTACATAAAAATCATTATAAATTTTGAATGGACTCATTTACACTCAAAAGCCTACATTTTTTACAAATATTGAAAGCATATTTTAAATGTACAATATATCTGTCCATTTTCATATTTATATTTTTCAAATAAATAACAGTTATAATCTCTGAACATTATTTAATTTTTTATTACACTAAATTTCTTATCTTTTGTAACTATAAATATGCGATTTTTTTTCGCATGCATATTAGATTATTTTTCAATTTTCTTTCTCTAAACAAATTAATCATTCATTCTTCAGCATTTCCTACTTGATATTTCTATTTAATAGCAAATTGCATAAATCTACTATTTTTGTTTCTCTTATTAATTGTTATTTAAGATTTTACACATTTTAAATAAGAAAATATTCTATTATATGTGAAAGCAAAAATTCAATAAATGACTCTATTCATATATATAAAAGGCAATGTCTATGTCATCACACTAGAAAATTTATCTTCAGATCTACTTAAAATGTTTATGAATACTGGGCTGTCTAAAAAAAAAATCCATAAGGTAAATAAATAAAAATTTAATTTTCTCAGAATTAGTTGCATTCTTGTCTATTGTCATTAGATTGTACTTTCTTCTAAAACAATTCTGATTTTAATCAGTGCTTAAATTTCAATTAATGGACAAAATAAATTTTTACTGTTAAACTTTCTTGCTACTGAATGAAGAAGAAATTTTATGTAATTTATCAAATCAATAGACAAAATTGTCCAATACTATCCAATAATAGAAATCTCTGTTGGTTATAATTTCTTTTAATTTAATGCTGGCTGATGATAAATAAAGTGTAATTTTAAATCCCAAAAGATTTAGCTACAATTTTTTTAAAAATGGTCCTCCCCAAAACATTTTACTAATAAAAATATATACTAAAAAAAGAGAATATAATATCGATATAGAATTTTTTTATATAAGTGAAAAAAAAACCATATGTTGTCTCTGCTGATAAAAAATCAATCATAATTTATATTAGTAACATAAAATCTTCTAATCTCAATTAATATAGGCTGGAGAATAAGTTAGTAAATAGTTATAGTTTTAATTTAAAGACAATAGCAACAATTCATAATAGGAAAACATGATTGTTTCTAATATATACTTATCAGAATTCCTCAAAATATGAAATAATTTCAATATAGATAAAATTCTTACTCTTAATCAACTGAAGTCTTTGTTTCCACATTTTGAAACCAATCTTAATTCAATTTCTCCATTACTTGGAGAAAAAGAACTGACATTTATTCGTGGAGTTAAAATAATCATCAGATAAGTTGTATATAATTTTGACATTTTTATTAGGATTAATTTTGCCTCAGGTAATTTTTTTTTTTTTTCAAAACATTTTTTTAAACTTGTAATCACACTAAAACATTATTAAAAATATGAATCAGCATTTAATCAGATAGAAGTAAAGCAACAAACTGAAAGAATGGTATAAAATTTATTTGCAATATTCATTTATTCCTTCACTTCAGCCATCAGCTGCTAGCATTTAAATTCTTATAAATACACTATCTGAAAGTGTTTGTTAAGACTAATTTTACAAAAAGTTGGTTAAAATTCATATTTTCAAATATACATTAACCAATTACTATTAATTTCTAAAATTTATAGATTAACCAAAAAGAATTTGATATATTAATTTTTATTTATAAGGTACAAATATTTCAATTACAGATAAAATAAGCATGCAAATTATATTTACCTTAAAATAATCAAGAGGAACACCTATAAATGGTTGCAGTTCTTTTTTTAATAAGCCTAATGTAATTCTTTTATCTACATAAACTTCCAAACCTGGAAGAAAAAAAAGTGTAATAATAATTTAATATTAAAAAAAAAGTTAACTATTTTTAGTTTTAATTCTATTTATTATTCTATTTATTATATTCAAATGTTTATAATTACATTATTACAATATATATAAAATTTTGGATTTTGAAATGTAAAAACTAATTTCTTTTTTTAGACATATAATACAGTGTACATACTTGGTGCAAATTCTAGGAAAATATTATGCAGACGAGAATTATTATGGACAAACACACTAAAAAAAATCCTGTATCATAATATTCTATATAGTTTAAATAATATATCTTTGGATTTTAGGCTATTCAAAAAAAGTTCTTTAACAACTTTTGATGTGGATAATAGGAAATGATGGTAAGCTACCACACACTGTTCAGACATTTTTATATTTTGAAATGTCTTTGCCAAGAGATAATCTGGAATTATAAAACTTGCCTTTAAATTGATTATTTAACACATTTTATTTTAGATATATATATTGAAGTGGTAAATCTGTGATACATATTTTTGATTCACTGTCTGATGACATGATTAACCATGAGATGGGGTTCAAACCCATCCTTCCACACGCTTGGGTTATCAGAGGACACATATACACGTAACTATTCCCATCCTCCCATAATAATTTTAAATATTTATCTATAAGTGTTTGATTTATAAAGTTAATTATAATTATAAATTTTATTAAACGCCCATTATTATATTAAGTAATAATTTACTAAGGCTGTAACCTTAGAAATAAGCGTCTGAAAAATACGAAGGTAGGGACCTCTATAGGTCTTAAAACACAAGCTTACGCTATGAAGAAAAGAGAGAATCCTTCTTCATAGCATAAGCTTGTGTTTTAAGACCTATAGAGGTCCCTACCTTCGTATTTTTCAGACGCTTATTTCTAAGGTTACAGCCTTAGTAAATTATTAAAGTTAATTATAGTTTAAATACTGGAAATATTTAATTCCATAACCATAAGTAGTTGTATATGTGTGTGTATGTATAAGGATACCTATAATATTATATAACATATTATTATTACATTTGTTTTTTTTTAGCATTAGCTCATATGAAATAGTTATAGAAGCTGATGCAATAATTGAGAAAGTTCTGGAAGATAATTAGCATAACTTAAATTTAGTAAACAAAAAAGTGACACATTAGTTTAATAAAAGTCGCTGATTTAATTAATTTTGGCCAGTCTAATAATTTAATTAAAATTATATCTATTCGAAACTGTTTCCAAATTGGAAATAGATTCGAACAATACCTTCGGGAACTTATCATTCAGTTACATCGTCTACTATGTTTAAAGATAAAAGCATACTTTCTACTGATTGAGATCATGAGATAACTTGGTATCCATATTGCCTCGTGTGATTCTTTAAAAGCACTCCTGAGATAACAGAACCGGATAAATAGAGCTGAATTGGACAAGGTGGAGGATATATTTTATGTTCATGGGCTAAAAGAATCCACAGCATTAAAAACTTCAGTAATATGATGCTCGAGTAGTGGGATAAACTTCACATCTTCCCCGATCTTCCAAAGATCATCTTCGAGCAATAATGCTATTCCTGTTATATAAAACCAATGGACTGCCTAATTAAATGTATAGTGTGATTTTATGGAGATGTTACCTGCTACCCAATGAACTAAATATTCTACCTGTGTTTTAAGACAAACTGTTTTGTGAGAATGTTAATCATTCTGGCTGGCAAGTCTACACATCGTCGAAAGGTAACCACTTCAATGCCGCTTTAAAGAACTCCTATTTCAATTATATATATATATATGTTATTAATCTTTGTAAATGTTAATTATATTTACTGTATTTTAATTTCTTATGTAATGACTCTATAAATATATAATTTCTTTTCATCCGTTTCAAGCTCTATATATATTTATTTTAGTGTAGCAAGTTTAATCAATTAATATTGTATTATGTTTTATGTATTTTGATTTAGATTTGAGTTAATATGCCAGTTAGACCAACCTCGCAAGCCTAATTTATTATTAGATTCAATCTCACCATTAATGGGAGGTTTAATTAATATTCTTAAGTTTTCTTACAAAACACATGCTCGCTTGGTTCAGTAGTGATTGAAAATAACTTTATATATATTTTAATGGCAGATTGTTATTAATACTGTCCTCCTTCTATTAGTAATATCAGTTTCTCATTAATTGCTTAACGCTATTGATTAAATCACATTTTGCAATATTTTGAAAGTAATCTCAATGACCTTCACTTCTTTGAGTGTAATAAGTTAACTATTTACTCGTAACGCCAGTCAAGCTTACATTTCGTGTTATATTTATAGTGCTTATTTAAAATGCATGAGAGATTCGTTTAAATAAAGGGATAACATGCTCCTTCCTTATGTATGACATTCTAACTGTTATTTAAGAACATATTCTTACCTATAGTATGATTTAATATTTAGTCATGCCATTACACTGGATGTTAGATTTATTTAGGGTTTCAATTGATATATCAATGTCATTAGGGATTTGATTAACTTACTTGCTAACATATGCCAATAGTATTAATTATCATATGTTACTTTGTCCTTTTGGGATCATTGGGAACTCCGGACCCATTTTGTCTTACTTGTTTCAATCATGGGGTATATGTTCTCCTGCCCTGGAACACTTTTAAGTTAACATAGTGAATGTTCTGCACGGGATGCCCTGGAAAGCCGGCCCATCGCACTTCTGATGTATCACATCTTCAGGTACCATTCCGCCAAAAACGCAGACTTACTCTCCCATTTCTCTAGTATCAGATGAAGGTCTTCTCGGTTCCAAGCGAACCAAACCTTTCTACTACTGCTATTCATGTTAGCATCGCAACATATTACTATTTTATATTTATGCCCATTCCATATCTGTAAGTCATAATGCTGTGATAATAGTAACACTTTAGTTATTAATATTAATTTTATTGGAATGTCATGAGTAAAGCTTGTATTAAACTGGCCCACCTTTTCGGAAAAACAATCCTTGGCTGTGTTAGTAATTCTTCTATATATTAGATCGTTAAACTCAATTAATTTTATAGGTAAACAAAATCTTATAAAGTTAAATACATGAATAATTGCGTATTCATGCTCATAATCATTGTAACCTATATTATTATCTTTCATCAATAATATTTATCTAACATTAGAAATTATGCACCAACCACAGTATTATTATTATATATATGAATTCAATCATGATTATAAATAATAAAAGATTCTCATTAATTATATATATTTCATGATGGTCATTAGTTACATATTCTTTTAATTCTAAAGTGGCATTAATATTATTAAATTATTTATGAGAAATTGATATCTAATTATTATTGGCATATTAAAACACACTGTATTGATTATACGTTATATATGTATTATTTATCCTGAGTTTACTTCTCCATTCACATTTTTCTTAAATGACACGATAGTATCAATGTCACTATTGTACAAATATTAAATTATGTAACCCTATGGATATGCAAACCTAAGATTACTTGAGTGAAACCTATGATTATAATATACCAATGACTATGTCAAAGTGCATTTATTAAAGCTTATATCTCAATTTATTCAAATGTTCAAATTATTATTCAATTTAGTCTTAATATTTGTTTATGATAATTCGTTATTCTAAAGAATTCAGTATATCTGGGTCATCTGATATTCTGCTTATCATGGGTAGATGCCCCTTTTATTATAATTTATTCACTCCATTACACTGTTAGTCATTCGCCAGTCAATTTAGTTTCATCATCCCTTAATCTATCCATCTATAAATATTATATTATCATCTATATTCAACTTTTCATTCATAATTTAATTAGTTAGTATTATTTAACTATAAGATATCATGTTTCACTGCTGTGTCTCTGGGTCTGGAATGAATTAACTTCATCTGTATCACCAGAGATGTGTTCATGTTGTTATAGATTTGGGGAATGGGCAAATATGTTAGAATTCATGATTGCTTCTGACTTGTATATCTCAGGCATGATTGGTTTTGAGGTACTTTTGCTCAGATTCTAAATCTTGTTGAATGAACATACAAATTAGACTGGTACAATATACACACTTTAATGATAAGCTTATGTATGTTTAAATTATTAAAATTTATTTCTATTGATTCAGGCACCACCAGACATTAAACATCAGGAAATAGACCACCACATATATTTATATACATATTTAAATAAGATTTGAAAATGTTTTCTTTAATATGCGATGATGATGATCACCATAGCCACTATTTGCAACACCTGGTTATATCATGTAGAACGTAAGTTACTCCCAATGAAATGAACATGTAATAAATATGAAAACCAAACAATATTATATATAAAGAATTTAACACATTATTTAAAGAAATAACAATAGATCATTTACAAAGTATCATAATTACCAGACAAGATTATATCTTATACCTAAACATGCTTAATTTATGATATTTGAACAATCATATTCATTTGATTGTTGCTTTAATAAGTCATTTTCATCCTACTTTTTATAGTTCACTTACACAGTGGTAAACAATGGTAGATATTTATAAAGTGTGCAAGGTTTATTTTGATTAATTTTAAATATTAATATTTCTATTACACCTTGTAATATTAATATAGTTATATGATTGAGCACACTTGCTGCAGAGTAAATATCTAGCCTTTAATACATTCTGAATATAATATTAAATATGGTTAACCCTTAACAAATACAATATATTTATTATTATCAAAAGCTTCATAGTCACACATGTATATCTAATATAGAATGATTTTAATAAAGGCACATTCCTGCTAAGGATAATTCTAGAGAATGGACACTTTAGATCCGAATCCTGATTTATTAATAACTCAATTTAATTACAGAGATGGTTCTTTTAAGTCTGATCCCTAATTTAAAAATAGCTTTACTTAATTAACTGAGGTGATCCTTTGGTTTTGTCCCCAAATTTACAAAATGAAATTGTGAATAAATCCATCATATTGATAAAGTAAATTTTAATCATTCAATAATGATCTAAGAAGTGGCACTACTCTATGGAGAGTTTTGCATGTTTTAAGTGCATTTATATTATAAATTCTATATACATAAAATCTAATTAATCAAAATGAGAGCTAATTTATGTACACATGAGCTCTATCGAATTTCAAAATAAACCTTTAATTTAAAATACCAATAATTATATCACACTCATTATTTTAATCCTTGGACCCTTGACTTAAAACATTTTATACTGTAACGTTTTTACATTTTGGGTTAGGCCTTATATTAACCACTGCGTTAGTTAATCAAACTATATAAAAGAAAAATATTTCATTCATGTATGAGTTTGAACTTTTCTAAAACATAGCTATATTTCCTGATTACCTCGACCTAATAATTTCTTGAAACTTGAATTGCCGACAAAGTTAGTTTAATTTATTTAAAAGGGTGCCAATCTGTGGATTCCTAACTCTCATCGTGTTTTTGTCGAGACTTACAAAACAAATACTTAACCATAAGATCGGGAATTATATTTTCCCTATCACTTAATTAATTTATTATAAGAATTTTCTTAGGAATTTTCTCCAGGCTTAATTAATAAAGCATATTGGCAAGGTAATTTATACACCTCTCTAAAATGGACTAACAACATCTATAAACTAAAATTAAAAATATAACAGACTAAAATTAAGCACGTACGATGAAAGGTTTATATATTAGTAGTAAAAGTTTTATTACGACACATTAAACATTTAACCACTTATAATAAAAAAAATTGTAATACTGGAAAGAAACACATACATGCATAATCAGATTATATTAACCACTGAATTCAAATATTACACTTTGAAGTCTTAAATAACAAATGTCTCTCCTTTCTTTTTGTCTAGATTAACAGTTTATTATTTAAATTCAGTTCGCAAACTTTCTATAGATATGAGTTATGATATGACCATTAACTTACCGGTAAGTTCTTTTTATAAGGAGTCCATACTAATTCTTTATGGCTTCATTTTGATAAGACTTTCGCATCTCTGATCTGTATTTAGAGCAAGGCTAGACGAAGTTTTTGGTGACTTTTGTGACAGAAGGTGCTGGCGAACGATCTACTTCTATTCAAACATGGAGATTAGTAAATTCATCATAGTAGTTCTGGGTAATAGCATTTGATTATGGCTTCGAAATGCTGTACATAAGAAACAATCAGTAAAACAAAGTAAAAGACCAATTCTAAATTTATCTGCTTCTTTTATACTGACAACCATTTTGAGATTTCTGCACATATCCTTACCCTTTGTGTTATTACCACTCAATAATCTTCAATATTCCTTATTACTTTTTAATTACAAAGTTGCATTTTTTTATAACTTATTTCAGCCATCTTTAATTAACGTTAAAAGGTTTTACTAATAGTAAACTGTATGTACTTACATTCTTTCCAATATTAACTTTAATAAAATAGATAATTTTAAACACAAATAGCTTTCATTGTACGTATATAGAAAAATATAAATTACCCTAACTAATAAAAAAAGCTAAATTACATCTGTTGATGATTTTTTAAATTTTACTTCTTTTAAACCTTACTCAATACCAATATACTTACACCATATATATGTAAATGGTACAATATATGTATACTTTTCGGATATTTAAAATGAATATTATTCCATTGTTTTTTTTATAACTTTATATATTTGCTGACAATTTCACATGAAAGAAATTTTTTTTTTTTTTTTCTAAAAGAAAATAAAATTTTAACAAGTCATATCATTTATATAATAAAGACAAGATAGTCTTTTTCAAATACCAAATTTTGGCTGCTTTAAAATGTTGTTGTCTTTTTTTTTTTTTTAAACATTCACCTCCACCTTTAATCAATCAATTAAAAATTATTAAATAAACACTCTATACATAATAAAATATAAATTTATTAAACGCACATTGAATACGTAAGTAATATTTACCAAGGCTATGACCCCGAGAATATGCGTGTAAAATGTGATAGTAGGGACCTCTACAGTTGTAAGCTTGTGGTTAAACACCTGTAGAGGTCCCTACTATCGCATTTTACACACATATTCTCGAGGTTACAGCCTCGGTAAATATTAAAATATAGTTTGTTAGAATTAAATATATGCTAAATAGTCATAAAATAACTTAAAATGGATAATATATTAGTATAAGTCAAAACAGTTTTTTTTTTTTAAACTTACACAGCAAAAGTTCTATAGACTGAGTTATTTACAGTTCATTGTGGGGAATTTTTTTTGTATGGTCCATTGACTAATTCCATTTATAATCCTGTTCCTTTCCTTACAAATGTTTATAATGTACTTTATGATTCTCCTGTCTTTGAAATTTGAGATTTAATCATTTTTCTTCATTTTGATTAGATTCTTTTGAAAATAGCTTGGTCAGGTTCCACAGAGATCCAGGTTAGATTACAGCAGTTGTTCCTCTTTTTTACTCAGTCATCCTAATGAGCGTTTAATGTAGTTTAAATTAAAACAAAAATCCAGACTGCCAAATTTAAAAAAAATTGACTATATATGTTTTGACTTCTTGTTTTTAACACCTTTAATCTTGTTTTTCACACTTCATTTTATTTTAATTACAAGAATTTTAAAAACACCCTTATTATTAATTTGATTGAATTTCAAAACACTGTGATTAATAAATTGCTTGAATTTTTCCTGAATTTCAAATCTCATAACTTAAAATAGGCTTAATCTTTTTATTAACTTATTATTAATCAAATTATTTAAAAAAAATTTTTTTTTTAAAGTAATATATTTAATTGAGTTGTTTTGCAATACATTCTATATATTCTTTTAATCTTTGATAAAAGAAAACTTCTAATAGTTCTTAAATTTAAACATTTTTAACAAACCTTTTACATTATTTCATACTATTTTAAGATATGACATTTAATAATTTATTCTATCATTTGAATATATCTATTATTATTACATTTAATACTTTATTTTAAATAATTTAGTTTTATTTTATATAATAAATATCTAAAACTTCTGAGTACTATATTTAGCAGCCCTAACAATTCTGAAAAGTAGTGCACAACCATGTGGAAGACCTTATGGCTGTCAGTGAAATAATTAATATATTATTCATTTGAATGCATAAATATGATTTTGAATTTAAAAAGTTTCTAATAGAAACTTTAATTTTAGAGATTTAATAAAAAATTATAGTATAATTTTTTAGATTTATTTCAATTTAATTTTTTCTCTTCTTTAAGCAAACAAATATTTAGATATTATTTAAAATTAGAAAAAAAATATTTCCATTATCCATTTACTTTAGTAAGTAAAATATAAAAAACAGTCTTAAAATAAAAGTAAAAGTTTATACAAAAAAATTCTGTTTAATTCAAATATAAAAGAAGAAACATTATAATAAATGGTAAATAATTCTTATTTGCTTTCTTTTAGAATTACTATATTGTTTACAATGAATTATTACTAATTCTATATTAAATAAATTAGAAAATTGTAAAGTGAAATAATTTTTTTAAAGAAATTATATTATTAATTAAACTACAATATAATTTCAAATTAGCATTTTAGGCAATACATTGTCTACTGATCCACACCACGCGATGGCGCTGTTTCTATGCTAAAGCACATAAATATGCTGTTTACAAGGCCGCTCATAGATCTTACGGCCTGTAAACTGTTCAAACACTAAGATGTTGAAGTGCACCCTTAGCCCAACATCTCTAGCATGTTGAATATTATTAGCGACGAGTATGCAACACTTTCTATAGACATTACTCTGGACTGAGAATCACATAACTCCAGAACAAACAGAATTCAATCAGAACAAAAGTATTTTCCTTAACTAGCCACACTGAACAGATAGATCTTCTAAAAATAAATACTGATGCTATGAATGGAAAAATTTTCTCCTAAAAATCTCTAGAACTCTCTTCTGTTTTGGAATTCAATCAATTACTGTCTTGGGGAAAAAATAATAGAGATTATTGAAATATCAATAACCAACCTTGAATATCATGCAAGACCTAATAGTGATTAACATCTTTTTCAAAATCATTCATCATCTATAGACCTTTCTCTGCATTTTTTCAGCATAAATGGTCATTTGATTGATCGGTACTTTAGTATTAGTCCTGCAATGTAGGGGAGATAGGGAGCCTTTTCACGTCCGCAATAAATGTATAATTTTGCGATCATGTCAAATTATCTGATCTTGTGTGAAAATATGTTTCACTTTATCAAAACGTGGTCTTTTTTGTGATATTTCGACATTTTCAGTTATTGTCCAATTTCTTTCTGACAAAAGCTTTCATTTCAATTGGACTTTTGCTCCATCCAAGCATTTGTACGTTATTTCTACTTCTGAGTTACTCAACTTCATTTGATTTAAAATGTGTAAGTATATATAGTGTTGTTTTTTGCCCTTTTGATTTTCTTTTCATAACTTTTTAATGCCAGATACGATCATGACAATGCATTCATTTGCATACTGATCGATATAAAAAAATTTCCCGCCAGGATGAAAAGTTAATAAAAATGTCATAATTTATATTTCTTTATTTTTGTAAATTTTTTCGTCTTTTTTTTTTTGTTTTGTTTTTAAAAAAAATACATTCGTTTATTAGCATTTCTGTGGAAAATCCTGTTCAGCTGATAGACTGCGCAATTACATATTCAGCAATAATTTAGTGATTGTTTTGTCCGTATTTAAAGTAACACTTTGGTACTAGAGTAATGGCATTTTGTATTTTACATATTTTTAAGCCAAGAAAATGTACTTTTTAAGATCGGCTCTTTTTTTTGGTGAAATTCAGATCTTTAGTGTTGTTATAAATTTTACAGTGTGAAAGTCGTATATATTTCTGGATGGCAAATCAATATTTATTTTTAAAATGTTCTTTTTAATATCGATTTACTATTGCTATAAATTTTAGTTTTTCATGTGAAAGTCATATATATTTGTGTATGACAAATCAATATTTTTTTTAAAAGGTTCTTTTTAATATTGATTTCTTGCATATATCTTTATTACTGTTATAAATTTAAATTCCGCTCCATTTACTATTGTTGTATAAATTTTATACTTTTAATCGTGTGAAAGTCTGTATAATTCCGTTCCATATTTTATACTTTTTGTTGTGTGAAAGTGGTATGCTTAGTCTGGCAACATGGAGTATGTATTAGATATGCTATGCCTTTTCACATACGTATTCAACCTGTCGATAACTGTAAATCTTGCAAAAATATCATATACAAGATCCGTGTACACATTACCTTTTTTACAAATCTTGCGAAAAATATAATCCGTGTACATATTATTTTGGACAGATCACAAGATTACAAAGTTATCAGCGGATTGATATGAATGTGAAAAGGTGTAGCATGTCTAATCATGCTACATATTGCAGGACTAAAACTCAACTACTAATTGATCTTAATATATAGAAAATTTGAAAAAATCATTTTGCATGCATATATTTCTGAGCATAAGAAATAAAATACTTTATTATTACAAATGCAACCATATTTGGAAAATATTTTTTTCACTTTTTTACATTTATTTATATTGAATTTTCCACAGGTCAAAAAAACTTTGTTAATAGAGCAAAAAATAAATTTATAGTACATTTTTTTCATTTAATAATATATTATAGCAATAATAAATAAATTTGACTATTATTAAACCAACTTAATTAAAATAAATATTAATTCAAACTTTTATAAAAATATTTCAATAAAATTGAATTTATATAAACATTTAAATAAAATCTTAAATTTTAAAATAAAATGATATTTTTTACCCCTTTCTCCGGTTTCATTATTTACATGTACTGTGGCTCGGAAAAATCTTTTAATTTCTTCTTCTTGATGTTCAGTTTCAGCTTCCATATCTGCATCCCAATCTTCTGCAGCTTCTTTGGAAGTGGAAAATTCTTTGGCATTTTCCTCAGGTGATGATAAAATATGTCCATCTTCACATGACTCTTGTAAAGAATTGCTTTCACTAGTATTAACACTGTCTGTGTTTCTATAAGCTTCACCTGCTTCTGAAGTTTTTAATGTATCCGAATAATGTGATGTTCCATCTGCAACACTTTTTAATTTTTCTGAAAATGGAGGATAATGTCCATCACACTCATTTTCTCCGCCAAATCCTTCATCTAACTCCTGAACTAGTTTTGAACTATCACTAAAATCTTTAGAAGAATCCTTCTTTTCTTCTGGACTATCACTTAAGTGCTGTTCACATTCTGTATGTCCACTGGTAGTCTCAGAAATTCTTAAATGATTTTGATTTATACTGTTTGTCCACTGACTAATCCACTCTAAATATTCTGCAGGTGAAAAAAGAAAACAATATTAAACATTTAAAATCATTTATCTAGTTTATCTCTTCCCATCCCTTAACCCTCCAAAAAAAAACAAATAAATAAATAATTTTTAAGAACCAAATTAATTATATTATGATTAATAATGTTAAATGTACATAGAAATATATATACAAAAGAAATATATACATGTATACGTTAAGAATTCTGACTCATAAGTGATAAATTTATCAAGTGAACAATTTTATAATAGTTTAATAGTATAAGATTGTCACATGAAAATAAACTGCATAAAAATATGAAAAAATTTTTATTGTTAAGAATGAATGATTATATTAATATGATAATGGAATCAAAAGAAGTAGATCAATATTTTAGTTATTTCGCATAAAGATTGATAAAAGCGATTGGCTAATCTTTAATATCTAAAAAGTCTTTTTTTAGCACTAATCTTCAAAAAAACCAGTTAAAGTTGTACTGAAATATGGTTAATTATTAGGACTTTTGCAGATTGTAAAGTACTGGAAGAGATGATATATATATATATATAATCTTAAGCTACCATTAGCTTTAAAGTGGGTTATTTTTGTAACTTGATGACAAAATCAGTGTATGAGAAGTCAAAAGAAAAGTAAATAAAGAGCATATCTAAAAATGGTACTGATTGATAAAATCTTTATAATAATGACTTTAGAGCTGAAAACAAAAATCTTACTACTGTTCATCTGAATAACACATCATCCAGATGGTAACAAAAAACTCATACTGCAATACCACCAACTAGATATTTTCAGACTAAATTATGAACTAGCTTTAAAAGGCAATGATAATTGTCTATAAAAGATGTGAAAAAAATAATATTCCTTAGCAATACAAAATATTTGATTGTAGAAAGATCATTGATTCAATTAATATAATTAAAAGAAAAGTTTCTTTTCTGAAAATCATCTCTAATATTTATTAAGCTTACCACAATTCTATTGTAAGCACATAATCGACTAAAAATTCTTTAGATAAAATATCCTGATTATGTTTATCATAGATAGTAAACATCAAAGAAAAGTTATCATCATTGTTGGAAAAAGTATACTCAATTTTAAATCTGATTTTTCAAAAATCTAATTTAAAATCCATAAAGTTTGAGGAAATTGTTTTTATTTTCATTTTTTTTCTTCTAGCAGTAATGAATGCAACAGAATCAGCTCCCTTTTTATACTGCATTAAGACATCTTTGATTATTGAATTCTAATATTACTAGGAAAATGAGTCTTTGTTAATTGCAAAAAAATATTGTGTCTTAATCAGAAGGTAATTTATATTGTAATACAGTTAAGAGGTTGCACTAAGTGCAATTGCAGATAAGTTTGTAAAAATGTTATTATTTAAAGAATGCCATGCAACAATGGCACAATATTGTTTCATTTTGAGATAAAATGCACTCTAGCTTTCTTCTGTCAAAACATCTATCACATTTTTATCAGCTCCCATGTACAAAATGCTACTATTTTATATAATCTATTATTGTTTGTCAAAATATTTACTGAACTTTATCCTCATCAATCAATTACTAATAAGAACAAAATCTAATTCTAGATAGGAAATATTCTGTAAGTATTAAAATACTAGTCAGGATTTCTTAGTGCTTTTCTAACTAAATCTGAAATATAAAATAAAACAAACAAAATAATAAAAAGAAGTTAACTAGATTACTAGAAAAGATTGTATTTACTTAAATTGTTCCAATCTAAATAGGAAAACCGTGATGGTCGTTAAGACCTTATGTGATCTAATCTGAGAATATTTAGATAGAACACCATTTAGCATCTACTTATTACTAAAGCTTAAATCAAATGAGATTAGAATCAAATTGCTAAAGGTTGTTAGACTATTTGTATTTTTCACAATGGAAGAGGTTTTATTTATATTTTAAACCAACATCAAAACAAGTTCCAGATCCATTGTAATAGTAAAGATTATTAAGATCTTGTAGAGATATTCCTCAATTTGAATTTTACTTTATCTTGATTCATATCTGTAAGTTAAAATGTAAACTAAAGTTACGACTTGATTTTGTCCTGTATAGTTTAGTGCAATGACTGAGTGTCAGATTCCGGATCTAAAATCCTCAGATTAATTCCAGCTTTGTGCTTCTGAACTCCTGAGGAATAAAGGCATTCGATTATTATTATTTTTTTAATGACTGGATTTGTGAGAAAGTAATTTAATAATTATTTTCTGTACCTTATACAATGAGAATTTGTATAGGATAGTCATGGTAATGTTGATAAATTATATTCTTTTTTAATATTAAGATTGTTTTATCTAGCGTTTAACCAAAGTTTTAATGTCTTTACTAAGATTAATAAATACTGTTCTTATAGACAGTTTATTTGTTACTTTTTAGAAGCATTGTTTATAAGTAATTGAAGCAAACTTGAATGAAAGTGTAATTAATAATGGTGAATAAACATGTCACTTATTTGTACTGTTTTGTTACTTTGTTTTTGCTGACTACCTGATCATTTAATTGCACAAATATTTGTAAACCGGCATCTTTAAATTATATTTTATAAAATTTTGCACACACACACAATTATTTTCCAACATATTTTTTACTTAAAATATCCAAATGTTAGAGAGGTTCTTATCCCCTATTTTATTTCTTACAAGTCTGAATCATGATAGTGCAATTTTTATTAGTTATAGGAGACATTTTGTATCTTACTTTTAGATTAAATTATGAATGTACCATTATGTTATGTGCTTGGTTCACCAAATTAGACCTATAATTACAAACACAATTGGATATGTGGCTTTCATTTTAAGTCAGTTTCTGATTCTCACTCAAAATAAAAGAATATGAATAATCATGTTGAGCATTTCAGATTTATCTATAGTATTATTTCTTGTTTTTTGACTGTAACCGAAGCATCTAAACAAAGTTAATTTGCTTGTTTATTCCATTTGTAGGTATATCACTTAAAATAACCTTGTTATATTTTAGGTTCCATTTAAAACTATCCATAAGGACAGTTTCTTAGGTTAATTCATTTCTCTGTTTATTTAACTAAAGAGAAATTAAATTTTGTAAAGCTCCTTCCAAATCAAAACTGACATACCATTATCTGTGGAAAATTATAATAGCCCATGATGGTAAGGGTTAAAAGAATTCTTTTTAAAGCATTCTTTTGACATCTATTATCTTGAACTATTTTAATTTCAATTTCATTTAATAAATTATATATAAAGGTTACAAATACAATCATCTATATTTTTTTTTTAATATAAAGAAAAAAAATTTTTTGTTTGATTACCAATAGTAAAAGTTTAGCATTTTCTCTTTGTTTCATTGACAAATAATTAGAGACCTATTTAAATGAAATGTGTTTTTAGATTTATCTCTGATTTGGTTTGTAAAATATTAAATATTCAATGTTATGTCAAAAAAAATATCAACTTCACAAAATAGCTGGAAATCACAGATGTCCATGATTAATAAGAAAGATTAAAAGTCAATGTGTTGCTTTTCCTTTTGTAAAAATATATATAGAAATATGTAAAATATGTAATTGTAATACTGAGCATATTTTTTAAATTTCTATTAACTACATAATGAATTTCAGCACATAATAATATAAAATACTTTAATTTTTTTATTATTTTGAATTATATTTATTTTCCAATTATTATTATTATTATTATTGAATAACAATTTAAAGCTATTAAAGGGACAGTGCAAACATAAATATTAAATACAATTAATACATATAATAGTTTATTATGTTTAGAGTTGTTTCAAGTATATGTTTCTTCTGTCTTTTTTTTTCTTTATAATAAATTCAATGTTAGAGTTTATGTAAAATAACCTTTTGCATCTTCTTTTATTTAAGATGTATAAATTGTGATAACTCTATAACATGTAAATCATAATAATGAAGCTTAATATTAGACCATATAAATCAAATTGATTTTTATCATCATTAATATTCAATCTTTAGACGAAGATGAAAAAAAAAATTTAATTAAAGGATTAATGCTGTTAAAGGATTAAGCAGCTTACTTTTTCAAATCTTTGAAAACTTCTATCTCAGTGTTTATAAACCCATCTGTAAAAAGTTTCTATTTTATCTACAATCAGAAATGCCTCTGATAAATTAAGTCTAATAAATTGTTGTTCAAATGAGGAAAGCTCTGCATAAAGGTTCAAAAAATGGACAAGTTGAGCACATGCTTCAAACTTTAAATCATCGGAACTTCTATTATGGAAGTGTTATCTAATACATATTGAGGAATGATGTAAAAGCCAGCAAAAATAAAGTGGATTGTTTGATACATTCTTTTTTTTTTCTACATTTTCAAAACTTTTTTTTATTGTAAATCGTAGAATACTATACATTGTTATGTTTTTGAGAAGCTATGTCATCTTAAAGAAATATTTTATAGAACAGTGTTAAAACTATTTAAAAACTAACATCAACGCAGTTACTCAAATTCATATATGAAAAGAAATCAAGGGAAGTCACATTATTTTTTCTTATAGGGCAAGAAAAAAATTGAAGAAGCATATGAATTTGGATTAAAAAATTGGTCCAAAAACTTCCTTTTAACAATTTTCTAAGATTGTCTTTAAATAAATCATAATTACAATATAAATAACACCACTTCTGAAAGACTAAATCAATATATTTGAAGTTTTCAAAGTTGGGACAATTCAAAATGTCTTTCAATATTATCATGACTATAGAGATTCAAAGCTGATTTGTTCATTCCTAATCATATGAGAATCGATTAAATAATAACCCATATGATGCCCTGGGATGCTGAACACACGTCAAAAATCATCCAGTGCCATCTTCCACATATATTTCTTAAATGAAAAATTAATTTAATAATTTTATTTGATATTCATATATGAAAAGAAATCAAATGAAGGCACATTATTTTTTCTTATAGGACAAGAAAAAATTGAAGCATGAATTTGGATTGTAAAATTGGTCCAATATCTTTCTTTTAACAATTTCCTAAGACTGTCTTTACACAAATCCTAATTACAATATAAACGACACCACTTCCGAAAGACTAAATCAATATGTTTGATTCTTCAAAGTTGGAACAATTAAAAATGTCTTTCAAATCTACATATTATCATGACTGCAGATTCAAAGCTATCATGATTGTAGATTCAAAGCTAATTTGGTTATTCCTAATCAATAAAATCCTATTTAGAAATAAATAGCTTAAAATTAGTACTATTATTTTACAAAGTTAGCAAAAATATGAGAATCGATTAAATAATTGCCCACATAAACATCAAAAATCATCTAGTACCATCTTCCATATACATTTCTTAAAGGTATTAATTTAAAAGTTTTATTTGATCAATTATACTCTGGTAAATAATAATAAAAAAATTTCAAACTTTTTGATATGGTATTAATTGTGACATCTTAATCATCATATCTGAACAAACATAACCAGTTTATTTTAAATCTGATAATCCATTTCTTCATTTTTTTTTTTAGTAATTTATCATACAATTGTAGCACATATTTATACAATTTTCGATTTGGGCTAAAAACCTTTCTTAGCTCAATATTTGTTGTGATTTTTCAGGAAGTGTTTTCCCAAGGGGAGGGGGGTCTATTTTTTTTGAAATTTAGATCTAATTTTATAAAAATATGCATTGGTTTCAATGCTGAAGCTTAAAAATATCGGGGAAAAAGAAGTTAGATAATAACGAATGATTCATTAATAAATAAACAAGTTTTTTTTAAAAAAGGTAATATTCGTGTATTTTATACATATATATATAAATATTTATAAGTATGCTAAACATCCTGATATAATGTATATGTATGTGTACTTAATAGATATACATGAACATGCAATATATTATTGCATTTGCATCTCAAGAATAATAGTTTTCATATTAATACTCCAGTTAACACTGTTTCTGGCTCCCTGTTTCATTTCCTTTTTCATAGTTTAGGGAAGTAAATTTCGCTAAACTATCACTATTAAAAAGGGGAGTTTTTTAGCTCTCTTTTCATATGCAAGCTATATCAACAATGTAATCACAAGTAAGAATAATTTCAACTTTTATAAAAACGCTATGTAAATATATAGCAACCACTGAAATTACAAAAGATTTCTACAGAGATTTTACCTTTTAATAAAAATTTTCATTTCACTTAATTTTGTTGAATGAATGAGAGAGTCCGGTTGTTGGGGTGACCCTCAGGGGGCTAAATCCTAGTTCTTTTGAGGGAGGGGGCTGGGGTGAGAGTGCCGTGGTGATCGTTACCAACTTTGGTTTTTTTCTCATTCACAAGATAGAAAAAATAACGTTATTTATGATCATTCTTTAACGTTATCATAATGAATGCTTTTATCCATGTATTAATTGCAAAATAAGTTGCAGTTTGGTCTCATGATTATAATTGCAAGTGATTTACCTTATTTAATTTTATTACTTCCAATGTTGTTATTGATAAGGCTGGCCTTTTGCTGTTCATGTAATTTTCATGATGGATTAGAATAGTTTTCAGCAGAGACATTTTGAAGATTGAATTTTTTTTTTTTTTTTGTTCTCCATAGTGTTTCCATAATTTTTCCAAAGTATTCGGGATTGCTCTCTTATGAAGATATTCAAGGCCATTTGGAAGAACTGAACAGTTAGATTGATTGTCTGTATTTTATATTATCTCCAAGTGTTTTCCTATTTCTCAACTTATCTACCTCAAATTGGATTTCTCAATATTGTACTCCTAAAACACATTCACATTTGATTTCTAGACTTTACAAATAATTCCTAATTGTACCTTTTAATTAAAATTTTCATTACAATCAACTTTGCTGATTGAATGAGAGAATCTGGTTGTTGGGAGGGATCCCAGAGACCTAAATCCTGGTTCTTTTGCGGGGGAGGACTGGGATGAGGGTGTTGTGGGGACTGTTGCCAACGTTGATTTTCTCATTCACAAGAATGAAAAAAAAACCGCATAGCGGTTTTAGCGTTCTTGTTATAAACGATTTTATCCAAATATTATTGCAAAATAAACCGCAGTTTGGCCTAATGATTTTAATTGCAAGTAATTCACCCTATTTAAATTTATTATTTCCAATGTTGTTATCTCCAAGTCTTTTCCTATTATCAACTTATCCATCGGAAATTGGACTTCTCAATACTGTGCTCCTAAAATGCTACTCATATTTAAACTTTAGACTTTAAAATAATTTGTAATTGTAACATTTTTTTGTCTTTAATGGTTAATACACACCCTTTCCACATCCCTTCCCCTTTTCATATGTATCCTTTCCCTTTCACCATGATGCTCCTGAATTGCATTTTTACCATTCTTTGTAAACCTTATTTAACTACATTTGTACATTTTTTTGATGAATAAACTTTCATCACTGAGAAAAATATAAACATTAATGAATCTTTTTATATGAATATATGTGATTATATGATTTTCTAATAATATGTTTATAAATTAAACAGAACATACCTTTATCTACAGTTGGTAGAGAAATAAAAATTCTTATAGTATTTTGATAACGATCTAATAATTCAAAAAATTTAGACTTTGTGAAAGGAACATTATCCTCTAATCCTGAACATTCTATGTAAACCTATAAATTGTTAAAAAAAAAAAAAAAAGACATATATATACATTTAGTATTTATTGAATTTCTATATATTTTTTAACTTTACTATTTATTTTTCATGTTTATCAATATCATAATTTGGCATTATTTTACAGATACAAAAAAAAAATTGTTACAAAAATTCATTTACCATTTTTATTACAATGATAAAAATTAAACAATGAAAAATGTATCATTACTCTTTTTGGGGGATGAGAGGGGAATTGCATCTTAATGGCATAAAGAAATTGTTAGTTTATATCATAGCTTTAAAATTAAGAGGATAGAATAAATTGTGAAAAGAGGGTGGCAAGCATTAGCAAATTATTGCTAATGATCATTAAGTGTTATGCATAATACTCTACTGTTTATTATTCGACCAGCCTTTGAAGAGAGAGTTAACATACATTTACATTTTTTTATAGATGTTTAATTTTTTGCATTCATACTTTGTATATAATTTTACTAATTTATTATCAGTGATGTCATCTGCCAATCAGCCTTCATATTTCTCAAGATAATCATTTTTAAAAACAATAAACCACATTAAAAAAATGATAGGATTATATATATTGTTTAAACTGTGGCTTTTTTTACATACTGAATATTTTTTGATATTTTATAAAAACAACTTTCATTGTTTATTATAGTAGTTATATAAAATAGAAAGTCTGCATAAAATATATCTGCTAATACCCGTAAATCAATATCAACCTGATAATATAAACAACACCATTACACACATATTTATATTGATTTTTTTCCAAAAATATTTTTTGTTGTTGCAAAAGATTGGATTCTGCTAAAAATTCTGTTAGTTATATCATTTTACTTTTTAACTTTACATATATACCTTCAAAAATCTATATAAATTATAGGATTTGAGATTAGAGGTCGCCACTAGATTTCTAGTTTAGAAAATTTGTAATCTATTGATGATATATCAAATACAAGTGCCTAACACAGCTGTACCATCACTTATATATATCTAAAATCATCGCAAATCACAGAGAGCAGAGATTCTTGGCAAAATAACAATTGGCAGAGCAGACAACAGTAAACAAAATGCTGGACAAATCTAACAATTAATAAAACGATTTATTAATAATTTAATAACACACATACAATTCAATATAAGAGTTATTTCAAATTGAACAGAGATTGACTATTAATGAATTCTTTTAATGAAATATGTAGTGTATGTGACAGTTGACAGTTTCAATATGACACTTCCCCTAAATTTCACTTTCACTACTGTTAATCCCTGAAGTTTAAAAAGACATGACAATTTATTCTGAAGTGCACATATATATCTATCTCATATTGACATCAACAAACCCTAAATAACCAATCAATCTTCCTAAATGTATATGACCACACACACAGGCTTTTACAAACAAAGCTTATATGTGGTGCATTGGATTTAACCATGAAAAGAAAACAAGCGTTACAATAAATAGGCCCATTAATAACCCGTGTTAAAAAGCAAAAATATATATAAAAGCATGGGAAGGAAGATCACTTTACCCAATGCAAACATACCTGCCCATGAACATCTCTAGCAGAAATTCATGGGAAGGAAACAAAATATCAATAACTGCAAATATATCAAGCAGTAATCAGAAAAATAAATCACAGAGACCAAACACATAATAATAACTTCACATGGTATATAGATATCTAGCATCCCTAACGTACGCATATCTATTTCTTTACTTTCAGATGCATATGATACTGAGTAAACATGAAACTGCTAACAAATAACAAATAATTTATAAAAGTACGCACACAGAAATCATGTCAAGTACACATATATAAATGATTTTAAAAAAAATCTTCTGAGGATTATTAATGATTATACATAAACAGCAAAACGAATATGAGTTGTCATTATGTTTTGGATTTGTAGATTATGAAAAGGCATTCGATTCTATACACATTTCTTCAGTGATTAAAGCATTGGATCATCAAGGTATAGATCCAGGATATTGTCATATTTTAAAGAATATTTATAAAAATGCAACAGCAACAATTAGATTACATAATGATACTGGAAAAATCAATATTGAGAAAGGTGTAAGACAAGGTGACTCCATATCTCCAAAACTCTTTACAGCAGTGCTGCAAGAAGTATTTTGTGGATTAAAATGGGAAACTAAAGGAGTGAAAGTAAATGGAGAGTATTTAAGACATTTAGATTTCGCAGATGATGTAGTTGTTTTTGCAAATAATGCTTCAGAGCTGCAGGAAATGTTGCAGGAGTTAGCAGATGAAAGTAGAAAAGTAAGACTAAAGATAAATGTTAAAAAGACTAAAGTAATGTTTAATCGATTTGCTAAAAATATGAAAATAAAGATTGATTATGAAGAATTAGAAGAAGTTAACAGTTACAAATACCTTGGTCAGATTATTAATACAGATGGAAGCACAATGGAGGAAATTAATCATAGAATTAAACTTGGTTGGAGTGCTTTTGGTAGAAATAACTTGATACTAAAAGGAAATATGCCTATGTGTTTGAAAAAAATGGTTTTTAATAAATGTGTTTTACCAGTTCTTACTTATGGATCTGAGACTTGGACACTTAATAGAAGAGCAATACAGAGAATTCAGACCACTCAAAGGAGTATGGAGAGATGTATGTTGGGAGTAACAAGAAGAGATCAAAAACGCAATGTATGGGTAAGACAACAAACAGGTGTTACTGACCTTATTGAAAAAATTAAAAGATTGAAATGGAGTTGGGCTGGACATATTGCTAGAAGAGATGATAATAGATGGACAATTGAAATTTTAAACTGGATTCCAAGAGATTGTAAAAGACCCAGAAATAGACCACATGTGAGATGGATGGATGAAATAAGAAAATGTGCAGGGGTGTTGTGGAGAAGAGAAGCTAAAGATCGGAGAAGATGGATTAAACTTGGGGAGACCTTCATCCTGCAGTGGATTGATAATGGTTGATGATGATGATGACATAGACAGCAATATAAAACTATAATATATGAGAAGAAGAAAATATCTTTTTTTTTTACTTTTCTATTAAAACTTATCATTAGAAGTAACTTGAATTGTAATTAACAAAAGTAAAAGTGATAAGGGGAACAAAAAACTTAAAGGCTTTAATTTTTTTTCAAATAAATCTTTTTTAAAACTTTACAAGAAGAAAAAAATTTAAATTTTAGGACCAACTAGTTTAGATTATTAAAATTGAAACTATCAAGCTATCAAATACAATAAAGATTAAATTAAAAACAATAATAATAATAATAATACAAAAAAATATAATAATACAAAAAAAAAAAAGTTTATAAAACAGACACAGTATAAATATGAAATTAAAACCTTCAATCTATATATCGCTGGCTTACTGTCAATGTCTTAATAAACAGTTCATACAAAAAGTTTTACCTTAGGTCCAGAGAATAGTGGGTAAAGGGATACTATTTTCAGTAAAAGTTGAATTACATAAACATGTATATACATGCAAATGCAGATAATGGTTTTATAGATCTTATAGAAAGAGCTGGTCCAGGAATTGCTTCATTAACATTGAAATGTGCATTTCTTCAATAGTATCTTTGATGGTAGTAGTTGGCTTATGTTGTTGGTCAGTCAGCAAACAAGGTTAAACATTTGATGGTTACAGGATCATAAAGGAGAGTAAAAGTTCGTTTTCCAGTGCATTAGCAGTACATAATTTTAAACATGGTCACTGATAGAAGTTCTGGATTCATTATATAGCAGGCAAAGATATAATACAAATAGAATGCAAAGCAGAATAGAATGGAACAGAACAGATTGTAGAAAGTAGAATACAATTCTCTGTTGCTCTTTTTATATCACTAAATTTAATTAATTATCTCTCTCATTTTCCAAAAATACCTCAGATAAACCTGTAATTATAGATTTACCAAATTTTTTATAAGATCTGGGAGGTTTACAGATAACAGAATGCTAAAATAAGAAACAGTACTTAATGATTTTCTTAAAAGTTTTTAATTAATAAAAATGATCTAATTAATAATTGATAATATTTAGAGGTATAAAGTTTTAATTTTTGATAAGTAATCATTTCTTTTTGCTTAATTTTAAGCTTTAGTAAATTGTAGGCATATTATGTTTTTTGTATCACACTAATTTTATCTGTAATTTGCAAGAAGATTGGTATACCATTTCTTAAAGACATCCACCCATATTTAATGGAGATTTTGCCTTTTTGATTGAGATGTGTGATTTTAAAAATTAAAACTTTGTTTTCGGTCATAACCTATTTAACTAATATAACAAATACAATCTTCAATAAAAGTTCTTCTCATTTGGCATAATTTTCATTTATATTAAGCTAATTCTCAATAAATGATAGTAGCAAAATCTTTTAAGTACCAAAATTCATCTCAATTAATCTTCTGTCGTCAGCCATGTTTCAAATTCATACAATATATTAATGAATACACACATGATTAATTTGTTTTGCAATTTGATTTCTTTGTTTTTTCAATTAACATGTCTTACAAAATTTCATTGGAATTTATATTATTTTAACATTTTTTAATCATTTTTATATTTTCATTTTGTGCATTTATTATAACAACTTAAAAATAAATAATATTATACATCTTAAATGCATTTATCAATGTATATGTCTATAGATATTTTCAAGACTATACTTCTTTTTTGCCATTGTTTAGGTGACAAAATTTATAATAAGAATTTGTATAAAATGAATAAAGCGAAAAGTATTCTTTAATTCTCTAAATATACAAAAAAAAAAATTATTAGAATCACAAACACTATGTGAATACTAAATTTAATAGTTAATATGGAAAAATATAATTGTTCCTTGCAATACAGTAAATAATTATCCCTGATTTCTTTTACAATTTCTGCATTTCTTTTTGTCTAAACTGAAAAACTTCCTCTCAATTGCAATGATTAGTTTTATTGCTTAAAGATCAAATTAAAATAATTACTTTTTTCTTCAAAAGACAGTATTATTTTTTTAAAAATTATTTTATGAATGATAGCATAATAAAGAAAAAAATAGAAAAAGATTATAAACAAAAAAAAATTATGTCAAACTACTACGGCAAATGATATAAATAACCAAATTTTGAGAAAATTATCATTAATGAAATTATCAAAATTAATTAAAATTATTTGATATATAATTAATAATCAATAATATAATTTAAATGTTTGCAAACATTACAATAATTACAAAAAAAAAAAAAAAATCGAACCTTATTACTCCTACTAAATCCTTCACTTCGTAAAGACTTATTTGGATTAGTTAACAAACGAAAATCATTATAATAACATTCCAGAACTATCCTCATTGATCTTCCAATATGACCAGTAGCCTGTAATATAAAATTATTTATATACATTATAAACCCAGTATTATTAATTAATATTATTCAAATAGAACTATATTAAAACATCTATAAAAGCATAGAAAATATATTAACAACAATATACATAAATTAAGACTGTTTGTAATATATGTGTATATTTTGTTAAAAAGATCTTGACAATAAAAATATGAATTTAAACTAATTTTGGAAAATGTAGTGCATAATTTCTCAATGGAGTCAATTCTCATAAAATGGATCAGATTGTTGAAAGTCTTTAAAAAAACTGATTCACTGATATAAAAAATTCTACATGATGGCCAACTCCAATAATGTGTCATTTATCTTCCTCATAATTAAAAAGACCATGAGAGATTACTTTTATGAAGAAAATGAAGAAGAAATCATTAAAAATGTGAAATGACTACATTTATGGAAAAGATTTTTTCTTTGGTTGATCAATTTTTTTTAAGGTTATAATTTCTTAATTCATTCTATACAGATAAAAAATTCACATTATCAGATATTTCTACACTATATATATCAGGAAATGTGTTAAAGACTTCTACAAAAAGTTATATAATAATAAAAAACAAGAAAATAAAGTAATTATTACAATTATCACATCTTCTGAATTATTCACCATTTTAAATGAAGAGCTAAAACATGCAGTTAAATCTATGAAGAAAAAAAAAAGCTCCAGGAAAGGATCAAATTATTATTAATATGTTTAAAAAAACAAGTGAAGAAACAGAAAAATTATTGACAAAACTATACATCAATTTTCTAAACAGATGTGATAAAGAAGATATCTTTAACAATATCATTACAAATTTATAGCAAACTTTGGACTCTAACCAACTAAAAGAACAAGCTAGATTTAAGAGTGGTATTAACACAGTGGATTATATCTAAGAATTGAGAGAAGTTATAGAAAAGACCAATGAATATGAGTGCCATTATACTTCAGATTTGAAAATTATAAAAAGTATTTGATTCTAGAAGCATTTTCATGGGCTTTGGATCATCAAGGTACAGATCAAGATATTGTCATATTCTGATGAATATTTTTAAAATGCAATAGCAATGACTAGATTACATTATTAAAAAATTTACATTGATAACAGAATATGACAAGGTGAGTCCATATTTTCAAAACTTGTTTCAGTAATATTTTGTGGAATAAATTGAAAAACTAAAAAAGTATATGGAGATTATTTAAGTCATTTAAATTTTGCAGATGATGTGATTGTTTTAGCAAATAATGCTTCAGAAAATATTGCAAGTTATAAGATAAAAATAAAGAAATAGATTTAAAAATAAATAATACCAAAAACATTAAAGTAATGTTCAATAAATTTTCTAAGAAAAAAGAAAATAAAGATTGATAATCATGAAATTAGAAAAAGATAATAATTATAAATACATTGGTCAGATTATTAATAGATAGAAATATAAACAAGGCAAAACTCTCCATACAGTAGTGCCACCCTCTGCCAACCAGAGTAATCAATGGATGCCAGAAGACTTGTGCATAAAATCCCTATCTAATGCCTACTCATCCAATATCCCCAGACTAGTTTCTGGCTGATAGGGATTTTATACACAAGCCTTCTGGGATCCATTGATTACTCTGGTTGGCACAGGGTGGCACTACTGTATGGAGAGTTTTGCCTTGTTTATAAACAATTATGTGCTAGTATAAGAGATGGTGGTCATGTGATGCTTAATGATTAGATAGAAATATAGTGGATGAAATTAATCATAAAATTAAACATGGATGAAATGCTTTGGATAGAAATAATTTAAAAATAAAAGAAATAAGCCTATGTTTGAAAGTGAAAGTTTTTAATATCTGTGCTTTACCAATTCTTACTTATGAAGCTGAGACTTTGATACTTAGTGTAAGTGCAGTAAAGACTTCAGACCCCTCAATGAAGTATGGAGGTATGTATGTTGGGAATAACAAGAATGAACTAAAAGAGTAATGCTTGGAAGAACTAAAAGGTATTATTGATATCACTGAAAAATGTTACTAGAATAGATAATAAATGAACAATTGTAAGACTTAAACTGCATCACAGAATATTATAAAAAATGTACAAAGAGGTCATATATGAGACAAATGGATGAAGCAAGACAAACAATGCCGCAAAATTATACATTAGTTGAGAAGTTAATATAATTTTGTACCAATCAGCTTAAATTTTTCGCATGATTTGTAATTTTACTCCAATATTTTCCCATGGTACAAACAATGGTAGATTAATGGATCTGAAATCATGACTCCAATTCTGTCACATTTCATATGAACTTCTGAGCAATAAATTATTCTCTTACCATTTTCTCTATTATTTGTTATTGTTACAGTACATATAAATAACTAAAGTGAGCAAAGAAAGTGGAAATTCTACTTTTTATCTATCCATAATTTAGCATTGACAATGGCTGGCAAGATTTGGCTGAATATAATAAAATCAGTTTGGAGACTCATGATCTAATTATTGATATCCAATTTAGCTATTGGAATTTTTTAGCTTAGGTACTGTTCAGTGCGCTGTACATATGCAAAACGTAGTAAGACTTTGGGGCTAGTGAAATGGCATAAGAGAGAGGGGGACCACTTTATGTTACCTGGAGTTATACTTAGCCAAATTCATGTGGCGACGACTGCACCATGATAAAGATGTATTCGATGCTATGTTACAAGCCATTAGTATACCATTGTTGTAAGTTTTAAAATTTTTAAATTGCTGTAATCTGTCCATGCAATGTTAAATTATTTTTTTAATCTGCTGTTATTAGTTAAGTGTGCTGCAATCTGTTTGAACAAGCTTCTCTAAATAATTTTGATTCAAAGACCTCAAAATTTGAATGTTCTTTCTGCCTACTTTTAAATTTCATTAGGATGTTATATTTTGTAGAACCACCTACTTTAAATAATTGTTTGCTAAAGCCTGCTATTAGTCTGCTGTTATTAGTTAAGTGTGCTGCAATCTATTTGAACAAGCTTCTCTAAATAATTTTGCTCCAAAAGCCTCAAAATTTGAATGTTCTTTTTGCCTACTTTTAAATTTCATTGAGATGTTATATTTTGTGGAACTACCTTCTTTAAATAATTGTTTGCTAAAGCTTGTGCCTATATTTTTTAATGTGAGAGGTCTATTACATCATATTTCATTTTGCAACTTTTTTTAAATAATTGTTTGCTAAAGCCTGCTGTTATTAGTTAAGTGTACTGTGCACGATATCTATCTTTTGTAAGTATTTTTTTTTGTACGTATTTGTGGGTGTTTTTTTTTTGTGTGTGTTGTACTTGGGTTTTTTGGATGTTACGAATCTATCACATCACATTTCATTTTGCAACTTTTAATATGATGCAATCCACATTTTTTCTTTGTGATTTATAAATTTGTATTTTACTTACTTTTCAAGTGACTTCTTCATTGGGGGGGGGGGGGCATCGATTTCTGTTTTTGTAATTTGTATTTTACAGCGAGATTTCTTCATGCAGGGTGGAGGGGTTTGTGTTTTATGTATTTCATCGATTTCTGTTTTTGTAATTTGCATTTTAGAGTGATTCTTCATGCAGATGGGGTGTTGTGTGTTTTACGTATTTCATAGATTTCTGTTTTTGTATTTTACTTATTTTTAACTACAGCGTCGCTTAGCGGCACAGTACAGCGCAATGAACATTACCTTAGCTTATTATATATACAAACACATAAGATACTTTATTAATCCATTATGACAAAAAATACTCCACTTCATATCATCAAAAACCATTGACTAATAGTAGATAAACCACTGATTTATTTCATTATTTTCATAAAAAAAAATTATCAATATATATATTTTACTAAAGCAATAAATTTCCAGTCATATTGTTATGATCAGAATCACTTTGTTTCGTTTCTATAGAATGTAAAATTTATAAGAAAATCATTTGTGAGCCTTAAAAATATAATGAATGCAATTTGGTCCATATGATAAATTAATTCTGCATTTAATAGTTGAAAATAAATTATAATTGCTATAAGAAAGTTAGTTAATGAATATTAAAGTTGTAAAACAGTATAGTTTATTTTAATAATTTAAAAACTTTATATAGTAGTTGTTCCCATTAATGTTTGCCTGCTTTCATAGTAATTTATTGCAGTAATACTGCTTTTAAATTATGCATGTATTTTTGATTTGAGTACAAGAATTATAGTGAGAGCTATTTTCTTTTAATGCACTACTCAGTTTAAAAATATATGTATTTCCAAACTTTATAAAGTTATTATATATAGTACACTACATGCATGTTTTTGTTTCAATTGATATCTAATATGATATAGATTTTTTTAAAAAACTTTTAAATATTTAGAATTATGCTGTAGTTGTAAGACTTACATAAAAAACGTTATAACTTTAAAAACTATTAATTTTTATAGTATTTACAGTATTGTAATGCTAGTGAGATATGTGTTACAATACAAACATATATACTAGCATTACATATTTATAATTTAAAAATAAATGATTAAATTATTAATAGAAACAAAAATAGAAAAATGTAATATGTTTTAGAATAGTTTTCTTTTGTTTAAAATGTAATTTTGCAAAAGCAAAAGATTGTGTCATATTTTTCTTTTAACTCTTTCCTAAAAACAACTGCAAGTTGTCATTCATGGTTTCAAATTGCTTGTAGCGAATTTTTGCTCATTTTAAAGCTTAAAAAGTACCGTAAGATGCTGCCGAATCTAGAATTATTTTACAAGTAAAAAAATCAATATTCAAATTTGATGTTACAACAATGGGAGAAGGCAGACTTTCCTAGATGCTGATTGGTTGGTTCTCATTCGAACAAAAGAAGAGTACCTGCCAATAATTTTCACTCCTCCAACTTCTTTGTTTTGATATACAAAATGAAAATGTTTTAGTGTTTTATTAGTATTTACATATTGTAAATTATTTTCATAAAATGTGCTAAAAATATAATTATTTTAGAAAAATTGTTGAGATTTTTAGTAAAAATTCTTACTTTTACACAAACATAAATTGAAAAAGAAATCAGCGCTTGCCAACAATTTTGACACTTGTCAATAATTTTCATCGCCCCAAGCACTTTATTTGATTTACAAACAAAAATGAATGTTTTTAGAGTATTTTATTAGTATTTTTTTTTACATATTATAAGTTATTTTGATAAAATATGCTGAAAATATAATTATTTTAGAAAAATAGTTAAGATTTTAGTAAAAATTATTTACTTTTACATGAACGTAAATTGAGAAAGAAAATCACTGACGTACTCAACATTTTCTAATAGGTTACGAATGTTTTTTTGAGGTTCTCTGCTATAAAATATTTTTATAATTATAAATAGAAATTTATTTTTGAAAAAACTTTCGTTCACTTTCATAATCTCACAAATTACTAATTTGCTTTTTACAAATGAAACTAAAATAATCTAATATTAAAAGATGAATATATATTTTACTGCTGATTCGGTAATTGACTAATCAAAAGTTTAACTACTCGAGTCATAAGTACACATTATGCATACGTCGTAGATTGTTCATTGAAATTTGGTTTTCATTTTGAAATTACGGAAAAACTAAGAGGACTACGCATGCATGTATACCATAATTCTCTGCATTGTTTTGTTCCCTTTCTGTATGTAGTTGTCATATTTTTGTCAGACAAAAAATGAATTTTTTTCTGTGTAAGGTCAATTATTATTTTTTTATCTCAGTTTTTAGATTGTATGGAGGAAAAAGCATGGAAGTAAACTAGAGGGGAAAAGTGGATTCAGAAGCGGATTCTACCAGCATTGAATTCAATGCCCTTCAACTCCGACGAAACATTTCCCACAACTGGTGAGTTTCTATTTTAAACTTTTTCCGTATGTTTTTCGATAAAAAATTATATAAATTATACATTTTTATGATGCCTATGATTATGAGGCACGGATCCTCGAAAACGTTCAGCCTATCTATATTAAAATTTAATTTATATCTTCTCCACTAAAACTTACTTATAAATAAGTGTTTGATTTACATAATATTCAGAAGTAAAACTATATTTATATAAATTATTATAAATGTAACAGATTGTGAATTGCCTTCCTTATTACAATTTTGTAACAGCTTCATTACTGATTATTTTTACCAATTGGTAAACAAGATCTAGAATGATTTATCTTTTATTAATAATAAATAATATTGAATAATATAAAATATTTAATATTTTATATATTTATATTATTAAACTATTAAATGTGTGTGGTATATATATATATATGTAATGTTCTGATATTTTGCGATAATATCTCCACACTAAATTCTAATGCAAAATATCAGAACATTACATATTTATATTATATAATATGAACAGGTATGCTTCTCTGGAAGACATATTTTGAAAAAGTAGAATATAAACATTTTTTTTTATATAAATGTGTCCTAGAATCTTTTTAGTAATCTTTGACTGCCTCTTGAAATGAGAATTTTTTTCATATTCTAAATTTGTAAATTGTTTTCTGTATTGGCAATGGTTATTCAATATGATGTTATGAACAAGGTTGGTTTATCCAAACTCTAAAATCAAAATATGAACAGGTATGCTTCTCTGGAAGACATATCTTGAAAAAGGTAGAATATAAACATTTTTTTTATATAAATGTGTCTTAGAATCTTTTTAGTAATCTTTGACTGCCTCTTAAAATGAGAAATTTTTTCATATTCTAAATTTGTAAATTGTTTTGTGTATTGGCAATGGTTATTCAATATAATGATGTTATGAACAAGGTTGGTTTATCCAAAGTCTAAAATCAAAATAGTTTTGAGAAAATAATGGAAAATTATGAACTCAAAATTTTAGTGCTTTCTGGTGATTAATCAGGCTTTTGAGTTTTCCATTTCAAATTATATGACATTTTACTATTTTATTATATTTATAATATAAAGTTGTAATTATAAATTTATTAAACGCACATTGATTACGTAATAATATTTACTGAGGCTATAACCTCGATAGTAAGTAATAATATTTCCACTTCCTTCATTATTTTTACAATTCATAGAATTTTGATTGTTTTTTTATCTTTTATTAGGGAGATCATTTTTCCTTCAAGATGCCTAATGATTTTCTCAACTTAGAGGGTGCAAGAAAAAAAATGAAGAATTCTTATCTTCCTAAATTGTTAGGTTCTCAGGTAAGAAGTGTTATATGTTAATAAAATGGAAATTTTGTGAGAAATACAAAGAAATTATCACTGAAGATATAATTTGAACTTTAGTTAATGATAAATTCAAAATTATGAACAAACAATAAAATAATAATTATTTTGGATGTGAAAATTTCTTTTTTTTCCTTATTTTTTATATAGTTATCACTATTTATCTTAGGCTTATTGTTTTCCTTAGTTTTTCTAGTTTCTAGCAATGTAAAGTTTTTGCACTAACATTATTAAAACTGGAGTTATTGTTAAAATTGTGACTTGGCCAGTTTTTAAAAAAATTCAAAATAGCGCCTCATGACTAAAGCAGTTAAAACTTTAATTTACTAGGCCAAGAAAAAAAATTTTCAGTGAAAAGGTTAAAATAGAGAAGTTTTAGTATTGAGAACAAACAGTGACAGTTAATCTAAAATAAAAAGATAAGAAAACTCTCCCTTTTTTAAAGAAAAATCTTTATTTTATAAAGGAAAAAGAAATTAGGGGAATGTGTAAAAATAAATCTTAGTAGAAATCGAAAATAAAAAGAGTTAATTAATTAACTTGGAATGCTAGTAAGATTACTGACTAAATTAATTAAAAGAAAAACATGTAAACTATCTCATAAAAATGATAGATTAATCTATGAAAAGATTAGATTAAAGCAAAAGTAAAAATCATTAAAACGAAATGTAAAAATTAATTTAAAAAAACATATTCAAGTTATGATCAAAATTAAAAATAATAAAAAATTAAAACAATGAGAGCGATATATAAAGTCACCACTGCCTATTGTTATCATTCCAGCCTACATTTTGTGATCGAATTGTTCTGCTCTTGAGTCTGTGAATCAGTCCGGTCTTTATTTTGTGCTGTTACATTATTCATTGCTCCAGAGATCCAGAAATCTAATGACAAATAGAACCATTCATTACAACTGTAGAAAATATTATTGCAGAAGTCACAGAATTAGCAATATGCAGTGGTAGATTGTTTTAGAAGTGTTTGATGGGGCTTTGGGCCCCAAAAGTTTTCCACAAATAACTGACCCTATCTAAACTCTCGCTGGAAACTAATGACAAAATGGTGAAATAGACACTGCCGCAAACTCTCTCTCTATCCCACTGTCAAGCCAAAGAATGGAAAACAAGCCTTGGAACCATCAATGGAGACCAAAAAGCCAACCGGTTGGAAAATATCACTAATGCAAATCAAAACCAAATGAACTGTCCGATCTCAAAATCATAAAAACTTAGGCAATATATTTTTCTATAATTGTTTATAGACACTTTATTTTTAAATGAAATGAACTTTAACAAAGGATTATAATAAAATTTAGCCTGATTAATCACATATATTTTTTTATGTAAATTTTCGTATTATTGTGTTATTTTACATTATGTTAAGATACATCTGTGCATGAATAAATATTAATGTTTGCTTAAGTATTATTTGGTCTATTCTCTCTCTCTCTCTCTCTCATCACCGCGTCACCAGTAATTTAAGTGTATAGTTATTTTTTATGTGTTAAGTAAATGTGTTAGACCCTGGTTAAGAATATAAGCTAGCTTGGGATATTTCAAGTGCTGGATCGTGTGTCTGTCATCTGAAGCATGCCGACTATATATAACATATGGTAGGCTGGCACCTGAATTTGAGCCTCAAAACCAATAAAATGCTTTGGATGGCAGGGTTTGATTCCAGCAGTCGAGGTAGGCCATGGTCAGCAAATGTGGTGGTCATGTTTTGTATAGTCCAATCTGACTGTGGGTATTGCTGATGGCTATGCTATCAATGATATTCTCCTCTCTGCTTGAAGGACCAATCCATTCCCATAGTATTAAAGTAAATGTTAAACTTATTAAAGTTTATTCCAGTTAAACAACACAATTTCCGGGGACCCAGTTCAATATAAATACAATAACTATACATATAATTCGAATTAAAAATACCTTTTATAATAAAAAAATCTTTTTTTATTAACAAAAACTGATTTTTCTTAAATTTTAGCTAATGCTAGTTTTACTTCCGACAAAGAAATAAAATTATGTTCAAAAAAAAAAAAAGAGGGAAGGAATAATCTTTTATTTATTCACTAGAAAATGATTTTCTTCTAAGTTGATTAATATTTAACTATTATATCACATGACCAATCTATTTAACACCAATCCTGCCTAGTCAAAATATGTTGGTGACTATGGTTATTAAAAACACCAAAATATTTGGGTACTGAACTGGATTCAGATCTGTATAATCATAAAGTGAATTAGTTTGGATCGAAAAACATCATTGTACTTTCAGTTTGGACTCATAAATTTATAATTAACTAAAAAGGTAAAAGGTGGCTGCTGAAGGGATACATTAGATCCAAATATCTAGATGCAGTACTCTCAGATCCAACATTCATCACTGATGAAAGCCATAAGCTAAAAACTAATCTGAGGATATTAGATGAGTAGGCACTAGTTAGAAATTTCTAACATGCATTGATTACTATGGCTTGTAGTAGGTTGCATTATTGTATAGAGAAAGTTGCTACTATGTTAATAGATTAATATTTCAACTCAACAATATATATATATAGTAACTTTATTATATAACATTCCCTCCTCCCTCTGATTAATACAAACTTTATAAAAACATTTTCATTATGATAATGTTTTGTGAATAAAAAAATTCAAAAAAGACATTCCTTAATACTTCACAAAAATAATGTTGTTTTTTTTTTGCCAAAAAAAAAAGTTTCTCAAAAAGTTGTGGAATAAACTTGCTGACTATAGTTATTTTATTATAACATTATTGTTTTTTTAATTTCTTTTTACAATTCTTTAGAAATGTTCAATTAAATATATTAATAAAATATAAAATGCATCAATAAAATATTACGGTAAAACAATTTTTTGCACATCTTGTATAATAGTAAAAATGAGTATGTTGCTATATGTATAGGAGTTTGAAAAAAAAAGATCTAATTTATTTGATGGGGAATCCGGCCCTATTGTCCCATTATTGTGAGATTCCCCTATATTTCTTAGTTATTTATATTTTCCCATTACTTCTTTTACGCATTTTTTATTAACTATTTGACTAATTGCTCACTATGTTTATAACAATTTTATTTAACTAAAATTTATTTTTAAAATAAATTTTTGACTACACTTTAATATCTATTATTTACTGAAAATTTATCTTAGCATTTTTCTTCAACTTATTTTTTCTTACTTTTGATTTACTTTAAAACAAAATTCTTTTCAATTAAAATTAAATTGCAAAAAGAATTTCAATCTCACAATGCATAGATGCACTATTAATACTATTTCTAATTATTTTATAAGAACATAATCTATTGTAACAGGTTTGGCCCTTTTCTCATTACTGTTCAAATGGACTAACACTATTTCCACCAATTATTTTCTTGCTATTATTATACTTATTACTAACAAGACTTACTAATGAACAAAACTATGGTACTAATCGTTAGACTAGGCCAGCTGCTTGGTGGCATTCTTTTTCTGCTAAAAGTACACAATTATATCAATCCGGGGCTTACTACATTTAAAATATTTTTACCTTTTCTCCGACTTTTATTAAAATATTTTTACATTTTCTCTGCCGTTTTTAAAAATATTTTGACATTTGATACGACTTTTTTATTAATATTTTGACATTCTTGTAAATAATTTATGATACAAGATTTTATTCAAATATCTGGACCATTTCTTTTCAAAAATAGCAAAATAGACATCGTGTAATGACCGTATAGTCGCTGTACTTTAAAAACAAAAAAGAAAATGAAAGTTGACAAAGTCTAAAGTTTTGATCTTATTTTAATTTTTTGGGGGGAGATAGGGAGAACTACTTTGTCATCACTCAGGACAAAAGATAGAGATAAAAAAAAAATTGGATTTGTTTTTATTTTTAAAAAAAGGTAATAAAAATTGGTTTTAAAAAAAAAAGTTTTAGTATATCAGCGGTATACAAATCAAGGCAAAACAAAAATCGCCGTATAGCCAAAAAAAGTCGCCGTATTTTACAAAAAAAAGAAAATGAAAGTTGGAAAAGTCCAAAGTTTTGATCTTATTTAAATGGTTTTTTTGGGGGTGGGGGGAAGGGAACGACAACTAATTTGTCGTCACTGATCAAACCAAGCTTATGATTTCCCAAACTACGTGCAACCTCAGACATTTTATTTGTCTCGTAATTTACGTGACTGTTCGCATGAGTTCTGGGAAAAGGTGCTTGGCTATCACCTTTTGCAATTTTTTTCACCTTCCAAAATTTGTAGGGAAGCCCGGCGACGGTCTTACAATTATTAGTATCAAATACTACATCAGGTAGGAGGTAAGATCTTTAATTCGAATGCATATTACAACAGTTACGGCCAGTTGAATTCCCTACACCCTCACATCATGTGATAGTGATCTGTTAAGTGTGCGTATTTGCATAGTGTCACGAAGCACATTAGCGAGCCATAATATTTGTGTGCAATGCCATATATGCCTGCAGTGGCTAATATGAACAGGAGGACTGTTTTATGGGCCATGAGTTTCTTTGCAAAAGCACAGAAATATTGGGCCATGTAAACAGCATATTTCTGGAAATGCCACCAAGCGGCTGGCCTGGCCTACCGATTAGTACCGAAACTACTTAATCAACCGAGAGGGCCTTAGTGTCACATAATCATTTATTAACATTTCCCGCCCAGTATACTTATGGATATCAGCCTATTCTGACTCCATGCGCCAATCCTATACTTGCATAAGAATTATACTGGAAGGGATGAGGAGACTAATCATGGCTTGTTAACAAATGCCCAGCCACCAGCTAGCTCCTTCAGAGCAGATGGTACTTAGACCGTCAAAAATAATATATAAAATAATGAAACTAGAATGAATAACCGTGCTCAAATATTTAATGAACATAACAGCATACTTTTTTTTTTTCTACAGACAAAATGGCTATTACTACAAATATTAAATAATTTATCTTTAAGATGGTTAGTTTGATTTAATATGAACAACTTACAGTCTAAATATAATATTGAGAATGTGCATTAATATAAGTTTAGAATAATGCCTTTGGATCCCAGGGGAAGGAGATGGTTCAGATTCATCAAGAACTTGAATTTATTCAGGAAACACTATGGCCACAGAAATAGTTCAGAATGGATGACTTGTCCTTTTTAAATTCCCGATGGCATGATAATGATTCATGATACTTGAGGAGACACAGATGGACGGATGCAGATTCTTTGAACTTCAGACAGTTATAGGATCATGTAGCAGCTTTTGTTTCTTCGTGGAGCATTGGGATACAACCCAGCACACTTAGAACCCTACCCCAACCAATTCACATTAGTTGGTAAATATCTTTTTTTTTTTTTATAAACCAGCTTACAGAAATCTTCGACATTAATTAAAGATAGCAGTGACAATAACAGCATAAAAACTAAATTGGTCTCGTGGTTTTTTTTATTTATATCTCTCAAGTCTTTCTCTCTTTTCTAGAAAGTTCCATTCTCTTCAAAAATGCTCAGTATTTTTCAATCTTATCCTCTGGGATTTGAGGTCCGGCATGTTTTGACCTTTTTTTTTTTTTTTAATCAGAAAAATCTTTTAGCATGTTTTTTTTTAATCTTAAAAAGTTTCATTAAACACTTCTAAAAAAAAAAAAAAAAAACTTGAAACAATACCTATGGTAAAAGCACTCCATAGATAAAAATCTGTTCTTCATCATTTACATATTTCTTTTTTTTTTTTATTAAAAATAAAATAAAGTTAAACACAAAATCAAATATATACATTATATTCCTTTCCAGAAGATTCTTTATGCACGTTTGATTATACAACAACATATACACACACATATTTCATCAACATAAATGAGAACAAACCCCCTCCTTAAGCCAGTTTTAGCTCTTTATTTAATCATTTTACAAAAAGAAAATAATCAAATATATACACCTGGGTCTCGTTTTATGCGGTAGATAGGTTCCACAGAAAACCCGCAATAAAAAAAATTGCACAAAAATAGACTTAACTTACCTTGAAAAATGGGGGATAGGTTCTGTATTTTTCAGAATTCGCATAAAACCAAAGCAACAAGGAAAAATTACTTTAAAATTCGCATTAAAAAAATAAGCAAATAAAGTATGACTAATAAAAAATTTCAAATATTTGAAAAAAAATAATACAAGACAAACTTTTTTGATATTTTTATAATAGCGTGTTGAAACCGCTCGAGGGCATAATTTTTATGTAAATAAACAAAGTTATAATGTTACCGGGCCGTTGTTCTTTTTTTTTCCCCCAACTTTAAAGTGCTTTTTTGATTTAAAAATAAAATCATAAATAATGAAATTTATCTAAAAGAAATAAAAAATACATTTGGATAAACCTTTTTTTTTTTTTTTTCTAAAATGAAATTTGTAATTTTAACAAGAATAAAAACAAATCAAAATAATATCGTGGCGACGCAAATCAAATTTTAACATGAAGAAAAATAAATAAATTCTCTAAAACAACATCGTGGCCCACGCAAATAAAATTGTTAATTTTAACAAGAATAAAAACAAATAATTTCCCCCAAAACAACATCGTGGTCACACAAATATAATTTGTAATTTTAACAAGAATAAAAAAATGAAAGAATTTATTTCAAACAACATCGTGGCCAAAAAGAAAACTGGGATTTTCGATTGGTCTCGCAATTTATCTCACGCAAACGTGAATTTTAGCGTGATTTTGTAAAATTCACGCTTATACCTTCCCTTTGATGAGAAGCGGATCAAAGTTTCCACAATTTTTATTACCTCATACTACATCATTGGATTTGGAAAATAATGACTTGGGCATGTGAATTTGAACAATTTTGACAGTCTCAATTACAGACACCCTCACAAAATACCGTAGCGAAATTTAATATTGGATTGTTCGTATAAACTGCGGAACACAAAGTTGACCGCATGTGGCAGATAATAAACATCCTACTGTCTGTGCTGTAAATACCTGTACCGTAAATGTTAAATAATGGGATTGTTCGTATAAACTGCGGCAGAATAATAATACATCCTATTTCTGTGCTGTAGCATACAAATAGATACCATAGCGAAATGTTTTAATAGGATTGTTCGTATAAACTGCGTACCACAAAGTTCACCGTAAATGATGGCGTCCTTCTGCGGCAGAATAAACGTCCTATTTCTGTGCTGTAGCATAGAAATAGGTGCCGCAGAAAAGTAAACAGACTATTTCTATGCTTAACCATTGGAATAGAACGTTATCTAACAGCGCGGCCACTTAAACGGCATATTTCAGTGCATTTGCATAGAAATTACGCCATCAAGCGGTTTCAACACGCTATTATAAAACTACCACTTTTTTTACTTTTTTTATTAACTACAGTATTTAATTTTACATTTTTCATACATATTTTAATTATTACCGCTAGCGTTTGTTTGTAAACTGATAAAAAATCAGATTCGATGTGATGTATTGTGGCTTCTCCTTAAACGAAGTCAAGAATCTCTCAGCAATTATGCCCAGAGAAACCTGTTAGCCACTTTATTTTTATTGGTATGTACAACTAGCGCCATTTTCAGTCTTGTGCTGTGTTAATGGTTTTCTGTTTCTATATTAAAAAAATGAGATTGTAATCAAAACAAAAAAATTATACATTATCATTAGAAAGATTATTTTCAGTTTATAAAATCTTTGTTTTTTATTTAAAAAATCTAAAAGATTATTTATTTATGTTATATATATAACGAAATACATTTTAAAAGTTTAAATTTTTTGATTATTTATTGTGATATTTTTATATGTAAGTATAAATCTATTATTATTATTTACTCATTAGTATAAATAGGTTATTTATATATAGCTTCAGGCCATATTCACGTTAGCTGATAATATAACGTTATATTTTTGAAATAAAAAAAAAAGTAATACAAGTCAAAATAATTATTAATAATTTAAATTTCTTGATATCTAATAAATATAGTGAAATATCAAAGATAATAAGAAGAAACATGAATCGCATAACTTCAAAATTGCATTAAAATAATCCGCATAAAACGACATGGGTGTCCATATCTATATATGCATGACTACAGAATCCCTTACACTTGTAACAGGATTCAAATCTGGTTCCTGTTACACTATTTATATATCTGAAGATTTTCAAGAGAAATTTATCTTTTTATAATTTTTAAAAAATATATTCATTACCACCATACTATTTTGCCTACAAAAATTCTTCAGACTTACAACACTCTCAGTGTTTCCTATAATTCATATAATTTCACTCCTATTCCTTTTCCCCTCTTGCTATACATTCCAATTCAATAATATTCTGTTCACTCTCAAATTCTTTTCCAATTTTCTCAAATATAATCTCTACTTACCATTACTATTTTTCATATAAATTTAATAAAAATCTTCACTATTCATTTATCTATCACAGCTTCAATTTATTTTTATACAAGCTAATAAAATATATTCATTTTTTTTTTTCATTTCTAATAATACATGTTCAAGTATATTTAATCTTTCATTGTTCTAACACTACTTTGAAAGTTCATAAAATTATTAAAGCAATGAATAATAAAATATGATACAGTATGTACTGTTAAGTATTCTTATAGTTTCCTCATGGCATAATATATTAATGATACTTTGAGTAATTGGCAAATAAAAATAGTAACGAAGTTAGAATAAAATTCATTTTGTTTTTCCTAGTATTTATTTGACATTTATCTTGCAATCAAATAATTAATTATATACTCAATTATCTACAAAATTGCTAGCAATTTCAGACTATTTTTTTTTAAAAAAAGTAATCAAGCAGTTTAGTTTGTTGCTCGGAATCATATAAAATGTAAGCATCGGAATTATGATCTATGGACCTGGATTTCGGAGCTGATTAATCTACCACTGCATGAAGCATTGTAACTAATTAAACACGCCTTCAAAAATATATACTAAAATTATAAATTTGTCAATCTTTACACTAGTAAACTGTCAATAAATCATAAACACTTCTAATAATTATATTGGTATAAAAGAACAATCTAGATGCTCATAGGGACATATCCAGTCAAATTCAATAGCTCGTCAGTTATGCTGTAGCAGAAGCAAATTTCCTTTATAATAAACTACATGCATTATATTTCTTATGAGTCTAACTCAATCTATCTTTTAAATCTTTCCTTATTCATATGTAATTAAATAAATAGGGAAGGTACCCACTATGAAGGAAAGATTCCAAAAATTATATCTATTTTACAAATTTACACCTTAGCATGGCTTTCAACCAGGTCGGTCATATTCATAGTACCAGGAGAAGTAAATGGAAGTAAAAATTTATAGGTTTAACCAAAGCTCTTAAAAAATTCTACTTCTCAATAAACACAATAACACTAATACATGAATCAGCCTTCCTTTTGTACCGGGTACATCACAAAAAGTGAAAACAATTTGTTCAGATGAATTTAATATTACCTTCAGGACCTCTCCTAATCTCAATCAACTATTGATTAACACCAAAGAGTTACTTCTGGACCAGGCTCTCCAAATATATAAAATTAGCTGCAATGTACTCACCTGCGAAGCAATCAACTATGATGAGTCTTGTGCCAACAGTGCTACTAGATCAGCACAGCACAAGTACATATATAAATGCACTAAAACAGACACCAATATAAAGTCGATATTTTTAAAACATGAGATCAACTCAGGTCACAATTTCGATCCACTTAACATTCAAGTGGTTTGCACTGAGCTCAACGATTGAAAGGGAAAATATAAAGAAACATGGTTTATTGCAAACAACACCCATGCGACAAATAAAAAAGATTAATGCATTGTATTATCATGCAAGTGATATATTTAAATTTGACAAACCTGCATATTAATTAACTTACAAATTCTCCCATTTACTTCTCCTAATGCTATAAAGATGACTGGCCTAGTCGAAAGCAGTGATATGTTGTAAATTTGTAAATCGGTTATAATTTTTGGAATCTTTCCAGCATAGTGCTACCTTCCTCATTTATTGAATTACTTATGAACTTAATTTATTTTGTTTAAACAACAATAATGATAATGGTATGAACAATCTCTCACGATTTTCAAGCACCAACTTAACAACTTCTATTCAATTGATCAAAGTAAGATTTTAACTTTTTAGCCAAAGCAGAGAATCAATCTAAGTAACCATAATATTTGATCTGTCACTTTACTATTGTAAAATTGCAAAAAAATGTATCATAAACAAATGAAACAATATTAAAACCATAACGTAAGGTAATGGTAATTTTAAGACTCATTTTAATGGCCTTATTCATGTTAACATTCAGTAAATAATAAATACAGTAATAACTTGAATAATGGAAAATATACTTATGTTCTTCATGAAGACCTATAAATAATTTTTAACACTACTAATAGTACTGTTATATCTGACCTTGCCTTTAAATAATGAACTAATCCAGATTCCATTTTATCTTGATCGGATTGAACATTTATTGCCACAGATCAAGAGACAATAATATCCACTGAATCCAATTATTCTCATCATGGATGGGGATCTGGCCATACACAGCCAATCCATTTGGTGGTAAGGTAAGATAATTATGTCCACTATAGTTAATGTAGTGATGTCCATATTCAGGACTGAAAGCTGATAGAACCTAAACCAGGCACGAGGAAAGCTGTCACCATACCTACTCATAAGGCAGGCTATCCCAGTATAGTTGCAAGTGATAGGTAAACTTACAAGTGTATCTGAAGTCCCTTCGTTCTATAGCTGCACAGCAACTAGATATCAAACCTCATCAACAGTATCAGGCTAAGGTAAAATAATTTCATATACAATATAAATATGGAGCTTATAGTAATAAATATATATAGAGCATATTTAGGTGAGTTTTTGTTTATATCATAATCACTCAAACAACACAACAAATGCATAATTTATAATTGTGATTGCATAAAGAAATAACTTTTGCATTTTAAAAATGTATTGCATTAAGTTAGTTATTTAAAAAATGCTATTAGAATAATATATAAAATTAGTGATCCAGATTCTAATATAGCAGATTAACTTATGGTTTATCTATATGAAAAATTTATGTGTGCATACAAATACATGCACACATGTATATATATAAAAAATCTAATTTTAATTTAACTAATATACACAATCTAAATAAATATATATTTTATATATATAATCAAACTTTAACTTTAAAAAATATAACAGAAGATATTAATTAAATGAAAACTAAACAATAAATTTAAAAAAAAAAAATCTAAATCAAGCAATTTATAGATTACACAATATTTTATACTTAAAACAACACATACAAAGATCAATACATTTTTACACAACTATAAAAAAAGAACAATGTTTGACTAAAACAATTTAAAATGCTTTATAAATTTCTTAAGATAGAAAAAAAAAATTATTAAAGATGTAGATAAAAAGATTTATTCATCTAAATTGAATAAATAATTACACACTAATTAAAAAGTGAAAAAATAATAATAATAATGAAAAAAAAACCATTTCATAAATATACCTGAATGATGTAATTCTTTAATTCTGATACAGGATCAGTTAAATATGCTCTTACAGTAACAGGTGCATTGATTTCTTCAGTTGCAAGATCAATTTCATAAACTTTGACTGTAGTCCCTGAAATATGTAATAAATTGTCTTCTTTCAAAAAAAAAATCTTGCAACAATAAGCACTGTAATAAACACTTACAAGAAAGTAGTCATTTTAAAATTATATTTAAAAACTTTTACACACACATATATATATACTGTGGGATTAGCTACAGCAAACATTTTTACAACAAAAAATTGTGTAATGAACACTTTTTTTCACTAAATTAAGTTTTATAAAACAAATACAACTGCTAACAAATACTATTGGTTAACATAGTAAACAAACACACGCACAAGATATTTCTGAGACTTTCCACTTTGGTCAAAGCATCAGACATCTTTGAGACATTTCGTAAAACTTTTATTACTAAATTAAGTTTCTGCTTATTTATACCTTTAGCAATGAAAATACAATATTGTATGTTGTTTTTAACAGTTAAATAAGCTCTCAATAATAGATGCATTGATTTTCTTCAGTTTAGATAAATTACATAAACTTTGATAATTCTCCCTAAAATATATAAATAATTTTCTTTCAAAATGAAAGGGAGAATTAAATTCAAAAAATGCTCAAGATAATGAGTGCTATGATGAACATTAATAGCATATTTGTCATTTTAGAAGCATATTTAAAAATTCCTTAAATTTATGTAAATATATATGCTATGGGTGTCTGTTACAGCAAATAATTCTACAATAAATCTCTTTTCTTAATAAATTAAGATTTGTATAATAAATTTTGTGTGATTTCAATGTCTTTTCACTTTGACTAGAGCTTCAGACATCTTTGACACATTTTGTAAAACTTATTATTTAGTTCACTTAATTGCTTTTTATATCTTTAGCAGAGAAAATACAATAAAGAATTTTTTTAAAAAAATTATTATACTATGCAGCTATATAATTTTATCAATGAGCTAAAAAAAAAAATTAGAAATTTAATTTATACAGATGTTAAAAAAGAAATAATTTCCATCTCTTATGATTAGAAAAAGTTTATGTTTTTATACAAGATTTTTTATACTTTTAAAACTTTGTTTATACTTTTCACTAGAGAAAGGTTATTTATACTTTTGAAATGTATATGTGCAGCATTAATTATACATTATTCTTACATTTATATATTTAAATTTGTGGTAATCGTCTGAAATCTGGGCACGGCCGCTTTGGGGCATTGTTTATGTGTCCAAACACATAAAAATGCCGTTTCTGCGGCCGGGCCTTACAGGTTAATACAACATTTAATATTGTATTAGCCCATTTTGGCAGGCTGCTTTACATGACATTGCACAAAAATATTACGGCCTGTTTTGTGCTTCGAAACTATTTACGCGTATTTGTTCTATTCATAGCTGATTACCATATCGCTTGAGGGTGTTTGAATTTCAAGTCGGTATAACTTTTCAAATCTCCGTAATAGTGTAATGTCATTTATATTTCAATAATGTTTTTAATGACTAATAATTGTCATATGGTCCCCACCCTTCCCTAAAAAAATGTTAATATGTAAAAAATTGGCAAAGTGTATGTTCGAACACGCTTCGACAAAGCTCACGCGCTAAGTCACGTTTCAGCGTGGAAAATATATGAGACCAATAAAAGGTCTGAGAAGAACGTACAATTTTTCAACTTTTCAGAATTGCAGAGTACTGTACAGAAAGTGTGTGAGATTATGTCCTTTTTTTTTTTCAGCCACATAATGTACACTTTTTATTACAGCAATAAAATAATAAATAAGTTCAAAAAGTTCAAAGTTTGTGTCCTTTTTTTTTTTTTTTATTTCATTACAAATTGACAAGTATTTGGATTATATTTTTTGCAGCAGGGTTAAAATAAATGACTATTTTGTTTGACTTTTTGTTAATAATAACAAAGTACGTAATCCCCCCCAAAAAGCAGTTTATTGTAGAAGGCCAAAAAAAAAAGGGTAATTCAAACGAAATATAAATAAAAGTAAAAAGTGAAAAAAAGTTGTTGGAAAAAAAAAGAAATTATTGACTTTTTGTTACAATTATTTTTCCGAGTGTGGGGGTGAGTGTTTTAAAACAAATTTTGATCCCCAAAAAAACACAAAAGTTTAATTTTTATTGTAGAAAAATAAAAGAAGAAAAACAATTTGGTCAACCCCAAAAAAAAAAAAATGTTGAATAAATTCGAAATAATACCCAAATAATTGCATTATATTTTTTAATCAGGGTTAAAACAAGTGGGGTTCAAATAAAAGACTATTTTTGTTTACTTTTTGTTAATAATAACAGTACGAAAGCCCCCCCCCCCCCCAAGCTGTTTATTGTAGAAGCCCAAAAAAAAAAAAAGGCTAATTCAAACGAAATATAAATAAAAGTAAAAAGTGGAAAAAAAGTTGTTTAAAAAAAAAGTAAAATTATTGACTTTATATTACAATTCTTGATCCGAGGGTGGGGGTGGGGATTTCAAAACAATTTTTGAACTCCCAACAACACAAAAGTTACTTTTGATTTAATAATAAAAAGAAAAACAATTTGGTCAACCAAAAAAAAAAAAGGTAGAACAAAGTCGAAACAAGTCCCAAATAATTATACCATTATATTTTTTCGGCGGCAGGGTTAAAACAAGTTTTTTCATCGTGAAACAGTCCAAAGTTTTAAAATTCAGAAAAAAATAAACACAAAATTAAATTATCAAAATTTGTTAAATAAAGAAAAATGTCAGGTTAAAAAAAAAAAACAACGAAAATGAATCTAAAAATTTGTTTAATAAAAAAGGAAATCATGTTATAAATGAAATCAAAAATTTGTTTAATCAAAAAAAAAAACATGTTCTACAAAAAAAAAACATTACGGCGGGCCCGGGAACATTACATTTGATTGATTTTTGTATAGCATCAATGCCCCAAGCGGCCTTGCCCAGATTTCAGGCGATTACCAATTTTCAATTGTTTAAATGGATGTGTTAGAAGATAACTTTACTCTAGACTATAGGTTTATTCCGAAATACATGTAGCTCAATGTATGCTAAAATAAAAAAGCTTTTAAAAGCAATTAAGTTCATTACAGCAGTCTCCCGTATGACAAATAATTGGGAGAGGAGGTGGATAAAAACTGGCAGCAAGCCATTATACAGATAAAGATCAATGGCTGTACAAATGTAAAAATAATCATGATCATTATTGTAGCTACCCATGATATCCAAGATTTCTTGTTGATATTTCAAAAATATCACAATTATTTTTATCAAGGCAATTGATATCATTTACACCTTCTTAGACACTTTATCAATACTTTTATTTGTATTACACTAACAGTTTTGACTGTCCTGCAGTCATCATCAGAGTTCTTGTTGATTCTATTATGAAAACCCAACTAAGAAGGTGTAAATGGTATCATATGTTATAATAGAAATCAATACGTAGGAAAAGAAAAAATAGAAAACCAAGGCAATTGTGAATAAATTTCAAAAAAATAATCTAATGTCTTTGGAATCCAAAATTGGTTAGAAAAAAAAAATGAAAATATTAAAAAACAAGTGACTTTAAACACAATGCATAACCATAGTAGAAATCAGATTTTTTTTCAGGACTATCCATTTTATATATGAATTCCAAAATTATTTCAACACTTTAATGCATCTAAAACCATCAAAATTAAAGCTTGGCTCAAAATCTTTTTACTATCATTTTATTTATTACTTGATTAAATTAACTATATTTCATGCTTATAAGAAGTCCAAAAATTTTCTTATATCATTTATAAACACTAATAAATTATTGATGATACACATTATCAGAATGAAAAACAGCAAGACTGACTACAATCACCCTATTAAAACTAAGATACATCTGTTGGACTATTACAAGAAATATAATTCTTTTTCTAATGATCAATTTAACAGCATTAAAAATGTTCTTTATGATATCTATAAACAGTTTTATCCTAGATTTAGATATAGATATAATTATCAATACATAAATTATTCTTCTACATACTCATTTTCTTAACGAATTTTGTTTTAATGAATATCCCAAATTTTTCCCCATATCCATTTATATATATATATTCATGTCAAATTTTTAATCATTATAATTTAATTATAACTAATCATATAATTCTTTAGCTTACACAATATATGATAAAACAGTAGCAGCTCTCCATTCTGCTCCATCTATAATAAACTTGAGTAACCAGATTACTGTAGATGGCATTAGTTTGAAATGTCACTTTTTTTCCCCAATATATTGTAACAGGACTGGGATTAAATCCTGTTCCAATGAAAGGGATTTTGTATTCACGCATATATATAAATATTATTACTAACTATAAGTTGTACATATTCAATTTTTGGGTTTTTCTAGAATGATAAATAAAGGGTTAAAACAGGCCTAAAGGGGGGTTTGTGCTTATTTGTTTTAATGAAACATGTGTTTATATATTGTTGTATAGGCAAGAGAATGGAAGGAATCATCTAGAAAGCATATAATATAAGTGTTATTTTCATGTCTGAATTCGTCGTATTTTATTATTGATAATAATAAGAAAATAAAAAAAATATGTTAATGAAAGTAAAAAGAGAAAGAAACTAAACAGATTATCTGCAGAATGCCTTTTACCGGAGGTATTGTTTTAAATTATTTCCCAAAGGTGTTCGACAAAATTTTTTCTTAGACAAAAGAGAAAAGGTGCTAAAAGGTTTTTTTTTTTGAAGAGAAGTAAATAGAACAAAAGAAGCTGGACTTCGGATATCACGTGCTAGGATACAGAAAAATAGCTAACATTCTTGAGATTAGAACTTTCTGGAAAAGAAAAGAAAAAAATATATAAATAGAAAAATATCAGGAGACATTTTAAGTTGGGAAGTTTAATTTGATATATTGTTATGTGGTCATAATAGATTTCATACATCGGAAATTTCTGAAAATTGTTATTTGAACCAAAGAAAATATATATTCTCCAGCTGGGGTAAAGCTTTAAATGTGCTGGGCTTTCTACCCCCCATCCCACAAAGAAGCCGAAGCTGCTACATCATCGAACCATCGCCTGAACTTGAAAGGAATTCGCGACCAACCATCTGCGTCTTTCTCTACCTATATCTGAATTAACAATCAAACCAGTGGAGATTCGAGAAACCAACTAGGACAAGATATCTGCGCTGGACAACTTCCGTGGCCATAGTGTGCTGAATGAACTCATTTTCAATATGAATCTGCATAAGTTACCTTCCCCAGGGAACTCAAGGTAATAATTATATATCATTTTCATAAAATACAAAAATGTGCATTTTCAGTGATATTTAGAGACTTTAATATAGTTATGTTCAAACCAACTCTCTCATCTTTAGTATAAAGTATTTGGTATTTAATCAAGATAATAATTACATTTCATTTTTCATAAAATACCTTAATGCGCCTTTTCAGTGATATTTAGAGACTAAATTCTATTTCAATCAGCCCTTCTGTCTTTAGAAGAATTAACATAATACTTGAAGTGATTAGACTTTTTTTTTTTTTATTTCGTTTGCTTGTCTGTATAAATATATATGTATATGCTAGTGTTTTATTGAATATTTGAGGACATTTAAGTATTCTCTTTTCAGTATTTCATGTGTTATGTATTTAGTTAAAATATATATATATGCACATGATAGTTATTTCATTAGTTAATTAATCGGATTCTTACTGCCTTACCCATATATATACATTTCCCACGGTTTAAGTACCACCTGCCCTGAGGGAGCTAGCCAGCGGCTGGGCATTTTTGAATTATCCCTGATTACTTTTCTCATCCCTTCCAGTATAATTCCTACACACATAGGATTGGCGCATGGAGTCAGCATAGGTTGACGTCCATAAATACGCTGGGTGGGAAATATTAATAAATATTTTAAGCGACATTAAGACCATTTCGGTCAATAAAAATGATGTCACAAATTCGTAAATCTCATCAAGTATATAGATAGATATCCCAAAGAAATAATTTGTAATATAGTGTTAGTTTTTAAAGTAGTTAAATAGTAATGAGAAAAGGCATAATCCATTACAATATGAATATTAATTCTAAAAAATAATATAATTTTACCTCCTGGTTTATAAACTTGAAAAGTTTGATCAGCACGGCGAATTTCTAGTAAAAGATCAAATTTATAAGAAGATTTTACTCCTCCAAGAAGTGATCCCATATCTACATCATTTTCATCTTCAAATGAACATTCAAGAGAATCATGGAATTCATCATATTTAACTAATCTGCATTGCTCTAAAGGAACAACATCTTCAAGTTGAATAATCTAATCCAAAATGCAATTATGTATATATATTTATTACATGTATGTATAAATTAAAAAATAAAATATTAATTAATAAATTCATGAAATATATTAAAATAAATACTTTCAATTATAAAATCATAATCATTAAGTAACCAAAACTATGCGAAAGTAAATAAACTATGTTTTTTACCTGAATATAATGAGATAAGAATAAAGAATTAGTGAATTGCCATAAAATAACAAACATAATTAAATACAAGTAATAAAGTATCAACTGCAAATATTCATCAAAAGTCATCCTAGGAGTGGATTTAAGAGACATACTATCATCAAGCCAATGTCAATCATGAGGCATAATATTATAAAAAAAAACAATCATTAATATTTTCTTGCTGCAAGCACATACCAAAAGTCTTAAAATAACTATAGAGCTATCTGTATATCAAAAGTGCTGGAATCATAATATCAATATTGAACAGCATTAATCATTAGGATCATCAGATACCGAGTGCATTGGTCATTGATAAAACTACTTGCTTTTATTATGAAATAACATAAACTCAAAAATATGTAGATTTGAAAAGTTATCTTCAGTGTCATTTACATAATTCTAGAAAAAACTATATAGAGGTCCACACACATGTATTCATATACTGTTTTGTCTGGAACTAGCTTGAAATCTCAAGGATCCTGGTAACTGTATGTAAACAGAACCAAGACACACAATACCTAATTTATTCTAGTTTTAAATAACTTCACTGAAATAAATAATAAATTAATGAGAAATAATTTTATTGATTAATTAGAAGTAAAAATAGTAATAAAAAATGAAATTAAAAGATTGAAAAATATTTTAATAATACAACATATTTCTGATTTTGAATTATTTACAAATATCAGATACTATTTCAATAAATTAAAAAACAAAACAATAAAATTTACAAAAGCATATTAATGACAAGTGTTTTCAATAATACTTAAATATAAGGCACTAAATGTGTGATTAAAATGTAACATGTATAGCTATTAATATATAAATATTCTATTGTTAATTATTATTTTCCTTAATTATGTTAATAATGTATAAACACACATATATAATGAGCATACCACTGCTTTTATATTATAAAAATAATACTTCAATAATTAATATTAAATTGTATTTCAAAATATATAAACCCACATTATCTTCTGTTACATAAATGACTATAATATCACATGATCACCATTTCCAATGTTTACGCAATCTGTTAACACAATGGCAACTTTCTCCAGACAATATTGCTATTTAGTAATCAGTGAATACTAAAAAGTTGGTGCACTACAAATCCCTATCTAGAGTCTGCTCAACCAATATCCCCAGATTAGTTTAGCTTTCATCAGTGAGTAGTCTTGGATCTGTGAGCACTGCATCTAGATCTTTGGATCTAATGCATCTCTCCAGTAGCTACCTTTTACCTTTTTAATTAACTAAAAAGCTAGGAGTCCAAGCTAAAAATACAATAAAGTTTTCAATCTAATTTGCTTGTATAATCAGTCATATCTATATATGTAGATGTCTTTGATTTTTTAATAACCATAGTCAGCAACATCTTTTGGCTAGGACTGGTATTAAACCATTACAATATGACATGATCATCTTAGTGACTTTCTGTATACAATACTGCCAACTAGTGGAGGCCATAGTAATCAATGAATGCTAGAAGGTTAGTGCATCAAAATCCCTATCTAGGGCCTACTGATCCAATATCTCGAGACAAGTTTCTAGCCTATGGCTTTCCTCAGGAAAGAGCTTTGAACCTAAGAGCACTGCACCTAGGTTTTTGGATCTAATCCATCCCTCCAGCAGTCACTTTTTACTTTTTTAGTTAACTATAAAACTATAAGCCCAAACTAAAAACACAATAGTTTTCAATCTTAGTCACTGATATCCTTTTGTGCAGTGTTCTCAAATCCTAGACTCCTCAATGATAAAAGCCATAAGCTAAAAATTAGTCTGCGAATGTTGAATGAGTAGGCACTAGATGGGGGATTTTAAGTATTAATGTTCTAGCATCAATTGACTACTATGGTTTGAACTAAAAACAAAGACACCAAAATGTATATAGATACTGAACTGGGTTCAGATCTATATGACTTATACAAATGAATTGGCTTAGATTAAAACATTTTTGTGTTTTTAGTTTGAGCTCATAGTTTTATATTTTAAACTAATGAGATAAACAATAATCACAGGAGGGATGCATTAGATCCAAAAACCTAAATACAGTACATTCAGATCCAAGGCTTCTCACTGAAGTAAAACCATGAGCTAGAAACTAGTCTGGGAATATTGGATAAGAAAGCATTACATAGGGATTTTAATGTAATCTTCTAGTATCCATCGATTACTATGGGGTTGCACTAAATGTCAATATTGTATGGAGAAAGTTGTTAATGTCTTACATAAATGATATGTGAACTATATCTGGTACACATTTTTATATTAAAATATTAAATTTCAATTGTTTTAAATTATATATCAAATTCTTTTCCCAATATATAATTCTTTAAAAATTTGGATTTTAAAAAAAATATCCAGAGGTATAAAAGATTTTTCTAACTACTCTTTTAAATCATTTAGAACAAAGTTAAGACAAAGCTCAGTACTTAGCTGTCAGTTCCCCTTTCTCTTTATTCTCCAAATTAAAAGTCCTTTATGAAGTTAACAGTCTTTTTTTTTTTAATTTAAAACCAGGAAAAGTATTTTTTTCCCATGTAATAAAAGGTTTTTTTTTTTTGCATTTTAGTGGAATTTAAAAAAATCACCATAAATATAACTGATAATGAATATCAACAGTCACCTATATGTAAGTACTACAAAATCATTTTTTAATGAATTATTTGCACATATGTATAACAGATTAATCCATACACTGGTGATTCTCAATAGCCTGACTTCTCATATACATTTCCAATACAACATGTTCTGTTAAAAGATAAATGAAGATAGTCCTCAAGCAGTTTACTTTCCATATTCTCTGAAATTTGGGTATAGTTAGTATTATCTCGCTACATATGTATTAAGCAACCAAAAACACGAGAAAGCCAAGAGGATACCTCCGGAAGTCCATATTTGACCAATATGGAGACTAGTGACAAATGCTCTTCTTTTAAGCTGTCTCATTCCCAATTTAATTCGGTGCACAATTTATTAAAGATACTATGGAATTTACAAAAATTTATAAATACAGAATTATGTAGGTCTTTTCCTTTTAATCAAAATAAAAAACAAAATTATAACAAAAAATTTTTTTAAAAAATTTACATTCATTAAAAACAAAAATAGTTTAATTAAGAAATTATTTTTTAATCTTTTTAAAAGAAAGCATATAAGAATTAACTTTTATAATAACATGGCCCTTATAAAAAATTTGTTTAGATAAAAATATTATTCTTTGTTATTAATAAATTTTAAATTTTATCAAAATCAGAAATAAAACAATTTAAGTATTTACTTCAGATAGACATTTACACTATTTCAAAAATATAAAAAAATATTACTTCATTAATCAATATTTAAATCATTCCAAACTTTATTTTAAATAATTACACATGTAAATTTTCTCTATGTTTATTTCTTTTTCTTAAAGCTTTAAATATATATGCAAAGCAACACAATCAGTGATGTGCCACATCAATCCATTTCAATAAAATGAGAGGATACATTAAACTGACAGTACAAAAATCACCACTAACACATACATTATAAAGACTGAATCTACTAACACAATCAAAGGCATATTATTGACTAAGTTATTATGTCTGTATAAAATTGTCAGTCAAAATTATATTATTGACAATACTAATTTAAATATACCAAATTCTTAAACGCAAGCAAATAAAAATCTCAAAGCAACAAAAAAAAGAAATCATTAATGTTAATTTGTTTTTTTATTATTGTTATTAATCCAGCATAAAATTATAAAAAGATCAAAGTGACTTTAACAACGAAAGCAAAGCGCGAACTTGAAACTCGCAATCTAAAAAAAAAATAAGAAGGTAAGACAAGATAGAACATTTTTGTTCTTTTTAAGAAAAAAAAAGAAAGCAAATAAATTATGTCATCAAGAAAAGATATTTGATAAATTCTTAAAATCAATTTGACATATTAACTACCCTTACTATTGAAGTTCATAAACCACTATGATTGCAATTTGAGGAAGTTGATTAAAGGACCCACCTTAATTCTATAAAGCTTGTATTTTTAATATGAGTTATAAGCTAGAAAAGAACAAAGAATGCGTCGCTAAGAAGTAATAAAACATTGCGGTATGATGGAGCTTCCTGTCATACAGCCAAGACTTTCTGATATAATTATCATTTCAAATTAACATCATGACCACCATGATAGTGAAAGACCTATAACATGCTACAATCAAGCAAAGAAATGATCTCAGCATAGGAAAGATAGTTTATAAAAGAGTCTGAGTCACCAACATGAAGACTCAGATAGCGACCGAAGACTATCTGATGGACTACCATTCAGTTCATGCAAAGGAATTTTCCAAAAAGCAAGGATATTCACAGGTTTCACAATGCGGATTACAAGACTTTGAACTATGGCTATACTACGCTGGATTAACATCCCAAATTATATTTATATATTTTATTCTTATTTTGTTTTATTAAATTGTTTTTTTTCTTTTGAAACAGAATCAATCTATCCAACTGTCAAGTATTCTAGAGGGGGGGGGGATATTAATTCTATTTTTTTTTTTTTTTTCGTTTAATAATAAAATTTAGGGCAGATTCCCAACTTGCTTGCCAATTGGTATAGCAGTCGACTGACTTGAAAGGCGAGACTTTAATCTTATTCAATATTAAGTACTCACACTTTGACAGTTACAATATTTTTTTGTGTTCAATGTTTGTGTTTAGTTAACTTAATTATTAGATTTGTTATTCGGAATGTATGACTAACCCTTGAATGATTGGTCTATCCTGTCATAGGTCTATATAACATCAGAATAGGAGGGGGATCAGGAATAAGCAATTCTCAACAGATCTCAAAATATAGATAGGCAGGGTAGAAATTAATGACCAAATGATTTCATGGAATTTTAGTCATCAAAGAGTTAATTGTTAAAATATAGTTTCAAAGTGTCTTCAATGTAAATTTGAGTTTGTTAAATTGGAATGGGGAATGACCATCCTTCGTAAGGATTATGGATTAATAAATGGTTAATGAATACAAATGAAGGATGATCATGCCCATACAATCATTAAATGTTAACTACTTGCACCACTTTGTTATAAAGAATTATGAATAGCGATCATCATCAAAATTTGTTAAATATCAAATCAAATTAGTTGTTTGTTGTTTGATTTTTCTATTTTCCAATCAATCACATGAACACATATCCAATGCACATATCAGATATAGAATAATCATACCTTGAAATAGAGTACATATACATTCTCCCTTAGTTTGAACTCTTGTGGCATAAAGAGGATCAAAAGAGGTGAAGTAAGGGAAGTTGTGCAAGTGTGAACCCCATCCCACTCAATCATTAATTAACATGGGACCACTTCCCAAAACAGATAAATCATCAAATAATTGACTTGTCATATCATGTATAATGCCTTACATGAAGACCAAGCGGGCAACCATAGTTAAATGATTGTAGTTTCAAAACCATGAGTTGTTAGGTATGAATCATATATATATTCTGTCTCATTATATCTGGCACAGCCAATTGTTGGGCATGATCATATATACCCCTCACATGCAATCTGTCCACCCCGTTATAATATATATCCCAATCACATGCAAAATCAAAAAAAGTTATCTATAAATGTACGTACAAATTACCCCACCCAAAAGAAAAAAAAATGCAAATAAAATAAAATTAATTTTTCACATAAAACAGCCTAAGAATAAGTATTTAATTATTAAAGCAATTTTATAGCTAAATAAACAAGAAGATTTACATTATAGCAGTCAATACTTGGAACACGCTATATTGCACTGAGATATGTTGTCATGGCATGGAATAATAAAGATTTTTTATGTTACTTAATAATGTTGACAGTTTATTAAAGTTTACAAATATCTTTAAATAATGAGAAGCTAAAATAATGTGTTAAAAGAGTAACATGCGATGAATAACTACTATGAGAATGATCAAGTATCACTTAGTCATAATGCATACATAGAATGGTATTCTAAAATATATATGATATTTTAATGTCCATCTGTATCAATATTTTGTAGCAGGATGATGCTATTAATGACAAAATCCTTAATATATACATGAGGTGATCAAATTGATCAAAAAAATATTTGGACCTCTTGTACACACTGTTGGAAGATTCTTGAGGTATATGACAAATCACTATGCTACTGAAAAATGGCTATAGATTAGTGTTCAGAAAAAGATTGATTCAAGTCGTGAACAACCATCCATCAAGCCAGTAATAATGTGTACTGGCATTAATTTATTAGCATAACATATGTCATTCTATATACAAATACATGTGAAGATATATATTTGATTAAAACAAAAAAGCTTAGAAAGATAGTTTAAATGAGGAATAGTTTTCCTCCCCCGAAGTTGTTCTCCTCTTTTGATATTAAATATATCGATTCAGTGGACTAATTTTATCTGATGATTCATGATGAATTAATAATACACACAAATGTTTAGAAACAATTTTGAAATTCAATCAATCAAAAATTTATATGCAAAATTAACCTAAATGACAATATGCTCAAATAATTAGCAAAAAAGTAAGTATGTTTTTATAAGAGATGCTCAACTGATCAATAATTAACATGTAATTAAGCAAGGAATGCTTAAGAGATTTTATAAGCAAAACCATTCCATCTGATTAAGAGAGAGACAAAAAATTAAAAGAATCAATTTAAAGATACATATTTACTATTAATAATATTCCTTATAAATCTTGTAGTAAAAAATAATTTGGAGATAGAATTATTATTTTTTAGTAAAATATGATCTATGAAACTAAATAAAATCACACAGTAATAAGGATATATTTAAAATGTGATAACATTTGTTATTATTTTGTTTATATGACAGGAATAGATAATGAAGTTTTAGGAAATAAAAATTGTACAAAATTTTATAAGAAAAAAAAAAGGCATATTCTTAATTTTTCTTTAGTTTCTCATCTGCATAGATGCTAAAAGATAATTTTTCTTTATTTATAACTAATTATCAAATCCTTTAATAATTTTATTATTTAAGCATGCTTAAAAAAAAAAAAAGACTAATAAATTACATTAAAAAAATTATTACAGCATTAATAGATTTTATATTAATCATACAACATTAATGCTTATCTTGCAATAAAAAAAAAAATGTTGAATAAATATAATGAATTTCAAAAAAAATTCAAAAATACTTCAAAGAAATCTTAAAGAATTTCTAAAACAAAAATTTAAAGAATCTGAATGTTAAATATAGAAGGAAAAAAATGAACATCAAGTTAGGATGCGAAAGAAACTCAATTAATTTTTAAATGGCATGCAGGAAAAATTGCAAATGAAAATATGCAATAAAATTAAAGAACCTCAAAAGGAATAAAAAAAAATTCTGAAACAACAACTTCAAAAATTTCAAAATAAAGACAGAAGACACAAAACAGTGAATAAAAGAAAAAGAGAAGCTCAAAAAAATGAAAATATATATTTATTTAGAAACAAAAACTTATAATATTCAATAGAAATTTATAGAAATAACTAATGTAAAGGTAATACAAAAAATTATATATGAGAAAATAGCACTATATAATTAATTTTAAAATAAAATAGAGCAGAAAACATAAATAAACAGTGAAAAATCGATGCATCTCTACAGCTATAAATTGTGATTCACGTGTCTGAAGAAGTGGTTTGTATGGATTGAAAATTGCATCTGATAATTTAAGATTGAAAATTAATTCTAGAAATGTAAATAAAATATATATATATTTTTATAAATAAAACTATTATTTAGAGACTTTCTTCCCTTTAATATTTGATTATTCCAAGATAAAAAAAAAACTAAAACTGTTCTCTAAAAAAACTATCATGATAATTAATTAAATTTAAAAAAGAAAAATTGTTTACTTTTAACGCTTATTTACAAGTTTGATAGCAATTAATGTAATTTGTGTGTTTCATTTTACTGATAGAGTTACAATGTATTACACTATTTAAAAAAAAAAAATTGTTTAATTCTAATTTACAAATTTATTTAAAAAACAACAACAGTATCATGAGAATAAATATTGCATAGTTTTTAGAGATGTTCTTGAATGACCACAATATACAGTGAATATAAAATATAAAATGAAAGATTAAATGAATACTAACATTAAAAACAAGTATGAAAAGAGATGGGTAAAAGAATATACTATAATGTATTTAAAAATACATAGATGAAATATATATATATATGGTAATGAAAATAATATACTGTATTCATATTAGTAATAAATAAAGTTATAGAAAAGAGTGAAATTCAAAGATGCTATATTAAATAAATATTTAAAAAATTGTTACAATTATTAATTCATTGTTGTCATGGAGAATTTTTAAAACTTAATTCTTTTATATGCTACTCATTATATATCCTTATCAGTAATCTTATTATTATCTTGAAATAAAGAGTGATATAATTTAAAATTCTATGAGAAATGAATGAAAGCTTTCCATCTTCTTCATCTAAAATCTTTAATAATTGCTGCTACCATTTTGAATAAATTAATCATCATTTAATGAACATATCTTAATAATATCAGGTTCAAAATTTATGATGCTACTCTAAAACAGATCCTAGAATAAACTATCACCAATAATATATCAAGGGTTATATTCTATTTTCAAACAAAAAATAAAGCAGTAAGAACAAATAAGTCCCAAAATATATTTAATTGGTAATAGCAGTTTGTACAATATTTGAGGATTAAATTTATTAATTTAATTCCAAAACAATATACCAAACTCCTGATGTTTAAGCTAATAAAATGCTCTACATTAATCAGTATGTTTTGATTTTATTAATAAACATTATTTATTAAAAGTTAAATTTTGGGGGAATAATTTGTGTGCAGATAGAAAATTATATAACAATTCCAACAAGTTTAGGTAATTTAAATCAATCGTAGAGTATTACTTTACTCCCTCTTCATTAATGAATTCCATCACTCCTTTCATTCATTCATGTTATAGTATATATGTGTGTGTGATTGTTCTATTTTCTTTTTTATTATTATTAAATTCTTTGTAGTTCTATTTTCTTTTTTATTATTATTTAGTTCTTTGTAGAACTCTTCCGTATATCCCATACTATCATTTGTATTTTATCTTCATATTGCTGAAACAACTTTTTCCAATATCAAGATTTTGTTATATACTTTTGAGATTTTTACTCTCCTCTGTATACCTGATTTTGCTAATTCATAATTATGTAAGATCTTTACCAAGATGATTGCAACTTATATATAGAAAACTGAGAATTCCAACCATGAAGATAAATTACAGAAAATGTGAATAAAAGTTACCATTATGATTTGGATTTGTAACTTATAAAAAGGCATTTAGTATTTGATATGTGTTCCAATTGTGTCAGTTGCATAAGATGGAGTGGATGCCTAAAGAAAACTTGATAGTCTTGAGTTCAAATCCCCTCTAATTACATCTAACTTAAGTATATATATATATTCTTGTATTTAAATATTACAATTAACTATGATTATTTATAACTTGGATAATTTATGCATAAACATTGCATTTATATTATTATTAGTTGTTTACTCTTTCCTTTTAAACTAATAATTTGTACAAAGTAACATATACACCTGGGTCTCTTTTTACGCGGACTTATTTAACACGATTTTGAAGTTACGCGATTCGTGTTTCATCGGAAGTCGAACTCCGATATTGCGCTATTACTTTAAATAATAAATTTCGCGCACTTACGTTATATTGAAAGTAATAACATATTATTGGAATTCGACTTTCAACTTAGTAATTTCAATATTTTCAGTGCTTTATAATAGTAAGATTTTATGCAATAATGAAATTAAAATCATGATTTCCACATTTTATGTATACACATATTAAATTTTACAAGATTATAATGTAAATTTGTTCAAACATTGTGCGTATTAATTTTGCATTTTAAATCACATTCTGTTTTTGCTTTTTAAAAAAGAACGTAATCAATTATTAATCATTTAGTGTCCACAAGTTTATTTTTAAAAGGTCAGTAATAGCAGTGGGCACAATTAAATTTGACAATTAAAAATTAAAATCTGATTTTTAATTGTAATTAACAATTTAAAAATTACTTACGGCGACTTGAAATAATGTGATGTGAAATTTGATTTTTAAACGGAATTGAAAATTAAAGACAAAAATAAGAATTTAATTTTTAGTTGTTAGTTTCATAAACAATTAATTACGTTGTCACCAGAAAACCATTGACACAACATGAGTGTGAAGTTGGCGCTAGTTGTTTGCAAACGAACGTGTTTTTCGGCAAATAGCTGTAATAATTAAAATGTGTATAAAAAAATGTAAATTACTGTACTGTAAATTATGCATAAAAATATATTATTTTGAATAAAATTAAATATTATAGTTAAAAAAAGTTTGTCTTGTATCAATTTTTTTCAAATTTGAAATTTTTTATTAGTCATATTTTATTTCCTTATATTTTTTTTGCGCGAATTTTAAAGTAATTTTACGTTGGTGCTTTGCTTTTATGCGAATTTTGAAAAATCACAGACTGCATCCCCCCTTTTTCAATGTAAGTTACGTCTATTTTTGCGCGATTTGGTTTGCACATGTTTTCTGAGGAACCTATCTATCGCGTAAAACGAGACCCAGATGTACTTACATGTATTAAAGACAGCTCTTACAATATTATTCATTTCAATAACATAAAAAATGACAAAGCAAATTTTTTCGGTACCAATTTAGAGTGTGCTGTCCGCCATTTTTTCCAACGAAATATAATTTATCAAAATGTCACAGCAATGATTAGGATATAAGGAAACATGATAGAATGACTCCATTATCTCCAAAACTTTTTATTCGAATTTTATGAGAACTATTTTCTGACTTAAAATGATGAAGCTAATGAAAGAAAATAAAATTATTTAAATCATCCAAATTTTGATGATGGTATGGATGTTTTTGCATGTACTGCTTCAGAGATTCAGGAAATATTACAACAGTTATGAGATGAAAAGAATCATAGCATTAAACACAAATTCTAAAGGCTAAAGTAACATTCTATAGTTTATAATATAAAGATTAATAATCATAAATTACAAATACCATGGCCAGATTATTAATGCAGATGAAAAATAATGGATGAAATTAATCTAAAAATTAAACTTGGATGGAATACTTTAATAGAAATAAAATATAGGGTATATGAGCAGAGACTTTCACACAACTCACCACTCTCCACTCTATCTCATAACACTGATACACCTGAACACATATATATTGAAAAGATAAATAATCACCAGTATACGTATTTCATGCTAAACCAACAATCATCAGTTGGTCCAGATTACCATCTCCACACATATATGTTATAAGTGCTCAGATATATATTAAGATAGCCAGTCTTTACACTTTAATGCCCAGGCTTCAATCTACTCCACACTCCAACTCTTCAACCGTCCATCCAAATGAAAATCTGATGATGGAATGCTTAATAAATATCTGAACACTTATAGCTTATATGCGTGGAGATGGTAATCAGGACCAACTGATGATTGCTGGTTTAGCATGAAATACGTATATTGGTCATTATTTATCTTTTCAACATATATGTGTTCAGGTGTATCAGTGTTATGAGATAGAGTGGAGAATGGTGGGTAATGTGAAAGTCTGTGCACATATACCCTATATATTACATATATAGACATAGGTATATAATAAGCCTGTGTTTCAGTTATTTAATAGAAATAATATTAAAAGAAAACAATCCTATGTATTTTTTTAAAAAAAGTTTTAATGGATGTATATACCAACCAGTACTTTTATATGAATCTGAGATGAATTCTTAATAGAAAAACAATATAAAAACTCTAGATCACACAACAAAATATGAACATATGTATGTTGGGTGTAATAAAAGATTTAAAGTGAAACATGGGTTAGAAAATAAATAGCTATTGCTGACATCTTTGAAAATTAAAAATAAATCTAAAAAACAAGTTTTAAATTGGACCCCAAAAGATTATAAAAATAAAAAAAAACCTTGATAAGTGAATAAGAAATTATGTTGAAGGGTTATGAATCAGAGAAATTGAATTAACTTGGAGATTTCATCCTGAAGAATATTGATTCTACTACTCCTTTCATGATTTTTATTATTTTTATAATAATTGTCATACATTGTATGTATTTTGATATTTAAAAAATTACAATTAGAAAATTTATTGATATGATATTATCAATCAAATTAGTTACTGAAATAAAATTGAAAGATTCTAATTTAAATCAGAAAGGGGAGTATGTGTTCAAAATTTAACATCTACATTCCAAATACTCAATTTTCTTCAAAATAAGATTGTAAAATAATGATTAAATGTGCAATGAATAATATCATATTTACTATCATTTATTTTTAAAAGATGTAGACACTTTATTATTCAAAATAATAATCCAAACATACATGGTATCTAAATAAAATAAAAAATAACTTATTTAAAGCTGGGTTGGACATTCTACTAAGAATAGTAAAAGACTAGCAAATGTCAGGATTTATCTTCATAAATGAAAAAATTATTTATATTTCAAATTAATATTCAATACATATATGTAAATATTGGAAGAAATTGCATATAAAATATGAATTTCCACAAAAAAAAATATTTTTTTTTTTGTTTAATTCAGTGATTAATAATAACCTTATAAGCAAGAACAGTGGCATCTTTAATAGTCTTGTCTTTGTGAATTTTTAATCTGGTTTCAATCATCTTCTTTTCAATGGGGTGGTAACAAAATAATTTTATCTGAAATAGAAATAAACGGAAAATATTCATATATTTTATTTAAAAAACAACATTTTTTTCTATCTACAACATAATTTCTGAAATAAAACTCACTTTGCACATAGACCTTTCTAATTCTTTCAGTCTCTGTTCTGCTTCTTCCTGCTCTTGCATTCTAATCAACAAAGATTTCACATGAGCCGGAAAATCTTCAGGATTTAAAAAATCTAACAAAAAAAAAGTTTTTTCCCTACATTTTTCTTTTATTGTAAAACAGTATAATTTTATATATATTAAATTAAAATTGGTTTCTTAATTAACATTAATACATACATAAATTTTGAAATATTAAATTAAAATTTTATTTCAATTAACAATAATACATGCATAAATTTTGTTCTGAAAAACAAAAAAGATAACTTTAGTAATATAAATAAATGAAATGATCGATTTATAAAAATCTAAACCATCTTTCTTTTGTATAATTCACTGTTTACATCTTAATTTATGTGCCAAATTTCTGGAAAAAACAAAGTATAGAAATTTATTGAATCTAAACCCTTGAAGCTTTAATAAAAAAATCTATATTATAACTGTCAGTAATTCAATCACCCTTTAAATATACACACAAAAAAAAATTGTTTACAAGCATTAACACTGAAATATTCATAGTTGTAAACAATTTTTCTTATTCAAAATTACTTTATATCAGTATTCTTCCCTTCTATATGGTAAAATTATATGAAAATCTTTAGGCTTTCAAGTAGGCACCCTTATCTTGGGTATTGCCTTTTTTTATAAAATAAAAAAAAGAACATATAGTGAATATAAAATGTCTTAAGTGGAAAATCATATCCTTAATTAGTTGTCAGTTATCAATAGAATTGTAATTTTATATCACATCAGTTACAAATCTTTCCCAACATATTTTTTAGTAAATTAAATTCTTCAGAATTAATAATTGATTTATTTTGTTACAATAAATAATTTATAAAATACTATCATCAATACTTATTTTATAAATATTTATAAATCCCTCATATATACAATATCTATTTTTAAAAAAATCATAAAACTTGAGGGATGATCTATGTCATAGTTAACAAAAAAATTTTGAAATCCGTCTTAAAGTTCTTTATTTAACCTCTTTTAAAAAATAATGCTTAATCAGAATTAAATCCTCTATTCTTATACATAAAAAAAAAAAAACAAGTTTTATGAATCTTTCTAATATAACTAATTACTTTCTTTCACTGTCTTTTAAAGAATTCTCACTTAACATTTATCAAAACCACATTATTTTTTTTAATTAATACATTAAATGTCATTTTCATATTGTGAAAATGCCTAAACAATTTAACTCATTATGAAAGATTCAAAAGTTAAAAATTCCTGACCAATTTCAATTAAAAAATATAAAAAGAAAACAATAATCCTCACTTTAGTTAATTAAAAGAAACTCTCATGGTGTTTGAATGTCATCTGATCTCCTGAGGAAATGACAATTTAAAAAGTTATATAAATTATTTAATTTTGTAATCATAATTTAATCTTACATCTCAGAAACCGAAATTATAAAAGATGGGTTTCTTAAAAGATTTTATGTTCAGTAAATAAAACATGCTATTGAAAAATTAAAAAACATGGTTAAAAAGTTTGAAAAAAAAAATCATAACTAATTACCATGATTAAGGAGGGGTTATAAATTTGAGATTACAACTTTTTTAGCTAAAATAATACCAACATATTTTATATTTCAAAAACTTTTATTCAAGTTAGAAACTGTTTGTTTATTTAGGAAAAAATTTAAATTCAAGAATTAATATACTTCTATCAAATTTTGTATGTCTTACAAATCAATGACAATGCAATATGACAACAAAATATTTCAGGATAGTGCCTACATTTATTTACTGTTGGTAGACTAAATTTCAAATGCATTGATATCAGTTCAGTAAGTTTTCAGTGATGTGCATGGGAGAATGGTATATATATATTATTTTATTTTAAAAAAAGAAAGCTTAGACTAAAAAGTGTTTTAGTGATTATTTAAAATAAAAACAAATCTTGATTTTTCTTGATTGTAAAAGTTTCCTTTTTTAAAAAAATATATAAAATTTTATTCATTTTTTATTGCAAGAGTTTATTTTTAAAAAAACACCTTCATAAACAAAACAATATTGTAAACAATCTTTAATGAATGTAATTTTCCATTCAAGAATTGAAGTTCTAATCTGAGTTTTAAATTTTGAATTGGAATAATTACAAATAAGTATCCAAATAGTAAACTAACAAGACATAATCTATATATATAAAATCCTTATTTTCTCTATTGTCTAATTGCTGCGTGTATGTTTGTTCATATGGCTGTCACATAATGTGAATGTATGTTTCTATGAGGCTTTCACATATGTCAAATCAATTAAAAAAAACTATTATGTTTATCCATAAATAACACTGTCAAATTCACAATGGAAAAATCAAAAAAAAAAACTTTAAATTTGTAATTATACCTAACTAAACCATAATTTATATTATGAGCATTTTATGCAAAGAAAGTAATTCCATCACTAATAAACATAATTTTTTTTATGAAGCAGTTGTTCGTAATGATGTCAAATTCGCATATCAAATGTAACGGATATATTTAAAATTTTTAATTTTAATTTAACTTTATTAATATCCTGTTAGCTACATTTCTAATGGCTGGGTTGTTCCAAACATTTTTTTTCCAACTGTGAATTTCTCATATTTATTTATATGTCAAATTCACAGAATAATAATCAGGTTACAAAACATTAAAATTAAACATTATATATATATAGTGATATTTATATAGGCTTGGAAAAATTATAAACCATTAATAAATCATAATACAAAAATGATTGGATACATTTATCACATTTATTTATATAATATTAGAATGTTTTGTTTAATTTACATTAAATCTTTAAAAAAAGGTTGTTAAAGCAACCAATTAAAAAAAAACAAACATGGCCTATAGGCTGGGAACATCTGGTAAATTATACAAATATTAATGTATAAAAAGCACAAATACATAAATCACTTAAATTTTATATAGGATAATATGCTAATATAATATATATATAAATATTTTATAGTAAACATTTTTATTTACTGAGAACTAAAAAGTCAACTTCATCCACAATTTGGACTTTTATATTTAACTTGAAATAAAAGTGTGGGATATCCAGAAATTAATTAATTCAATCATTAATTTTTTCCAAAAGGGATTAAATTAATTAACTTCTGGATACCTCATATTTTTATTTCAAATTAAATACAAAAACTTAATTGTGGTTGAAGAAACAATTATTTTTTGGCTTTTTAATTTACAGTAAATAAAAACATTTATTATAAAATATTATTATACATATTATATTACTTTATTATCCTGTGTAAAATTTAAGTGATTTATTTATTTCGAATTTTTGTATATTAATATTTACATAATTTATTATGCCTGGTTAGTTATATACAATAATTATTTATAACTAAAACATGACAACTATTTCTTTTTTGGAATTTTATAAATTCTGCATCATATCTTTTTATTTTATTTTTTAGAACTGGTTACAAAAACGATGGAACATTAATAATCCAGAACATTATTTCCAGAATTTTGCCAGATTAAAAGAAGTTATGTAGAAATAATTTATTAATACAGTTTTTATCCTTTCATAGCCTTCTGGAAACTTAAATATGCAAATATTAGTTAATAATAAAAATCAATTTAAACTGGTATTTGTTAATTAGACATACATTTACAGCATCTATTAATTTTAATAGCCTTGTAAACAAACAAGTCAGCTTTTCTAAATGTCATTTTTATTAACATTAAACAATAAAATAAAATGATTAATGTTTGCTTATATTTTTTTAGTTTTGCTATAAATAGAAATTGTTAATTACTAGAATGGTTGGCGGAGCTCATGTCAATCTTGCATATTAATTTATGTATTAACGTGTTTATTTATTGATTGATTTTTTAATTCATTTTTGGACTTAATAATTGAGTATATTTTAAATCAAATAAAAAATATTAATAAACTTGTTTTAAGTAAAATTATGGAAACTTCATACATGCCAAAATAATAATATCTAGTAGTTATGAAAATAATTTAGTTGGATTAAAAGTAATGTTGAATTATCAATGGCTGATCAATCATATTAAATCTTTATTTTTGTTTTGTTTTTTTATATTTGCTATTATAATAAATAAATTAAAATTATCATATTTTTGAATATATATTAAACATAAATGGAATTTCTGAAAATATATTGACTAAGTAGCCTTACCAGCATTTTTTTCTTTATCTATCTGGCGATACATAAGCATATAAGCATTTGTGGAACTGTAAATGATATTTTAAAAATGTATTAGCTAGCAAAATAAAATTCAATCTATTTTTAATAATAACAAATGCATTACAACATTACATGTAACATATAACATATCAACATAATTTAAAATATTAATCTATCTAAACTAATTTTGTACTATTTATTAAAAACAGAATTCAGTTGGAGTTTAGAATATAATAATACATAGAGAGAGAGAGATGAATAAAAATTATTCTGATAATAGTGCACAAATTTGTGGCTAGATTCCTAAATTGGTCATGAGTTACCTACTGAAACTTAACCCAAACGAAATTAGTAATGAATACGTTGTCAAGATTTTCTGATTTATGACTAGTTTCCTAAATTACTGACTCAGTCATATAATAAAACATATAAAAAATAGTATTCTCAAGACCTTTTACCAGTAATTCAAGCTCTTTGATTAAATTACTAATATATTAACAAATAAGAGTAAGATAAAAAAAAAAAAGCATGTGCAGTATTTTTTGATGAGCAGAAAAATATATGAATATGATATCTTTGAGAAAGCAAGTCTACTAAAAACATTGTTTGCAATGCATTAATTAAGTCATAGCATTTAAATATAAGAGAAAAAGATCATAAGATCACCTAATTAAAAACCCTTCTTGGAATCTATCTAAAAAAAAAAAACAATAAATAAAATATTAGTTATTGGAGACAACTGAACTTTCTGATCAAATGATTTACATTGTGATATTTTATCAACTTAAAAATGGCAATTAGCCTTTTCAACTTTAGTCTTGAAAAATTTTTTAATACAATTTCAGAATCAAAAAAATCTAATCATAATATTAGGAATATTTTATGCAACCAATGAGTGTATATTTAAAGATTTCATCATAAAAACTATATAAACAATAGGTCATATCAAAAAAGTGATTATAGTATTAAACAACAAGTTTTCAAGATAATTTTTAGATCTACTTGTGAAAATACTTGAGAAATAATATAATTTAGAAAATTATATTTCCTTTCTTGAAAACATTTTACATCTTAAAAATTAAGAGAACTGAAACTTCCCAAAAACCTCTGGTTTCTCCAATTTTTTCATCCATCTTACAAAATGGTCACCAAAAAAATTTTTTTTACGATCGTTATAGTGACCAATCAATTGTAAATCACAAATTGATGATAATCACTATTGTGAATCTTCGCATAAAGGACGTTCACTAACCGAGGTATAACTCGTATTCATAAATACATATACACTTAAAACATCTCTTTTCTTGATAAAACTTATTTCATTATTAAATTATATTAAACAAATTTTATCAAAAAAAGTGATGTTTTTAGTGTTGGTGATATATTAAAATTATATTTCACATAAATAAAAGTATTATTCTGAGGTATTAATGTACTGTGATATATTTATATTAATGCTTTAATAAACATAATACACTAACCTATCATTATGAAAAATTACATTATAAAAAATGTTATTTTATGATTAAAAAATAAAATGGAAACTAAATTCATATAAATATTTTTTTTATAAATAAAACTTTAATTATAAAATTTAAAATAATTTTATTGTTTTTGGAATAAGATTTTTTTTCCAATATTCAAAATCTAATATTGAACGCAAAAACAAAAAAAAACCTGGCATAGGCACTTGTATAGTATCCCCGAGCACCACCTCCACCATACGTTTTCCTAATATCATCATATGTGATCTAAAATATATAAATAAATGACATAGCAGAATGACAAATAGTGTACTTTGCATCAGAGTAATAAATTATTAAAATAAAATATATTTAGTAATTATTTTTATTGAATGCTATTATATTAACATGTCCTGTTTGTGTTTCTGTCTGTATTTTCATATTTTTGAATTAATATTTTTGTAATTATTACATACATATAAATAAGCACACACATATGCAAACACATGTATTTTGTACCTGTGAAACATGTTGATCATTAAAACAGTACCACTGACCATCTCTAAATGACCTACAAAAACAAATATTAAAGTTTAAAATTATATTCTTTAAAAAAAAAAATTATCTTTTTTGATAATCAATGTTTTAAGAACTATTACTCTAAAAGTTCTTACTTAATATAAGCATAATAATGTCCTCCAGCAGCACTACCAGAGTGTACCATAATAGAAAATAATTCATATATATAAGGGCCCTAAAAGTAAATACAATAGTTGTGATTTTAATAATTTAAATAATAAATTACTTATGTATAAATAAATATATTAAACAAAATATTTGCAAATAACTATAAGTGCAGTAATTTTGCTAGAAATCAATTACTGCTGACAGACTTAAGGTTAAACTACTTTGCTTTACTACCCAATAATAGCCGTTTTGTCTTTTGAGTTTAATTAGAAAAAAGATCTTTTTTTTTTTCTGTTTTTGTTAAAGTTAAAATAAAAAAGGTATTATTGAGTACTAAAGCAAAGTAGTTTGGTCCTTGGTCAATCAATAGTAATAACAGTTTTCCAGCAACACCACTGGTTAAACATGTTAGTGATTATACGAAAATAGTCCCATCCTTTATGATCGTTTACATCAATGTATATCAAAAAATGATAAAATTTTAAATCAAAACTTGTTCATAATGTTGTCTTTGCAATGTAATATATTAAAAATAATTCAATAAAAAATTATTTAATAAGACAACTTTTATAATAATATTATGTTTAATAAACCTCACATAAATTGCTATATCCACAATAACAGAAATTGTTCATCAAGTAGCTGAAATTGCCAAAACTAGAGACTTTAAATGTTATCTATGTATTACTGGCACATATTAGTGACTTTCAAAATGTCTTCCATAACTTTTCAGAGCATGGGCCTACCAATAAAAGCAACAGCTACATTGATTTGCATCCTCACATTTATCAGAATATGTAGTAAAGGTAATATAGTGCATTACTGATAAGTTACCACAACAACTGTCACTGAATATCCAATTTATCAAACAAAAAATCTTTTCATAGTCGGAGCATAAAAGTTCTTATAAATCATGTTTCATACAAATGAAGAAGTTAAAATGAAACAAAAAAAAAAGCAGCAAATATGTCACTAATCAAATTAGAATAAATGTAATATGTTTTTTATGTGTATTAATAGAGGGAGCACAACTTGATCAAAGGCTAAGTAACAGATGAGTTTAATAGTGCAGTAGCATTTATCTTGCATTCTAGATTGCCTAGTTTTCCTGGATTAACATTTTTTCCAGATTAAATAAAAACAAGCAGTAATGAATCAATAATATACTTCTTTGCACCTCATAATAAATCTCCTGAGTTTTTAACTCATATATCATACACAATGTGTCCCAATAAAAAAATGTTGGACCGTTTCCAAATTGCCTGCAGTGCCATCTCTGAATCAATTCATGTGTTACATATGATATAGTTCAGTTATTCATAACAAAAATTTTAAGGCACTAGTTATGCCTGAAACACAAGTTATGATGTAAAATGTGATTGTATTTTGTACCTTAATCCACAATGAAAAATTTTGTTTCAAATTGGATAAAAGTGCTACTGAAAGTTTTGGCAATGATATGAACAGTTTATAGCAGTGAAGCTATGAATCTCAAGAACATTTTTTCAAGTAGTTTGCAAAATTTCAGGATGGTAGGAAGAAACCCTGAAGATGATCCACAGAGATACTAAATATATTGTGGTATTTCATGATCCAAATATCTAGTGTCTTAAAATTTTAGTGATCAATCTGTATAACATACGTATTGATACAGACGGCAAAGCAGGCAGCTTGGAAAGAAAACAAGTCACTTCTTCACTGAAACATATTACATATGCTGCTAAAAACTTAAAATTTACATGTATATTAAACAAAAGCTATTTCTCTTTTAATATGTTTTGGCAATATATTTACAATTTATTCTTTATATTAAGGACACATTTTCATATCAATATAGCATATAATTAAAAAAATTATTAAATAGTTGGAGTTTTTTTTTACTTTGTTTATTTCTAATAATCTTAAATATTTTTTGTCCTCCTTATGATAGATCAACTATCATAAATGTTTTTTAATAAGTTAGTAATTAAAATTTTCAGTTTTTAAAAAAATAAGATAAAAGTAATGAACTATTAGAGCAGTAATCAAATTTAAAATGACAAAATACGAGCACTATGTTTATATCAATTTTAGATATTCACTGAACAGATTTTATTTTTAAAATTTTACTGTACAAGATTAAAAAATTTTCAAGAATGCATATGTATTCCAGATTAAATAAAAAATATTATTAAAGTAAACCATAATTTATACTAATATAATAAAATGCAATGGTCATGATAGTTTGAAGGATCCTTGAATTATATCCACACCAAGACATGAAAGAATACGAATTGCTGATACTGCACTACAATAATACTAATATCTGTACTTGAAGAATGTATATAATTCTATGCTTTTTGTGATTAAAAGAATTTTCTGAAAAAAATATCAATACAAAATTTTCCATTTTATGAGAAAATGTTTGTCATGTCAAACCATTCATAAACACAAATTGAAAGGATACAAGTATCTAAAGCAATGATCAAATTTTATGTTGCTAGTTTCAAGGAACTGAGATATAGCAATATTAATGAAGATTATGCCAAAAAAATAGATGTCCTTTTTTTTAATCTCATATTTTATTTTATTTTTTTTTACCTCTTACAATCTATTTATTGACTTTCCCTCAATTAAAGATTTTTTTTTTTTTTATAACTTGAATGGTTAAATAGTCAAAATAAGAGTCATATATCACATGACCCTATCTCTTAAGCTTGTAAGTTATAAACAGTGAGGTTACTATTGTTGTAATGATTTAGAATCTAATTCTCAGTACAGTTATGCTATCAAAAGTTTATAGCTTTCACAATGTTCGATTTCAAATCAGAAAGATTTTCTTTCAAAAATTACTCTTCTCTTTTATAACAATAAAGTGTTGTGAAAAGTGCATATGAGAAGCATAATTTTTTTTAAACTTGCCAGAAGCAATGCAAGAGCTAGAGGTGCTGAACATTTTGTAAAAATTTTCTTCTAAGACTTTATATATGTTTTACATAATTTTCTGTATTCATTATGTTCAAATGACAAGCATTCATTATGTTCAGATTACTATATTTTCATTTGTTTTTTGTATATTTTATATGAGAGTCATGCATTAACTTCAAAGTTTCTTTTACTTTCAACTGTTTTTGAAAAATGCAGTGAAACACATACTTATGACTTTTAGACTATTTAGTAGCAGGACTCTTTTTCTGCTTTTAGTCTCTTTCTACCTTCTGAAAATTTTTGATCACTATTTTGGTCTAGACAAAAAAAAAAATTCTTTAAATAAAGATAAAACTATATTACAAAAACCTAAATCATTTTTTCAATATCTTTTTTTAATTTTAAAAGATTCCATTTCAAAACAATAATGCTGAACAAAGAAGTAATATCTTATCACTAAAAAGATTTTATAACTAATTTATTTTGACATAATTTCATGCCAAATTAAGAAATGTGGCTTCTTTTTTTTTCAATATCGAAATGTTAAGACTGATAAATAATAAATTTTTTATATATATAAATAAAATTTGAAACTTAATATATACCAAATTGTTTAAAAAATTAATTTTTATATTCCTTATTACTGCATTTACAAAATACAGAAAATAGTTTTAAAATTCTATAAAATGATTATTTAATAAAAAATAAATAAATTTTCTTTATCTAAATGAATTCTATTCTAATTTACATTATCACCAAATATATATATATTTAAAATTTTTATATATCAATACATTACTATAATATATGAAAATTAAAATTGACATGTAAATAGGCAAATTCAAATAAGCACATTTATCTAATATAAGTAATATTTAAAACTGAAAGAAGAGGGTCTTACTTTTTCTCGAGATTGCAAAAGATTTTTTTCATTCGCAGTAGCTTCTGCATTGTTTAACGGACTGGAAGTTTGTTGATCAATATCAATACCTTCATCAATGCCTTCATCAGTATCAACAAGATGGTGAGTGAAAGACTGATTGCTGTAATTACTCCCATTATCATCTATACCTGATCCACTGTCAGTAGTATCACATTCATCATAATCCTAAAAGAAATAATATTGGTAGATATATTTCAAAAGTAATGACTACAAATAATAAAGACTTTATCAACATAAAAGATTAGCAAGTACATTTTTAAAAAATATTAGAATACTTTAATCAACAAAATGTTGAAATTAACTAGATATTTTATGAGAAATGGTAGAAGAAAAAAAACAACAAATAAACGATTTACAAGATATTTTTTCAAATTTATAGAATAGGCATATATTATTTTTCAGTAACAATCATTTTGTAATTAATAATTTGTTAAGCGCATACTCATTATCTAAGTAATATATATTAAGGCTATAACCTTAAGACTATGTGCCTAGATACGACAGGCCACTCTTGTCTTTTAAAATTGTTAATCTTGTGTTAAGATTTGTACAGGTCCCTACTGTCGTATCTAGGTGCATAGCCTTAAAGTTATAGCCTTAATATATATTACTAACAATCATTTTCTTTTTTTGATTCTGAATTCAGAACTACACAAATATATAGAAATATGCATCCATTATTTTTCAAATGTTATTTTTTTGATGTCTATTATTGACAAATCATAATATTAATACAAGATTTATTCACATGGATATATATTTGTTTTTAATTTGAATCGATAATTTTATTTTATTAAAATAATAACAATCAAATATTCTCTCTCTTTTCCTTTTAATCCATATAATTCAGATATAGTAACTTTTCTTTTGTTTTTTAGATGCTTTTATTTAATTTCTGTTATTTTTGTCCATGTGTCTGTCTGAGAAATCTTATATCTCAATTTTCACTCATTTCCCAAATTTCCAGTCTCGTTAAAATTTGGCAAACATATGTATTCCCAATTATAAGACATTTTTTTAGAGTTTGCAAACAATTTTAGTAAAAAAAAATGAAGAAAAATTTATATTTTTAACTTTATAGGGAATTCAGTATTTTTTACTGTGCTGTCATCTCTTAACAATATTAAATTGTATTTAAACTTTTTTCATTTATAATTTCTGAAAATATAATAAAACTAAAAAGTAGAAAATAAAATATGTATACAAAAAAAATATTAAAAAAATATTTTTATTCATGTAAATGCAATAAAGAGCAAAAAAAAATTTCTTTGGTTTTCACAAATAAGAGGAAGGGAAATAAGAGCATGGGAATTAAAACCATAGAGGATCGTGTTTAGAATTATATCAAAGCAAATCTAATTGTCAGACTACTTGCAACTAATGACCACTTTCTTGTAATAATATCAAATGAATGTTAGTTTTCAAGTGATCTCACAAACAGATCAGCATTGATACAATTTCTAAATATGATTGCCCCATGCTTATTTATGAAAGGTAAAGAAAAATTATTTTATTTTTCAGTACATTTTTTATTTTTTAGTGCATTTATGTAAATAAAGGTGTTATTATTTTTTTCCCCAGTTTAAATAGAATTTTTCTAGAAGTTTTTTTTTTAAAAAAAAATGTTTTAATTTAAAACTTTCTATTAATAGACTTTAAGAGAGATTTTTCTTTCTTTGGAATTTTAATTTTCTAAAAAAGAGCTTACATAATTCAGTTTCATCAACTGAATGGAATTGTTGCTTCCTTTACTTTTGAAATGACATGAAAATGGCGAAAGGTCTCTCGAATATAAATTAAAAATCTAATAGGAGAAACAATGAATCTATTACTAAATGAAATCTGTACATTCTGGCACTTATAATTATTTCCACAATTTACTAACCTTCTTGCTCTACATAAATATATAAAAATGAATAATTTTATAAAATTATGAAATGATAATATAAAAAAAAAATCCAAATAAAGCCATTTTCATTTTTCAGAGTTTTCTAAAAGCTACAATAATACTTTTAATATGGTAAACATATTATGTATTTTTTAAAAGAACAGATATCTTTTTTTTCAGCGACTTTTCTTATTTTTCTATTATAGAACCATTACTAAAATATTCTCTGTAGTTTAGTAAAATGGTAGGGTTTCAGGCAAAAAAATTAGATTCCTGGATTTATTATCTGATGAGTAAGATAAATATTTATAAAAACAATAACTATTCTGTTAAACTATCACTTTAATGCTCAAACATCTCTTAATCATTAAATTATTTATTTCTGTATACTAAACAGATTTATAAATCGGTAAATAATGGAAAACATTTAACCAATTTTATCAGATAAAACTTTTTGTCATTAATTCATTTTTACAACCGCATAATGCGGCCATGAATTTTCAAATTATAAACATCCAGTTTCAGCTTAATACTACCGAAAATCTATGCAGTCTAGCATTTTTACATCTTTGTTTCCATCCTTCTTTCTAGTTTCAGAAAAGATAAGTTTTATTTTTCTAGGATAAAAATTAAAAATTTTAAGATAATTTTTGTGATCAACTAAATTCAATTTTTTTGTCTTTCTCTCAGTTTTTTCATTTTTAATGGAGCTGGATTTGCCCTGAAAATTACATCAGAAAAAAATACAAGATGTTACCGATGTATTTAGGTGAATGAACATTATTGGAAGCAGATGGTAAGTCATAATTTTATATATCTTTTAATTTACAAATTGTGCATTATGCAAGCAAGTGAAGCTCAAAATTAAGAGAATATGAGCACTTTTGGGATCCTTTAGTTCTCATATTCATAGCCTATCTTAGGGGTGTTGGCTTGAGTAGTGATTTTTAAAGACTGAGTAGTAATTTATGCAAATTTATTCAATATCTTCATATAATCCACTTTCTAGAGATGAAAAAACACGATTCCTTTTGGTTTATTGCATTGTCATCATTTGCAATGAAGCACGCTTCTCATATTTTGCCTTTAGTATCATTGCGTTCTGTACACAGCGTCTTTGCTACAGTGGGTTCAAATATGTGGCCCATGGTTCTTTGGTGTTCAAGGAATATAGATTTACTTTCGGTGTTGATTAGTACTCACCTATATAAGTAATGATGTTGGGAGGTTCTGATAGTGATGTTGGCCCATATTATTTGAATATATTTTTTAATTATTATTTGAATTTATATTTGATAAAAAAATATCAAAAAAAAATTATTATTGAAACTAACATATATGCCGATCAAAAAAAATAGCTCGCTATTGTGTAAAGTTTTATCATGGGCTTGGGGCCAGATGTCCAATATATAAAATGGCTGATATCTGAATGATATGGGACAAAAATAAACATACTTTTCAGATATTATGACCTGATTTAGATTTTTCTATAATGTCTTGTCTGCATTTTAATAATAATAAAAATACTCAAGTGCTAAAAGTAAAGATTTTGAATGTTTGGATAAATTTGTAATAATAAAAATACTCAAGTGCTAAAAGTAAAGATTGCGACAGTATATAAACTGAGAGTGATTATATACTACTGCAATGTAAATTTCAAAGTTGCATATCAAATGCAAAGAGAAATGGCAATTGATGAAGCTATTACTAAATTTATGGTCATACTAGCATGAAGCAATGAGCCCTCAAAACCTATAAAGATAGGATAAATAATACTACACCGCACTGACCCTAAACTACTAACTTATGTACCTCAAGCTTAACTCTATAATGAATTTAGTATTTCATTCACTTTTTATTTTATTATTTTATATGTAGTGACTATTTTAGTAGTAATTTTTAATAAATTACAAACATTATTGAAATTCTTTATTATAATATTCAAATTATATTAATTATTGATCAATATTAATGACTTGTTATAAGGGATGTTATTAGGGATGACATATTCATTGCAACCCCCTGTATGGAAATACATTTTGAAAGGCTATTAGGAAAAATGAAAGGTACTAATGTCTTTATTCTACGAAGTATTCAAGTGATGGATTACCTTAGGTGCGTGTTATTATATACCAATTTTTTAAAAATTTTAGGATAAATCCAACTAACCTACTAACAAAATTATACTTTTAACATTTATGCATGATAATTTTGAATTTATAAAATAATATGAAAATAATTATTAGAAATATTAACTTTTATTCTTTTTTTTTATTACTTTGAATATCAATGACTATATTTTTTCCAGCTTAATTACATTTTTTGGTGTTTTATATTTCAAACAATATATATTATGTCATTTTTGAATACTTAAATTATTATAAAATTTGAGACTTAACATAATTTTTTAAATATTCAATATGGCTGCTTTGCAAGTGAAAAGATTAAAAAACATATTTTTGTTAAAACGGCATGTCAAGTGAATGAATGGTAGATTTCCTAAAAAACCACTTTGTAGTGAACATAGGCATAGTTTAAGATCTAGTTTACATTATAAAGATTTTCTCAAGTACATTCTAATGAGGTGCAATATTGATTACTTTCACTGAAAGGATATGGCTGAAAATAGAGTACTATAAAGAGCTGTATTTAAAAAAAAATAAAAAACAAAACACAAAAAAAAAAAAAAAACAAAAAACCCCATTTCCCCCCTTTTCTCCGAAAAAACCCAAAAGACAATAACCAATTTTTATTATTTAAAAAGAAACTAAAATATTCTTTTTAGAAAAAATCAAAATTTTTGTATTTTTAAAAAAATTAAAGGGTGGGGGGGGGGAAATAAATTAAAAAAAACCGCCGCCGGGCAACACAAAAAAAATCACTATAGAAATTAAGACAGTATGTCAAAATCAAACAAACTAAAAAAACTAGCATGTGATATATGTGGATGTGTTTTATGATCTTTTTTCAATGGAGAGACAGATTCTATTTCATTATAAAGATTATATTAGAAACTGTAAAGAAGTATAATATAAACTACTTTCATTGGCAGTAAATGACAAAATATAGAATTCAATAGAGAATTATAGTTAGAAAAAATGCTAAAGTTCTATAAAAGGTAACGTTTCCTGTAGAAATTAAAAAAACATCATCATAAAATATTAAATGAAGAATATATTAAAAGACTAATGTGTAATGAATATTGTGTTTTCAATTATTGGATTGTACAGTTATCACAAAATTTATCTTTGACTTTTTATTCTTTGCCCTTCTATTTTTTTTCTTCTTCTGGAGTGTCAATAGCATACTCATTTATGAGTGGCTTTTATTGATGGATGATAAGAAGGACAAAATAATTTTGTTAAAATTGTACATAATTTTTAGAAAAACATAACAGATATTTGTTCCCCCAAAAAAAATTATACTGTGTTAAATTTCTAAAAATTTTATTCAATTTATTTCTATTTCTAATGTTTTGTTAATTTTTATATATATATAGTTGAATGTCAATAAGTAAAATTCTTCACTGTTTCCATGTAAAGAAATATTCATAAAATCAATAACTGCTAAATAAAAAATATTTGAAACAATAAATCTTTTTGGCATTTTAAAAAAGTAATAAAATTTAAACAATAGGTGGTTACAAATTTATTAGAGTATTTCAATTATAGTTTATATATTTCAAAAGGAAATGCAATATATTTGTCTTACAAATTTAAAAAGTATTACCAATCAGACTTCAATGAGAAAAAAACATATTACAATTTACTAAATTATTTCAAATTATAAAACGTAATTAATCAATATAAAATTTAAGTATATAACTACTATTTTTATAAATACCATAATTTCTCTCTCATTTTTGAAGAAACTATTGAGATTAAGAACTTCAGGAAAAACCATCCTACAAATAAATTAAATTACAATAAAAATACAAGTAAAAATGTTATATAATTATGTGTGTATATCAAATTATCATATATAAAAAAAATTAAATGATACATAAAACTATGAAAATGTCAATCAAAAATCTTCTAAGTGAATTGCTATAGGGGATGCTTCTGCAAATTAAAGTAGTTTTTTTTTTAGTTTTTACAAAACAAATTAAAAAAATATTTAAAAAAAAATTTAGATGTACAATTCTTTAATCCATGTCCTGACAAATAAATGAAAGATTTCAATTAGTTATAAAATTTATTTTTAACATCTATTACTTTTAACATGTTATTTATTATTTATTTATTTAAGACATGAATGTTATTAGACAGCTTAATTATTAACAAAACATCAAAAAAAAAAAAGTTAAGAGATTCTAACCAAATAGATTCACTAGTGGGGCTTTATAAAAATTTTCAATTCTAACACTGTAGTCATAACAATCATTAACTATGTGATTCATGATTCGTGTATAACCACTGCAACATAGAACTAAATTCCATTTGTGAAGCAGATAAATAAGCATTATAATCATTGAAGAGAAAATATTTGTCCATAGGGAAAGATCAAATCCATCTGGCTTTATTGTTGGATTGGTAAAAATTGAAACCTCATAAGAATTTCATTTTTTATGCAATAATTTTTCAATTGTAGATTCTTGATTGAACAACCAAAAAGAGGATCTTGAGTTGAAACAAATTTTAGTAAAACTATAGCTTAAATTTTTGTTAAGACCGATCTGCTCAACAGTTTTTTACAGCTTCTTTGAGGCAACTTCAATCCACTAAGTAAACATTATTCACAAATAATGCAATAAAAGCTGCCACAAATATCTATTTATCATGAAGACATTATAAATAAAATTCTAATAATTGTAATATCCAGCTCATTGAATACTACCATTTTTTTTTACTTTATTCTGAATCACTTGAAACATTTCAAGCAAAATTAATTAAAGTATCAAATATTTTATTTATATAATAATCGTACACAAGTATTAAAGAGTTTATTTTTAGAATTATTTATTAATAGTACACCTGGGTCTCGTTTTACGCGATAGATAGGTTCCTCAGAAAACACGCGCAAACGAAATCACGCAAAAATAGACGTAACTTACATTGAAAAGGGGGGAAATGCGGTCTGTGATTTTTCAAAATTCGCGTAAAAGCAAAGCATCAACGTAAAATTACTTTAAAATTTGCGCAAAAAAAAAATAAGAAAATAAAATATGACTAATAAAAAATTTCAAATTTGAAAAAAATTAATACAAGACAAACGTTTTTTAACTATAATATTTAATTTTATTCAAAATAATATATTTTTATGCATAATTTACAGTACAGTAATTTATATTTTTTTATACACGTTTTAATTATTATGATTTTCTGGTGACAACATAATTAGTAATTAATCTTTGAGACGATGATTTTATTAATTGTTTACGAAGCTCGCGCGATATCCAGACATACAACCATTTAGCTCTCGTTGGAATTTAAGAGCACGTTAATCATTAGTGTCATTAATAAGAAAATAATAATTGATTACGTTCTTTTTTAAAAAGCAAAAACAGAATGTGCTTTAAAATGCAAAATTAACACGCACAATGTTTGAACAAATTTACATTATAATCTTGTAAAATTTAATATGTGTATACATAAAATGTGGAAATCATGATTTTAATTTCATTATTGCATAAAATCTTACTATTATAAAGCACTGAAAATATTGAAATTACTAAGATGAAAGTCGAGTTCCAATAATGTGCTATTACTTTCAATATAATGTAAGTGCGCGAAATTTATTATTTAAAGTAAAAGCGCATTATCGGAAATCGACTTCCGGTGAAACACGAATCGCGTAACTTCAAAATCGTGTTAAATAAGTCCGCGTAAAAAGAGACCCAGGTGTATATTTATAAAGATAATAGAAAAAATTTTATATGTTGAATTAACTAAGTAAAATAGTAATATGATAATTTAAATATATACTTTAAAAATATGTACTAAATCATTTATTATTTTTCTATATTTTATTTTCACTGTATTTAATAAAAAGATAAAAGTTTTTTTTTAAATTCCAACTATACAATAATTCTTTATTTTCTATAGCATTTTATTCCAAATTAGTGATAAAAAGAATAACATATCCTTAATTTGAAATAAAAATTTTAATTTTTGTATCTGAAATACTAATAAAATGTAATTTGAAAATATAAATTATAACCCTACAACTGCTCCATTATCTTAAGTAGCAAGTAAAATTTTAAATATACTATTTTTCAAATGACTTTAATTTTAACAAGTTTATATGTATAACTTCAATAATAATCATTGATTCTATTTTTCAAACTATTTCTAGAATCCAATCTGCAATTTTCATATCTATGACTCAAAAATAAATAAGTAAATAAAATATTAAAAAATTAGAAATTACTAATAAAAAAAATTAACTTTCTAAATTTTATTTTTGTTCACAATGCACACACATAATAATAATATTTAAAAAATGGGAACCATCCAGAATAAATTACTAATAAGATATCAATCTAATAACATAAATTAAATTATAATAATGACATTGCGAGTTTGCAATGTATATATCATCTCTTTTATTTTTTTAAATAATAAATTTCTAGAATCCAAATTCTTATTAATTTTCACCATGCAAATTATGAGTTTAAAATGAAATTATAATATAGTTGCTATTACCTGCAAATTTCAGAATCAGCAACATAGTTTGGAACCAAATATATGTTCTGGGTAACTACTGCATGGATTTAAATAAACTCAGAAAAACAAATATGTTATAATGTATGTTACTATAAAGTATTTATTTACAATTTGATGTAAATTATTAGTAAATTTGTATAAATAATATGTGTAAATATTTGTTTTTTTATTGGACAATAGAATATGAATTGTTAACGTGCATTAAACAAAAAAAAAAAACATTTGTTTTTCAAATTTTTATTAAAATGATTTCAATAACGTGAAAGCTAAAACCTTCAACAGATATGCTTTAAACATGCTTATGTGACAGCCAATCAGATGTGATAATGACATCACATGGACCTCTCTCAATTCTCAAAAACAAGTCAGAACTATAAGAAAAAGATGGGACCCATTCTTCTATGCCTCAATTTATATATAAATAAGCCAGACTCAAGCATTTTGAACTGAGAGTGTGAAGCTTAAATACCTTCACATTTAATTCACTAAATATTATATATAAATAAACAACGCGAAATCTTTCGATTTATTACGAAGCAATTTTTTTAAATCTAATGAAATGATATTAATAAATGTAAATATATCAAATTTATTAAGCGCAAACAGATAACATTGTAATAACATGAAAGCTAAAACCTTCAACAGATATGCTTTAAACATGCTTATCACGTTATTACAATGTTATCTGTTTGCGCTTAATAAATTTGATATATTTACGTTTATTAATATCATTTCATTAGATTTAAAAAAATTGCTTCGTAGTAAATCGAAAGATTTCGTGTTGTTTATTTATATATAATATTTAGTGAATTAAATGTGAAGGTATTTAAGCTTCACACTCTCAGTTCAAAATGCTTGAGTCTGGCTTATTTATATATAAATTGAGGCATAGAAGAAGATGGGTCCCATCTTTTTCTTATAGTTCTGACTTGTGTTTGGGAATTGAGAGGTCCATATGATGTCATTATTGCATCTGATTGGCTGTCACATAAGCATGTTTAAAGTGTATCTGTTGAAGGTTTTAGCTTTCACGTTATTATAATGTTATCTGTTTGCGCTTAATAAATTTGATATATAAAATGATTTCAATTTTTTCATGATACTAAATCAGATCAATTACTAATTGTAATTTCTCTTTAAAAAGATAATGATATTACACCAATAAAGTTACAGTGGAAAGAAGATGTAGTTTGTTTAACATAAATTTGGGGCAATTAAAAGTTATGCTGAAATAACATAAAATGACCAAATGAAAAGAAAAAAAAGCTTAAAAGATGATGTGATGGTACTGCAGCATCGCCTGGTAGCAATTGAGCACGTCACACACAACTACCGACTGTTGTATTTTGAATAAATTTTTATCTAATCTTTAGAATAGTTTTTCAATTGTTTTCTTATAAATTAATTCTCTCTAGGTATTATAGTTTCATAAATAAATAATAACTTAATATCAATACTTTTTTTCATTTTGATTTCTGTTAAATAATATTTTATTATATTAAATCTACATTATTTACCTAAGTCAGCATTTCTATAGCTTAACAAGTTTTCAGAACTTACTATATTAAATTTGCATAAATCATCATAGCTTAAGAATTTTTCTGAACTTATTTATTATTAAAAAAACTGAAATACATAAAATGAAACTTATATTTGAGTAAGATTCATAAGATGATGATAATGAAGTATTCACAAGATTTGTTCACTTACAATTAGTTAATTTGAATAGCAGACTAAGAATGAAAAATCTCCACTGGATGATTATAATACCTATTTTCACAAAAAGATCTATCATCTAAGACTGGTTGCATAGTCAATTAAAGTCCAATGACTTTACTCAGTGCTTATAATTTAACTTCTAAAAAGAAGTATTTTATTACATAACATCTTAATGTCGTAGAAGTCGAAAAAGGTTTTAATAATAATATATATATTTTTATAAAATATGATAACGTTATTAAAAAAATTAGTTCATCGTTGCATTTGGAATCTGTAAAAATTGTAATAAATTACTTATTGCAATTCATACAATTATTTGTGATTGTTTAGGTGTATTATATGAAGATCACCAACAACTTTTCTTTATAAATACTTATATAGTGGATCAATAGTAACAATTTAATTAAAAACAATATTTTTAATTTATTGTGAAAAAAGTTTTTTAATAAGTGAATTATTATTTTTATACTGTGTATGTGTGATAATTTTATTAATTATATACTATTTCTTACTTGTCATTTAATTTGATTCGATGCATAGTTGTAGAATCAAAATCAAATCGTTTCAGTTGTAATGTTAATAAATATGGAAACTTTATAAACTTGAAACCCTAAATTCAAAAAAAAAAAAAAAATTAATAATTTGTAATGCTTTATTATTATTATTATTTATTATGTATAATACACTGTAATAGTGCGGAAGATTGGGGATGAATATGGGGATATGAAAAACATTATCCCCATTGAATAATCAAAAACAATAAACATAAAATAAAAATACATAGAAGCATGAGATCATGTGATCAGCAAAGAATAATAAAATAGTTATAAACTATATATTACACAGCATTAAACAAATGTAATTGGATCATCAGCAATCAACATCCAACCGTGATTGGATTTAAAAGAGGTATATTATAAACAGGCTAATTATCTAACCACTGCCAAACAAAGGATAAAATATACAAACAATTATTACTAAAGTACCTATCATAAAAATAAAAATTAATGCTGGGATACTGATATCTGCAGATCTTCAATCAATGCTCTTGGCCATAAAATGCCATTACTGTATCAGACAACTAAAGACTAAATTTCTAATAAGAAAAACAAAAAGCAGTAAAAGGACTTTAAAGATCATACCTTGGCAGCATCCAGAGTTATCATCTGGATGTCCAAAACCAACATAAATCACTACTTCAACGTGACTAATCATTATTGCTCTCTAGAACTAGCTCAAAATCATAAGATTCTAGGGACTGTAACTGTGAACAAGAGAAAGAAAAATATAACAAACTTACTCTCCTTTACTTTAAATAATTTTATTGGGATAATTTTAAAATCTCTAAAACACTAAACTTTAATGAAATCAAGTCTGGAACACTGCCAATTCATAGAACAGATAGCTGGAGGAATAAAGATGTTAACACTGGAATATTTTTTACAATTATTTAATAAACTAACCGATTAATAACTAAACAAATTTTAAAAATGACACAATATGATAATTCCAACTTATACATTTTTATCAAAAAATATAATTTCACAAAAATATGATTACCTAGTTGATTTTTATTCATTAAATTAATTAACCTTTAATTCAGTAAGTTATTTCATGTTCCACAAATTAAAAAAAATTACTCATTATGACCAAGTATTATTTCTATAAAAAATTTATCTATAAATGTAGATATAATGCGCATATTAAAAATGCTTTTTACCATGCTTTTATTTTTATTTTTGAGATTCCTTCTTTGCCACTTGTAACTTCCAGTTGCAATGTAGATCCAGGCGAATGTAAACAGTTAATTGATCTATTATGCCATACAATATTTTCAGATTTAACATAGTAAATTTCTCCATTTTCTTTGATCTATTAAGCTAACACATAATGAGTTTGTCCATTTTTCTTAATAATTATCCAGGTCAGACTAAAACATAAAGACAGTCATGCTCTTGTATGAAAACAGACTTGTTGCAGATTACTTCAAGAATATTCTACTCCTTTAAATTTTTCCCAATAAAGCAGATTTCATGGAAAGATGTTTAACTTTCAGATAAACTTACCACAAATTTGTCGTCATTTTAAAAAACATTTTTAAACAGCTGAATTTCTGCAGCTGTTTAATGGCTTACTGCTATTGCTCTCCTCAATAGCTGAGCCAAGTATCACTGCTATTGCTCTCCTCAACAACTAGATCAAGATTCTTCTCTTACTGCCTTCTTCAGCAGCTAGATCAAGACTGACTCTTACAAGACATTGAGGTCTACCGATTTACCCATTCCTTTATTTTTGGAACAATCCTGGCTCTAGTCAATCACAATCTTGTCTCTTACATGACCAAATTAAACAATAAACAATTAGGTCTATTTTTTAAATAAAAAAATTATTTATATATTTCCCTCTTTTTTTTTAATTAAAAAATTCCATTCATAATAAGAAATTCCTCTGCAATTATTTTTTCTTATACCCAAAAATAAGATAATCTTTTAATTACACTGAAGACAGAGAACAAAAAAAACTGTTATTTTATCTTATACTTTTCTTTCTCTTTTACAATAATATTCACATTATCATTCTTAATATAAAAATGTTTGAAAATTCTCATATTATCATTTAATGAAGAAAAGTCAAACATTTAATTAAATCAATTCTAATTATTAAAAAAAAAAAAAAAAACATATGTGAAAATTAAATTTATCATTTTCCCATTAATTAAATAATTCTAAATTTAAGAAGTTTGTAATATTGGAGTGGCCACAGATGACCACTGTCTATAATATTATAATGAATATAATTAATATATACAGTTTCATGTCTATTAATGCGAATAAAAATTTTAATTTCCATTTACATGAAGATAATGGAATGCAATTAGATGAAAACAATTTTCAAAATCTAGGGCTGCCATTTTCAAATCACAATGTTAAAAAAAAAAAATTAGTAAAATAATAATAAAAACATATTCAATCTTCATAATTTTAATTGTAAATCATAAGGAATAAAATTGGAAAACAATTGCTAGCGATAAAAAAGATGGAATTCTGGAATGGACTGACAAAAGCTACAAATGACAGTTAAATTTTCAAATGTAATAATATATATATATATTTTCAATTTTGGATTCCATCTTTGTTCAATTTAATTCATTAATGTTTATGAAAATTAGACTTATTAAGTTTTAAGTGCATTTAAAAATTTGAACAAATCATATCTTTAGAATGGTACTGCTCAAATAAAATCTCTTCTTCAAACTCAAATTTTTTTAAGATTTACTGAGAGTAGGCTTCTTTTATATTACCAATGTAAGTGTTAAGGAAAAAAAAACATAATTTCCATCGATTTTTATTAACATTTAATGATTTTAGATTCTTTGCAGTATTTACTTACTTCTGCAATACAAAAAATTGGAACTAATACTAAAAAGAGAAATGACACAATGAAATATATGGAAGAATTATACAAAGAATTATATAGCAATAAAGAATGAGAAAACAAAGTATCCCCTAATTACTACATCTTCTAAATTGCCAAGTATTTTAAATGAAGAAATGAGATATGCAATTAACTCTATGAAGAAAAAAAACTCTAGGAAAAAATACAATTATTATTGATATTTTAAAAGAAGCAAGTGAAGAAATAAAAAAAATTGTTGTCAAAGCTATATACCAAACTGTTGACTTGATAAAGATGTACCAAATGATCAAAGGAATGCAATAATAATAATATTTATGAATAAGTGATAAAAAAGATATTAGAGATTACAGACTTATCAGTTTTCTATCAGTTCAACAAAAAATCTTTACCAAGATAATTACAACTCATCTGCAATGAACTTGGAATTCTAAACAATCAAAAAACAAGCTAGATTTAAAAGTGATTTTAGTATGTAAACATTGAAAAAAATTATAGGAAGGAGTAATAGATGGAATTGCCATTACACTCTGGATTTGTAAATTATAAGTTGATTCTATAAACATGGAATTGCCATTACACTCTGGATTTGTAAATTATAAGTTGATTCTATAAACATGCCTATAGTGACTAAAGCTTTGGATCATTAAGGTATAGATCCAGATAGTGTTATATTCTGAAGAATATTTATCAAACTTCAACAGTAACGATTACATTATATGATGATACTAAGAAGATTAACACTGAGAAGAGTGCATGACAGGGCAATTCTCTATCTCCAAAACATTTTACAAGAAGCTAAGGAAATAAAGTAAATTAAAATGATTTAAGTCATTTAGATTTTGAAGACGATGTGATTGTTTCTGCAAATAATGCTTTAGAGCTTCAAAAAATGTTGCAAGAGTTATCAAATAAAATTTAAAAAATAAGAATAAAAATAAATGTTAATAAGAATGAAGTCTTACTAATGTAATTTTTTAAAAGAAGACAATAAAGATTAATGATTATGAAAAAGTCAACAACTATAAATCTTTTGATCAGATTTTAATATGGTTGGAAACATAATGGCTGAAATTAATCATAGAATTAAATTTGGATGGAGTACTTTAGTGCCAGAAAGAATTTAGTATTAAAATAAGATATCCTATGTGTTGGGCAAATATAGGCTTTTAATATATATGCTTTACCAGTTCTTATTTATGGAACTGAAGCTTGGACACTTAACAGAAAAGCAATATAGAGAATTTCAGACAACTCACCAAAATATGAAAAAATGTATATTAGGAGCAACAATAAAAGCTTAAAAATAAAATGCATGGGTGAGAAAACGAAGTATCACTGAAAGACTTAAGAGGCTGAAATGGAGCTGGAATGGACATATTGCTGTAAAAGCTGATAACAGATGGTCAGTTGAAATTTTTAAAATGAACTCCAAGAGATTGTACAAAATCAAGAAAAAGATCACATGTGAGATGTATGGATAAAATAAGAAAATTTTCCAGTGTGTTGTGTAAAGAGAGACTATGGTTCAGAGAATGGGTTAAATTTGGAGAGATCTTGTAGCGGATCAATAATGGGTGAAAATGAAGTGATGAATTTTAATTTTTTAATTTAAATTATTAACTGATGGATTAATCATTACAACAAATTGTATAATAAATTCAAAATGTGAATTCAGAATCTAATAATAACTTACTTTAATAACGAATGAAAAAATAATTTACTAACCTTATGTGCATTGCATTTTTTGTTACAGCGTTCACAAAAATACTGATTGGATTCTTCTAATGTTTCTGGTTGTACAAAAGCTTTTAATGCTTCTTCCTAATGTTAAATTATAAAAAAAATTTTTTTTTACTTTAAACTGTAATACATACACTTACCTATAGCTAAAAAATTTGTGAGAATAAAAAAAGGCATTTATTTTCAAAATAAGATATCATTTTAAATATATATATATATCACTATATATTTATAAATATATGAGCACTACATGCAACAGATTCCTCAAAATTTAAATAATAACTAAAATGATAATATGGTTAGGTCTAAAAAATCTCAGCAATCCATTTCTAACAACTGTTTTATATCAGCAGAAAGGACTATTAGAACAAAGACTATCATATTTAATGGTTTTATGAGTGTTGTAACATTCAAACTATTAATTCACATCTTCTTCAAACATTTCAAAATAGTTAACCAACAAAAACTCTTGATAATTTTTTTTCTTCAAATTTTTGAGTTTTAATCATCAATGTCAGTGTGGGTCTCTTGAATATGTCTTGATCATAATCAGAGAAAATTTTAACTTTATCATTTACTATTCTTTGGAATTGAAGGCTTTACACTATTTATACCATAGTTTTCAGAAATTTTCGATTATCTGTTCTTCAAGAATCATTTCTGAATTCACTAGAGAATTACATAATCTTATGCAGATCGCTTATTTTTTATCAAAATTATCCGGTACAGTCAAACGTTTCTGTTTAACAATAATAAAGCAAAAAAATCAAAAGTTATTTAATTATATTAAGTATTTACAAAACAATTTAAATAAAATTTATAGCAAAAATTTCATTCCAAAACTTTAATCAATGTGAGTACAAATCAGTCTATGACAAAATGGAAATAAAAATATTAATATATTAGCATATCGTGCTCTTAAACTGGTCAACAATAATCAAAGCTTATAATTGTTTCAGAAAATATGGTGAAAGTGCAAACCTTAACACTGACAAAAATATTAACTTAATTATAGATATGAATATTACAAATAATGATAAAAATTAAAATGAAAAAGAGCTTATTGGGATTGATAGTCGAAACATTCAAGATTATTTATAATGCTAGAATTATCATATTTGTAAAAGTTATAATAATAACAATCAGAATATAAAAAAATTATGCAATTGCAAAATATAAATATGAATAAAGAAGTATTAACCATTGTCCATTAGCTCTTTTAACTTTTTAGAATTGCCATAGTTATTTAGTTAAAATTATTTTCCCAAAAAATAGATTTTGATAATTTACCAATTATAGATCATATAATATACAAAAAAAATAAATGTTTTAACTAAAGTATTAACATTAATGATTTTTATTGAGATGTAAATAAAACATTTCCAAGGAAATGCAAAATTTCTTCAGCTAGCTGAACTGCTAACTATGCCAATTATCCACCAACATACGCACAAGAATCAATATATGTAACATAAAAAAAAAATCATATTTGTAATATTATGCACTCTTCATCATTAGTTATGACAATATACACAGGGTATATCAATGACCCTTGTAACAAGTTCTTTTTAGGTTATCAGTGAATAAAATACATATACACAATATGTTTACACAATTTAAATTCTATAATTAATTATATCATAAATGAACATAAAAAAATCATATTTGTAATATAATGCACTCTTCATCATTAATTATGAAGATATCACATAATGGGCATGTCAATGATACTTGTAATAAATTATTTTCAGCTTATTAGACAATAAAATACATGTACACAATATGTGTGAGATCAGTACTCATAATAAAAAATTGTTATTTATTTTCAAGTGTTATAAATTTAATCACTTTCAAATTACATCAGTCTAAATGTGTTTTTCATTTTTCAAAGTAATCTGGAAATATCTGCAAAGTCATGCCTTTTAATGCCAGCAGTGGGTTTTTTTTCCACTACTGCTAAGTCTGCAAAAAAAAAAAAAAAAGAAAAAAAGACTGAAACTTTTTTCATTCGATATATAAAAATCACACAAAGCGAGATATGGCTAATAGCTAAGCTAGGTCATGATGAATTTAATTAAAAAGTGTTTCACACTCAAGGTTTTGAAAAATAACTTTGTCAGGGTGAAGCTTGCCTCATCTTTTCGTCATAAAATGGGATGTTTACATTTTACGCATCACATAAATGTTTCACAACTTGCGATAAAATGCCTCACCAATCTGAGAGAAAAATGCCATTTGCATCAAAAAAAAAAAAGCATTGTTTTGACTTTGGACTTCATTCGGCAAGCTTTTTAGGGAAGTGGTGAATTTAACACTTCAATTAAACCACTCGTAAACCTGATGTTTTTCAGAGATCATCTTGCTTGTAATCTGTTTCAAACATTACAACTGTTTTCCCTGCCATTTTCTGTAAATGAAAACAGAATCTGTTCGAACTTTTCAGTCATTATAAAAATCGCCAAATACACAAAACGCACTTTACAAAAAAATGTCTACATGGCACCATGATTTCATACAGTGAAATCATTTGGCAGATTGATACAGAAGAGTTCTGCAAAAAGTATGTAACAGCAGAAGCATATACTACAACAGGTATGCAAGCCAGAGAATGAATCCAGTTACTTTTGGATACTTTCTCATATACACAATTTAAAGTCTACAATTAGTTATATCAGTTGATTAAAGCACTGCCTTAAAATTAAATATTCAAGAATCAAAAAATATAAGTTCGATTCCTTTGCTAGCTAATCTATTTTATCTACTAACTTGTGTTATTAGTAACTGTTGTTTGTAATAGGGCAATATATTATCACATCAAAAATACCATTACCATACATCTTCAGCCAAATACCTATATATGTATGTATGCATGAAAGTAATACTCATTTTTAATATGAATATAAATGATATACCATATGTATATATAAGACTGTATTAAAAATTCATTTATACAGTTCACTACTGTCTATAAATTTCAGTAACTGTATTAAGGCATGCAATCAAATATCATGAATATAGGAGGACTATTATAGCAATACTTTATATATATAAATTTATTATAGCCACAAAACTTCAAATTTATTAATTAAATATTGGACAATAAAAATAATATATATAAAATAAATTTATATCACTTACTACATTGCCATAAGACTGATTGGAACCAAATGGTCGAATAACAAGAGGAATATCCAAAAATGTGTCAATCCGTGCACTTTCATAACCACACTAAACAAAATTTTCAAATGATTTATAATGAATTATATATAAATATATCAATATAATTATGTATATATGTGTGTGTATAAGCATGACAATAAATTACGGGCAAACTAATAACTATATGTTTTTCAGATTTTTCTGCTGATAGAGAAAGGGCAATTATTTACTAGGGACAAATTTTATTCTTTAATTGATTGCTAAAATGTAGACCATCTATTTATATAACTTTTACAAAATAGCATAGAAAGTTTTCACCCAAATAAAGAAAAAAATACTTTTTAAAGAACAAATAACAAAAATGTGAGAAAGTTAATTAATAGTAAAAATAATTGATTTTACTAACTGTTTTTAAATTTAAAAAAAGAAAAAGTTCTCTCTCAAGTATAAGAATTAAAAAAGAGAGAAGATATGATTGCTGCATTTTTTTTTTTAAATAAATAAATAATAATGTCATTTCAAATTTTTTTAAAAAAAAAAATTATCCATATAAAAAAATATTGTCTCAGGACTATAATGAAAAACAACAGATGTGAAAAGCTGGCAGTTAAAAAATAATAAATCATTCTAAAAATACCATGTATTTTTATGGCACTGATTTGGGAAGACAAGAAAACAGATAATGAATGCAGAAAAATGATGCATATGTAAATGAGTAATTGAGAGTCCATTTCAATCACTCTGAATTGTTTTATAATTAAGGCATAATTCCAATATTTTAAACACTTTTAACAAAGCTAACTAAAGAATATTAGCAAATTCTTTTATTCTCAAAATTATTTGCCACCTAGTGTAAGCTTTAGTAATCAAAACAAGCCAGAAAGTATTGTTTAATAGCACTTCATCCAGTGTTTTTCTAGTCAAATATTCCCAGATTAGTTTCTAGCTTACAGTTTTCAGTGGTGAGGAGCTTTTTGGATTTTTTTTTTTAAAAGTGCATTTGGATTTTTCTAATACATCTTTCCAAAAAAATCCTTACTACCGAAAGCCATAAGCTAGAAACTAACCTGGGGATCTTTGAATAGAACTGCATTGGATAAGGATTTATTAAGCACCACTACTATCTGCTACCTAATGATTATTAAACATAAAACTGGTTTGGAAAAAAATATTGAGAATAGAAAAAATTTCTAGTGAATAGCAATATATAAGATGGTCATGTAATGTCTTAACGGTTATTCAAAGACTAATTCTCTAGTAACAGAAGTTAACATACCTGTAAACATTTGACATAATCTTTAAGTTTGCCTTGGTATAAATGATTAATGAGATCAGCTTGATCAGTGTTCTTAAATTTATGCTCTAATGCATCAAACATTACTCTACACAATTCTTGAACATCATGCTGTTGCCAAGCTAAAATAAATAATATGTGTATCTAATATATATGCAAATACTTACGTGCAACTGTGCTACATATAAATTTAAAAAATTAAGTCACATTAAATAAAAATCAATATGTAATGACTAGATAGTATCATTTTTAAAAACTTCAAAACTGCTTCTAAAGTAATCAATAGCAGTTAAGCAATTTTTTTTTTCACAAATACAGTATTCATCCTCAACATGAAAAGAATAAACATTTACAGTGAGACTTACATATCCACTGTCTCAACAATCATGGATTAATTTAATCAAATTTTGAAAAATCTAATAAAAAATTAGAAATTTGTAAAAAAAAAAAAATTTTAATTCTCTACTTCAAATTACAAACACGATGTACTATGACTGATTATTACACAACATAATGACTGCTTGTATCTAACAAGAAGTTTTTACTTAAATTTAATTAAAAGTTAATAAATTAAAATCATTAAAATGTTGCACCTTTTGCGTTTTATTAATATCAACTTTCTTCACAGATACATACAAAAAGAATAGTAGTTTTATTTTTGTTTCTGTTTTCATAAATGTATTTAGTAATTTTTAAATATATAACTGTAAAGTCAATTTTAATTCTTTCAGCTATTTTTTTTTTTATTTAATTTTTTTATTAAATATTTACAAATACTACACTACCCTATATATTTTGATGTAGTGATAGAAGACTAAGAAGAGTTCAAAGTCCATATATCATGCTCAGATTTGTCACTTCTGATATTCAAACCTCTAATGAGTTTCCAGGCAGCAAACCATTTGATTTTTAATACTGGTTGCCTACTATAGAATAACTAAGTTAAGAATCTTGGTTTAGCCATAAATATATTTTGGAAATAATTTTTTTTATTTTCAAATGTTTTCATTCATGTTTGAAGTTTTAAAGTACATTTTTAGATATTCAACATGAGTGGAATTAAAGGGATGTGTTAAATAAGTAATAGTGCATGGTTGTATGTAAGACTAGATATATTAATCTTTAAATAAATTTAAAATTTGTATGAATAACACTAAAATGATATAATAATCTACAGTCTAATAAATAATTAATACTAATCATTAATATATTTATCTAACATAGTAATTATATTGAATACTGTACGAATGATGGTGCAATCTAATTAAATAAAAATTAGATAATAAACTTAATATAAAGTACAATAGATATTTTTCAATTTATTTTTTATACACTTTAGTATTTTATGTAACCAGTAGTTCCCCTTTTTTTAAAAATTACATAATAAATAAACTATAATTTTCTTTTTTTTTTTTTAGTGAAAATGTTTATATTATGATGAAAATCATATTGTCATTAAATTGTTAAATAAAAATTTAGTAAGTAAATAATATTTTTGCTAAACATATTTTAAATCATATTACAAATAAAACTTCTATTTTTTGCTTTCTTGGTCAAAATTTTGCCATTTGATTTTATGAGTAAAACATTGTTTTCATGGCATTAATATCTTATTATGTCAGTAATATTTAAAAATAATTATTTATTTTACAAACAATTATAAATTGATGATGATTTCTATGGCAAATCCTCACTTTAAGAATTCGCAAATAAAGAAGCATGAGTGCATTTATATTCCGAACAAGCAGGAATTTATAAGAACCACTAGTGAAAAGAATTTTCCTGATCTTAAATTGTCATAATTTAAAAGTCAAAATTTGGCTATTATATATAACATTTAATATCATTTTCTCAATGAACTAATAGAAGGTTCTTAAAAGCTCTTACTCATAATATTATACCTGTAATTCAAATTCTTATATTTTTGCTTCTTTTCCTTGTAATCCAAGATTTCTGTCTTTGATCCAAACAGAAAAAGCTCCCTTTTGTGTATCATATATTCTATCACAGTCCATATATATATTTTTGAATTTATATTCATTTTGTATAATTCTGCTTTTTTTTACTTAATCAATTTATCTACCCTTTTCACCCCCACTTTTTATAATTACAAATATTTAAAACATTCTTTACACATCTACTCCATATATAAAAATAAATTTCTTTATATTTTAACTTTGAATACTGCAAAATCTTTACAGCCTATAGTGTTTTTTGAATTTTATACATAATCCAATTAAACATTGTTTTTACTAATTTAATTTTATTAATGTATTGAAGTTTCTTATCATTTTCAATTTACTTTTAATTTCCCTCATTAAAAAAGAAATCCACTTCATTCATTCTTAAAAAATATTAAGTTAGTTGCTCAGGAATCATGTGATGTTTAAGTCTACCAATAGCAGATTGAGCATTTAACAATTTCACTCCTTGAAAATAGAATAGAGTTTATTTTTTATTTATATTATTTGGCTGAGAATTGATTTCTGGAAATTTTAGATGAATTGATCAAACTATCAAAGCACTGAACCACAGAATATTTTCCCTTAAATTACCATATCGCTTGTCCACAATTGATTGACAAATATGTATCTATTTACTTCCTTTTAAATAATACTTGAAAAATCTGAATTCCTTTGCTAATACAGAATGTCTCATTTCCTAATTATTCTTCATAGTTGATATTTGTATATGAAAATATGTCAGTCTTATCTTTACCATTAATTAAACTATTTTAGATTTTTCTTCATTAAATTTAATATTCATATTTTCTTTCTGAATCTTCAAATTTATATCTTTTACACTAAGTGCTAAAAATACCATATCATCTGCAAAAAACAAAAAGAAGAAGCTGCTATGTTACAAATTCTTCTTGAAAACATTCTGGGTGAATTTCTATTTCAACTTCCAATTTTCTTAGAAATAAAATAATAAGTATGATAATGGACAGCTGTTTCAACCTAATTTCACATTTAACTTTCATTGACTTCACATTTACCAGCTAGAATATGTAAAAAGTATCCTTGTAAAGATTTTTAATCATTTTTAATACTTCCAAATCTACCCTTATGATTTTTCTATAACTTATTTTTATACATTCTATTATAAGTTTATTCTAAATCTAAAAATGCTTTAAATAATTGTTTATTTTCCATATGTGTGATTTCAATTGAATAATGTTTCTCTGAGGGAAATTCATTTCACATTTCCCTCAAGATATTTATATTCCTTCAACCAAGCTCTAATACTCTCTATTATTATAAATCTAAAAATTGTATATATTATGAATAAAATTATTGCTACTAGTCTATAACTATATAATTATCCAAAACATCCTTTCTCTCTCTCTCTCTCTCTTTTTAAAGAATAATCTAATTCTTATATCCCTCCATTTCTTTTTTATTAAAACTTTCTCTTAAAGCTTAATGTTCACATATATTTTCAAATCTATTATTATTTCAAACAACAAATTATCCATACTCTTGCTTTTTTTTTTTTTTTTACCTATTACTCTGTACAAATCCTAGTCCATCATTCTTTTTTTTGTCTCCCCCCCAACCAAAAAACCCTCCCCCTTTTTTTCCCCCTCTTGCCCCATAAGAGAAAGGGGGGGCACTGGGGCGCCCCCCGGGCCCAACCGGGGGGGGGGGGAAACCCCGCCTTTTGGGCCTTTGGGTTTTTTTGGGGGGACCCTGTTTGGAAAAAAAAATTGGGAAAGAAAAAAAAAAAAAAAATTTTTAAAAAAAACAACCAACACAAAAGAGGAAGGAAAAAAAAAAAAAAATACAGCTAGCCATCATTTCTCTTGAATTCTCCTTTCTAATAATATGGACTCATTTATCAACTCTCTTATCATGTTTTTTTATTCCAAACTCACTAAATTCTTCTTTACTTGCATACTCTCTCCCCTCTATACTTAACAGTTATAATAGCCTTTTTTTCTTCTTCTAATGAACCTCCAAAATTTTGTGCAACTCTCCTTTATTTCTTCAATTAACTTCATATTAAGTTTATTCTATTTTCAACTTAATTCTATTTTAGTTATTCTTTTTTGATTAAATGATCATCCCATCTAATTTTTACTTTCTTCTATGTCATTTATTTCTCAATAGCCTTTTTACATTCCCTACATCCCTTTCTTTTATACTTTCAAAAGTTTTTTGTATTCAAAATAAATATTCAATTGCAAACTTCTTTATATCATTCCAATATTCACAAGTAATATCAATTCATCAACAATCATAATTCTTTTCCAGATGTTACTAAACTTTCTAAGTTTTATTTCCCTTTCCTCTTTCAATCCTTCTATAAAGATTACAATCTCTCAGATATTTTAATTCTACCAACATAAAATTATGATCACTACTAAATCTTTTCCTCTGCTTTATCAAAATTTGTATTCTTTTTAATTTTCCTAGTCTTTATTTGCCAATACAAAATCAACAGAGTATTTCAAATTCTGCCTTGATCACACAAATTCATCATTGTATACTTCACTTAAATTTCTAATTTTCAACCCACTTTTTCACAGATCTCTTTCATAATGTCCTAATCATATTATCCATTCCAGCAATTTCATTAAATAGTAGCATTCAACAATCTTTTATATCCATGCATAAATATTCTCAAATACTCTCATTTGATTTTTTTACATCTATCTCTTTGCCAGTAGCTAAATATATTATTCCACACATAAACAAGCATCATTATTCAAGCTTACTATAGATGATAGAATCAGAATTATTTCTTTTTTTTTTTATTTTACTCTAATTCTGATCAAAGAATAGAGATGGCTACAATTATTAAAAAACTGAGGACACCAAATATACAGATACTGAACTGGTGACAGATCTATATAACTGAGCAAACAAATGAGATTGAAATTCAAATAAGATGTTTTGAATTTCCAACTGGTAGAAATTGATAGTAAAAAAAAAAAAAGAGTAAAGATAATTTCCAAATGAAAAGTGCATTAGATTAAAAAAAAAATCCATATGGCCATAAGGCAGAAATTGAAAATATGGATAGGATAGCAATAGATAAGGATTTAATAAGCATTGTTATTTAGCATTTATTGATTACTCAAGCTTTCAATAGATGGCAAAACTGGTGTAGTATAGAGGGATTTTGCTCTAAAGAACATTGACTTCATATAGCCATTTTCAATTTCATCCAACAAGTTCTACATACTTCAACTTTAAAATATTCTTAATAATAATCTATTTGCTTTCTTCCATGTACATTGCCAAAAAAAATGTGGTACTTCATTTTCAAATGACCACTACTATTAATGCAGCCAACTTTTCTCATATAAAAAGCTCCACCACCAACTTCACTTATTCATATTTCTAAACTAGCATATTTATAAAAGCATCAGCCCTTTGACAAATTTGTTTACTTTCAAATGATTTAACAAACACAAACAAAATATTCTGAAATTAAAGACTAACCTTCAAAATCTAAAAAATATGATCAAAATGGAATACTTGCACCTATGCTTTTACACCATAACAATATTTTATCAACAGTTGATTCAAAAAATAACTAATAAATTTCTAAAGATATGCAATCTGAATTTTCCAATATGAACTCTATTTTTCTTTCAAATCCTTAAATGAAGCTTTAGTTACCTATCAGTGCTGATACAATTTCCAATTGCATATTTAACAAAATTATAACCACTAATTCAGAATCAGAAATCTATATAGATTGTTAAACTCTTCAAACCATTTACTTTCAAAAAAACTAATAATAACACCAACAATGATAACTGATAAAATACTAATATTTCTGATTCATCTAATACATTATCTATACATATATTTTAGTAATAAACGTTTTTGAAATACCCAAATAAAAAATAACTAAAATGAGTAACAAATAGCAAATTGCTATTATTTAAAAAATTTGAATGATTCAGCAAAAATATAATTAAAATTCTTACGAATATAGAATGTAATCATTGCACTAATGCATATTTAGATTTAACAAACATGAAAAAATCCTTTCGACATTACAAAAATAATAACAATAATAAGTTTTAAAATAAACTTTGTTATAGTTTTATTTATCACATTTGCATATAACAAAATATATATATAACAGAGCAAAACTCTCCATACAGTATTGCCACCTGTGCTAAACAGAGTAATCAATGGATGCCAGAAGGCTTGTGCATAAAATCCCTAGGAAATGTGATCACATGATGCTTAAAATATATATATATTAATGATTTTCTTGGATAAAAGATGTGAATATCTATTTTGGATTCATCCCTATATATATTTATCTCAATGATGTATCAATGTCTTCTTAGTAGTAGAACTCATTCAGAATACGTTACAAAGATAAATGAAAATGGTTATTGAAAACTAGTCGAAACATCAATAAAATATTAATGTTAATAATAAGAAAATTATAAATAAAAGAATCCAAAATATAAATTACATATACGAGGAGTACCCAAAAGTAACCAGAATTTTATAATAAAAAATTGTTTATTCATTTTTAAGTGTTATAAATTTAATCCTCTTCAAAATACTGTCCATTTGATGCAATGCAACCATCTAAATATGTTTTTGACTTTTTAAAATAGTCTGGAAACTGTTGTAACATGATACCTTTTAATGCCTGCATCATTTTTCTTCACGACTTCCAAGTCTGTAAAAAAAAATTTTTGAGGCATTTTTTCATTCGAGACAATAAAAAAAAGTTGCATACAGCGGATCATGCTGAATTTAATTAAAAATTATTTCACACACAAGACTTTGTGTGCTGATGGATTATCGTGGTGAAGCTTGCACTCCTCACTTTGTCACAATGAGTTTATGTTTTACCGCATCACACAAACGTTTCTGAACTTGAAATAAAATGTCTAATCATTATGAACTAATTCTGAAAGAAAAAATACTGTTTGTATATATATATTGTAACCTAGTGTTATTGACACTTGGTTTATTTGGCATTATTTCCACAGAAAAACAATGCTATTTTTTTTTTTAGAAAATAAAAAGATAAAATAATAATAATATTAAGTGATTAATAAAGTATGCTATTTACTCACTTTAACGTGTTTATAAGCAAATAACTAAAAAAAAAAATTGGTAATCCAATGTCATTTTGAAGAAGAGCATGAATAATTTAATGAAAATATTAACAATAAGAGCAATTTAATATAGTATAAAATCACCTATCATAAACAGTAATTGATTTTGGATGGGTAGAGGGAGAGTAGATGAGTATCTTATCATAAAACACAATAACTTCTGGTAATTTTTAAATTATTTTAGATAGTAATGTATACAGAATTATACATCACTAATAAACATTATTAATTAAATATAATTATTATTTTTCATTATTTGTCAAATTACTCTGTAATCCATTTAAATCATACGGAAATATATAACTGTAATAAGTTTTTTTTTTCCTTTTCTTTTGTTTATGTTATAATTAAATGATTATTTTTCTGTAAGAGGTCGCTAAAAGAAGACCGCCAAAATTTGAAGAAAGTTTAGTCTGACTATAGTTTTACAAGGAGGAAGCAGTACTGAAATTCGGTAACAAATTTTTTATTATTTTTATTGCAGAAATAAATATAAGTCCAGTAAATTTTTAATAATATCATGCGTTGCTAATCCTATTTGATAAGATATTCTGTTTTCTATGGCCATCTACCTATTTTAAAGCTTTTTATATGCAAAAATGTACTATCTTATGCTAAAGTTCAAAATGACCGTATTAACTACAGCAAACACGGAAAATGTCATTATATTTAAAATAAGTAGTATAAATAATTTCCAGGAAATAATCAATGATTTGTTAACTTTACCTTATTTAATTATCTTTTCGTGGTATAAAAGAAAAATTATAATTAAAAGACATATTATAAAAGCCAAGGAAAGTTAACTAGAAAATTTCGCGCTCTTTCTAAAGGAAATTGTCTGCTTTGAAATAATATAAGTTCCCCACGTTAAAATATGTTTTATTCACTGAAAATTATCTAAAGATAATATTAATGATCAATGATATTTACTTATGCACCTGTATATTTTTTTAAAAAGAAAATATAAATTTTCTCAAGGCAAATATCAGAAAATTTGTATGTGTGCATTTTACGGAGAATTCCTTATTAAAGAAAATTATAATTCCTAGAGTAGGAATAAAAACTACAAACATTAGTGACTTAATTATAACCATAATATAATATGTTATATTATACATAAATTGGATTCGTTAAAACTTTATATCCACGTAAGTCAGCTGCAGTCCTTATAATAAAAGTATTTTGGAAAATTCGTGCATTATTTTATTCATAAGCCAGCTAGCTAAAAATGATACGTATCGCCAATAGTAAAAAGAAAAGAATTGTATATGTGATCGTCTATCGTCAAATATTCGTCATGTTAAAATATGTATTGTTTTCTTGGATCCCAAAATTATATCAGTTAATTCAAGGAAGAGTTAACATCCAACGCTGCTATGTTTTCTTTGCCTAATTTATTAATTGCACCAAAATGGAGGCAACTTTTATATAAATGAAATAACAAAATGTGTTTCTTATTTTAAATTTGCTTCGTGAACTACGAATGGATCAAGTTCTTCATCTAGATAAAGTGCCCAACGGAAAAACATTTTTCTAGTGAGATAATAAGCACTTGTTAAGTAATGATTTTTTTTTACTAATTTGTAAAATTATGTGTATTTTTTTTTTTATCAACAGGTGAAAGGCTGTATAGCCAAGTAATATTTAAATGACCTTGTAATCATAAAGGTATGTTTCATATAATTATTCTAGGTTAAATTTATATTTGACATGAAAAAAATTTTTTTTATAAAATGCGTTTACTTATGATATGCAATTATGGGTATAAATTTATATGTTAGATGCGTAAAAGAAGAAAAATTTAGATACTTAATAGGTAAAATATCTAGTTAAAAATTATCAGAAGTAATTAAAGAGAAGTGCTATATAGGATATTACTTATTTAAAGTTTGAAACAAATTTATACTATGTTAATTGAAGAACTTATTCCCAATTATTCTTTATTAGCGCATTTACTTGATTTAGTTCAAGATACTATACTACCAATTACTTGTTGAGCGTTTCTTTGGCAAAGGTGAAAATTATTATTGTTTATTCTGTGATATCCATTGATTTCAGATGTTGATCTAAGTATACCCCGGAACATAAATTTAGTGTAATTAGTGTATTTACTTGTCTTGCCCCGATATAGCATTGGTATATGCTTAAGATTCGCATAAGTAATAATTGTAATGTCTTTATTTTGTGGGATGGAAAATGATCTCCCCAAAAGCTTTATTTTCCATGAGGGGAATAGATAAATCTAGTATTCGGGTATGTTTATAACACAAGTGATCGCTTCTCAGAGTTAGGACGATCAATAATTTATATCGTATTTAGTGTATTTCATTCGTTAAAATCCCAGGAGAGGATTATATTTGGTGTGCGTTCCTATTATGCCCAAGTAAGGGGCAAGGACCCACCAAACTATTTTAATGTAGTAGTTAACTCTACAAACCTTCAGTGTTATTCCATATTCCTCATGAGAAAATAGAGATAATTCCACCACGGAAGGTGTTGAATATTGTGTTTTGTTTAGAAAGTTATGGCAAGATAACGGGTATATTGGAGGTTAATTCCTCACGATCCATTTAGTATAAATAGCGTGCTAGTATATATGATCAATGTCTGGATTGTGCGGCGGAATAGTGCTGGTAATCCACACGTAAGTCAATGGAGAGAGTAAGTTTAAAATTGCGTGATTTAGAAATTTTTATTTGCCAATGGAGGGTTCAAATACTAGGTTTAATTCGGGTTAAGTATTAAGTAGCACTCACAATATAACTTATACTGAGAAAAACAGTGTGTATAACAACTTCAGTTGTTATTAAGGTAAATATTAAAAATAATAAGTGTAACTTCTGATAAATAACCCATAAATTATAATAAGTTATCTAAATAAAAACTATCATTTAATTAAAGATATGATAATAAAAATCGTTTGTACGCATTGCTTAGAATCAGATTATTTTTATTTTAAAACAAATAGTTAGTTAATAAAGTTAAGCAGCCGTTCATATAAGATACACTAAACGGATGAGTTGATGTATCAATAATAATATTTATTTTGTTATATTCAATTTGCATAAATGTAAAAAGAAGATGAAGAAGTAGTTCGAATCCAGGTCTAAGAGTATAGACGAATTAATGTTAGTTATATTTTGTTTTATCCATATGGGATCGAATAAATTGTATATGTTTGTTTATTATGTTAATCATAAAAGATAGTTTTGTTAAAATTTAATAATAAATTATAGTCTTGTTACAAGTTGTTTTGAGTCATTTTTTCTTGTTTGCTAAATAAAAGTGTATTTGCATAATACTTGCAATACGTTCTTGAGTCCAAAATCATTTGTGAAATCTTAAATTCAATACACCAGATAGACAATTGTAAGCAGATCAGAATATTTCAGTATATGTTAATTTAATAAGAATTATTTGTGGAATTGAAAACTTCAGACCAAGACATTTTATTTTATATGTGTGTAAAATCACTTTATTCCCAAACTAGTAGGTTTTGGTTGCACATTGTTTCGTACACATTTAAGTGAAGTGTCTAAGTAATAAATCTTATTTAAATTATTGTGTTGTCATGGATAATGGAAGGACACAAAAGCACCCTTGTCTTTTCATCATTCCGACTGAGATTCTGGATAAAAGGGCTTTATTATTCAAAATTATGTGTTGTTATTGAATATGGTTATCATCTCTTTAAATATTATAATAGTTGATATGTGGATGAAGATACCTAGAATTTAAATAAAGTAAATGTTTCCTATAGCCGACCAGAATGTCAGTCATATGCGACAATACAATATTGCCGAGCATTTTTCTTTAAAAATAACAGAGAACCCTGAGATTAGTGTCATTATTATAAGTGCTCTTAAATTAAGAATTGATTCATTATGATCAATATTACAAGCGTGGCATGGCTTAAGAGATTGAAACTTCTAATTGTATAATAATAAAATATTGAGAGCATATTGGCAAATTAATGAATGTTTTATTTTAGTCAGTAATATTAACAATGACATGAAATCATCATCATCATTGTCGAACAGTGCAAGTACTTACAGCTCAGAGAATGTGTTTTGGATAGAGAAAGAATGTTAGTTATTCTAAATTTTCTTTTTAAATTTATTTTATTAATGATAATTTTTTTTTAATTCTATCTCTGTCTGAACTGCATATCGCTGTAGCTGAATTATTATAACTAACCTAACGTCGACCTATATGAGGTAATATAGGGTTTGTTACCAGTCCTATACCGTGCTATACGGAAGCGTCCGAATTCAGAATCTCTTCAACTTTTGGTAGGTTAGAATATAAAAAAACAGTATTATCTCGCCATTGGACTTTACTCACCACACACTTTTTTTGGGATGTGGTGAATTTAATACTTCCATTAAATTACTCATAAACTTCCGTTTTCCCAAGAACTGTTTGCTTGTAATCTGTTTTCACTGCAGTGTTCCCTAAAAGAAAACACAATTTTACATTGTTTCAACTTTTCAGCTATTACAAAAATCGACAAGTACACGAAACACACTTTACAAAAAAAAGTGCTATGTGAAATCATGATTTCACTCAGTGATATCATTTGGCAGATTGCTGCAGAAGGGTCCCTCCAAAATGTATGTAGCAGCAGAAGCATGTACAACAAGAGGCATGTTTACTAGAGTACGATTATGGTTATTTTTGGGATCTCCCTCATATATATATAAATGTTAAATTAAATAATTCATACAATGTAATAATAAAGTAAAATATTTTTATATAACAGAAATAATTGTAAATATTTAATAACAATAATAATACACAAAAGCTCTTTTCGGCAAATATTGATTTTTACCATTTCAATGTGTTGGAACTATTTTACAACTTCAATCTATATTTATACATAGTGATATCTAATTGCTTAATATAAAATTAATTAGAACCTATTATGACAATAATACAGTGTGTGCAAGAAAGAGATTAAAAAAAACAACTGTATAAATGTATACTATATAATTTTCCATTCATTTATCATTAGCCCAGTATTAGTTAAATTAATTGATATTTTATATATATTCATACAATTATGTTTGTTATAATTAATATAATTGATTTCATACATCTTCCTTCTATTAGATTCTTTAATATAGTTTAAAGGTTTTATATTTTTTACACAATCTATTTTGCATCCATATTTTAAATAATGAATATATAAGGCAGATTTATCATCTCTTCTATTAATTATTAAGAAAACAAATTGTATGAATATTGCAACCAGTTGGTTACATAACTGCACTAAAAAAAAAAACAATAAGATAGTTAGCAGTAGGTTTCTAAGGTTTGAGAATTAAAAAAAAAATTAATTATTTAATTAAATGGAGAAAAATATTTACATTTTCTTGGATCTATTTTTTAAGATCATTACTTAACTCAATTATTGTAAAATCCCCATATGATAGTATAAAAATTTTCAAACATTAAATATATTCAAGAGTTTTTTTTTAAAAAAAAAAAAATTAAAAATAAAGAGGGAAGAGCAAAAATAGGATTTTAATAATTTTGTAAATTTTAATTTATCAGAGTTGTTTTCCTTTCTTTATCTCTATTTAATGAAATGAAAAAAATCAAATCAATGCAATTAAGAGATTATCTTGTTGTTGGTGGGGTTTTTTTTGCCAAGATTTGATTTTTAATAATAAAGGAATGTCAAGAATTTTATGTTGCTAAATTCTTGTTCTTAACTTGTTTTTAATCTATGATTAAGGAGATAATTAGCTGAATAATTGTAGTTATGAAATTTTATTTAATTGGTTGTCATGCAAATGATAATGTAAGAGACAGATTGTAATTGGCTTTTGGCCAAGATTGTTCTAAAAAAATATATGTGGTGTGAATTAGTAACTATACCCAAGTGTCTGGAGAGAGGTATTGCTAACTTAACTATTGAAGAGAGCAGTCAAATCTTAATACTGCTGTTGAAAAATACAGAAGAAATTATTCCTAACTTAGCTGTTGAAAAAAAAGAAGCAGAAGTCCTTACCAACCCGTGGCATAACACAGCAGTAATCTTAACCAAGCTATTTAATATAATAATAAAAGTTTTTAATTCAGCTTTTAGCATACTATGAATTTAGCACAAAAAATGATTTGTACAATGAAAACTATGTGCTAAGTTCAGTTAAAACCTAGGCATCATCTTCCTCCATGTAATCCACCTTCACTGGAAGAAAATGTAGGAAGGTAAAAAACCATTAAGCAGTCTGCAACCTTGCTTTCAGCCAAGAACATGAGTCTGTCTACATCTGTCTCACCTGGAACTTTAAAAAAACCAAATGGACAAAATGTGCTATTTTTTCAATTATCTGGAATTGCTACAGACAAGAAAAAGGACACTTTAACCATGCCATGTCTAAAAAGCCTTCACGCAGAAGCTCAATTCAATAGGAAACTGGAATTAAAAAGAGGACTCCAACACTAAAGCCATGGCCAGAGATTTTTTTTTTTTATGTGTGCACACTATAATTTTATTAATAGAAAATCTTTTTTTTTTTATAAATATATTAAGTTTTTTTCTCTCTCTCTCTCAATTTTCCCTCTGGGTAGAGTCAAAGATGGCTATCTGATTTTTGAAAATATTTAACAAACTTTTAGTCATTTTTAAAGAAATAACTTAATGAATTGAAAATTAATCCATGAATAAAAATTAATTGATAGGTTAATATAATTTTATCAAACTGTATATTTATTTATTTTTTTATGTTTGAAATTATCTACTATCATGTCGTTTTTTTTTTGTTAATTAGATATTAAATAATAGTTTTCAAAAAAAAAAAATTATTTCTAGTCTTAATCACTTTATTTTATCCAATTCCTGTTTCATGAAGTGTTGTGTATGTATAACCTTATATCATAACAGGTTCAAGGATTTAGTTTTTTGTTTTATTTTTGATGATACCAATAAAGTGAGTTATTTAGAAGTAAGGGAAGTCTATGAATTGCTTAAGATTATTCATAATAAGCTAATTTATTTATTTATTTCCCTCTTGCTCTCAGTAATAAATTATAGAATTCTTGCTTCCTGAGCTAGATTTCTGCATAACAGTTATATGAGATAGGGATATTGTATTTAGTTTATGGTCATCCAGATGATGATGATGATGATGATTCCTGGAATGTCGCAAAGAGGATATTCTTCAACGTCCATGTACTATATTTTAGTTAATTTAGTCTCTACTAGAAAATTAAGTATAGTTGGTCTGTACATTAATGGCACTAAGTGGCCAGAGCATTAATGATGATCAGCATGTTTTAATATCCCAGCATTATTTTTTTTGTTGTATTCTTATGGATTAGCACTTAAGTTAGTGCATGCAAATTATGTTTAAATAATTGCCCCAAGCTGGCAAAGACTTAATAGTTAGCCTGGTCTACAGAAGACCCATTTCCAATCTAGTCACAAGATAGACTGTTGATTTTATTCAGATTTATTCTGATGTAGTTTGATTGATGGATCATTCATGATGATGAATGATCATTTTGGGGAGAGCTGGTGAAATTATAGTTATCTATGCTGATCTCAGAATGATGTATTATGCTCATCCCTTTTGAGATTAAATTTTATTTTTTTCAACTTGAGAATAAAAATACAATTCCTCAGATCCCTGATGGTTTAAACCCCAATTTTCTGTAGAGTTACAAAAGGCTAACCAATTTAGGGCAGTCGATGTTCATTACTGGTTACCATTAACCTCAGATATGACCTGCATTTCCTCATAGCGTTACAATATATATAAAATATCAATTAATTTAACTTAATACTTGGCTAATGACAAATGAATGGAAAATTTTATAGTATACATTTATACAGGATTTTTTTTTTCTCTTCCTTGTACAAATGGAATTATTGTTATAAAAGGTTCTGGTTAACTTTACATAAAAGAGATAAATGTCAGTATTATGTATACAATGTAGATTGAAGTTGTAAAATAGTTCCAACACACTGAAAAAAGCAAAAATCAATATTTTGTCAAAAAGACCTTGTCTGCATTATTATTATTATTATATATATCTATATAAGTATTATTTTTATATAAAAATATTTTAAATGATATCGTATGATTTATTTAAATATATGAAAAAGTAGCATAATGAATTAAACTTTCCATTTTTGATGATGTTAAATTTAATATTTTAACGGATTAATTATAATGTAAACAAAAAAATAAATGGGGCTATTTCCATGTAATAATTAAAAACAATTTGTTATATAAAAATTCATGCATACGATAATTTTTTAGTTTTATTTATTTAAAACATTTTTAATTGTGTATGTGTGATAATAAAAATATATATTAATATGTATGTTTAAAAATATACCTTCACTGCTATCCCAGCCAAAACTTCTCGTCAATTCAGTAGTTTCAATAGCATGTTTTTTACTAATCTAAAATTTAAAAGTGATTTATAATATAATTATTAAATTCTTCATTATTTTAAAACTACAAAAAAAAATGCAATTATATACAGTTTTTACATTTAAAATTATTAATGAAATCATAATGAAAGAGAAATTAAATTCTACGATATACATAAATATTCAAATATTCATATATTTTTCTTTTGAACTACTACATTAAAATAAAAACTTAGTAGAAAAAACTTTTTTATTTTTGCATATCTACATATTAGATAACACAAAAATTAGGCCAATGTCAAACAACTTTTATTATTTGGAGAGACTACAATCAAATTAAATAAAAAATGTAATTTGAAGATTTTCATATTTACAGATATTAATAGTTACTAAATATAAAAATTTGAATTTAAATCTTTTATATATATTTTTCTTTGGCTATTTTACATATATTATTGCTGAAAATAGTAACTGCTTATATTATTTTTAAGTCAATAAATATCACATGATCATCTTTCTTATGCTTGCTTATAACTGTTATTAAAACAGGCAAAACTCACTATACGTATTGCCACTCACTGCAAGCTAGAGTAATCAATGGATGCCAGAAGGTGTGTGCACAAAATCCCCACTCATTCAATATTCCCAGACTAGTTTCTGGCTTGTGGCCTTCGTCAGTGAGAAGCCTTGGATCTGAGATACTGGATGAGTAAGCACTAGATGGGGATTTTATGTACAAGCCTTCTGGCATCCATTGATTACTCTAGCTTGCAGTGAGTGGCAATACATATAATGAGTTTTGTCTGCTTTAATATATTATTTTTTAACAATAAAGATTAATCTAATAGTTAAAAAATTTTTTCCCCAAATTTGCAAAGATTATTTTAAAGCGGGGATGGAAACCTCAGACCTGTGGCCTAAATTTGTCCCTCGAAAACTCTCAATCTGGCCTTTGGACATTTTTTAAATGTATATAAAACAAATACCGAATTAAGGAGAGTTAAGTAAAATAAAATATTTATTTTCTCTCCCCAACCTTTATAAAAGTTCTAGTTCATTCTCTATCAGTGGTACAATATTCCAAAAATTTATGTATATTGTGTGTGGTCTATCTGACTACAGATTTAACCTGATGACATTTTGTTTGATTTTACAGTTATTTGCATTTATTTTATTTTTTTGGTATTAATACCTTTTTTTTTATTAGAATGGCAATGCATATTTTTTTTATACAAAGAAATAGTAAATTCATGTGCTTGATATATTTGAAGTATTTCAAATAATAAAGAACCCAATATTAAGAGGCATTATTTACTAAAACATTTTTATAACAACAAGAGAGTTGGGGAAGAAATAAATATTAAAACAGAAAACTTGAAAAAGAGTTTCATTGAGAAACTGATGTTTTATAAAAAAAGACAAACAAGTCAGAAAATTCTGTGAAAGCAAGTTAAATTATTTTTTAAAAAAATGAAAAGCAGAAAATTAAAAACTATTTTCTGAAGGGAAGTTTATAAAAGACTCTATCCTAACTATTGTAGAATTAATTTACCCAGAACATAAAAAGAAATTCGAAATCATTAATAATAATATTACTTTATTTTTAATTCACAAAAAAAATTATGGCCCTCATTTAAAAAGGGAAAGTTGAAATTGATCTTCCAGTTGAAAAGATTTCCCACCCTTAATGATTAGAAGTAAATTAATTTAATTTTTGATCAAATATAGCAGGTTAATTTTTAAGTCGATAATTTTGTACAGACTCAAATGATATTATAATATCCCAATAGCCCTTGGCAGAAAAAAAGGTTCCCCATCCCTGTCTTAAAAATATATGAATATATAGAACTATAGTATTTAGTATTTGATATTTTCTTTTTTTATGCAATTTCTTATGTTAATTAATAATTCTCCTCTTAATGGAAAATATTTATAAACTTGCATAAATACTGCTTTAAAATTAATATAGATATAATTCATCTGGCCTAGTTCTGCTTTGACATTTAAACTTAACAAATTTAATTTGCATTGTAATATTTTTGATTCTAAAAATTCATGCTTAAAATCATATCATTTGTGTTTTATGATCAATTAACAGTTTGAATTATAAGAATTCTTTTAATGCTTTCAAAATAATTCAATGCTTACCTGATATCTTTGCATCATATCAGAAAAGTACACAAGCCTCTCTTAAGCTATAAATTTTGCTTACTATGTTGAAATAACAATTAGAAACATGACTTTTAAAATTCAAGAATACTTTAAAAATGAATTACTAAAAAAAAAGATAATACCTTCCTTAAGAATAAATAAGTTGGGTATATTAGTACGAGATATGTTTAAATATATTTGGTGAGGTTTACTAGAGTTTAGACTCTCAACTTTTGATTTAAATTGAAATTTTGGATTTAATATAATACAGAGGGAGAAAATATTTAATCCTCCTTTTCTCTATGTCAATACTAACCCCTTTATCTTTACAATATGCACATATATTTCCAGATAATATATAGGATTGCTACTTATCTAAGTTATAGTTGTAAGTGCATATCTAAACTATTTCAGTTACTTCATTTTTGTTTACATAATATTGGTTGGTTAATCATATCTGTAATAGGTAAATTAATTCATGAAATCACTTTTTTTATATTTGGCTAATTTATTAATCAATTAAATAATAAAATTATAATAAATAAAACACACACACACAAAAAAATAGTAATGAGCACTTGATTTGCAAACAAAACTGAAAAAAATTGTATGATATAAATTAAAATGATTGATATCCTAACTCATCCTCCTCAAAAAATGAGAAAGTATTAGTCGTATATTTCCAAATCCATTAATTAAATAATGTTCAATGGAATACAATACAATAAAAAAAGTAATGAAGAGATATTGCAATTCACTGTAATTTTCAAAAGACATAATTGAAGTTTCAGATTATGATAATTTTATTATAATTTTGGGGAAATCTTATGTCAAAGAAAGATTTTTATTTTGTACATTTGGTATAATAAAAATTGTTATTTGAACAAATGTCTTAATATTGAAATGTGAAGACAATTATAAATAATCGAAAACAAATATATTATATGACATAAATAATACTTTGGCATAATCATCAGAGCATTAAGATAATATTTTTTTAGAAAAGGTAAGGCAGTATTTTAGATAAATGGCATTCTATAAATAGCAACTTATTGTAGTTTTGTCCTAAATACTTCCAAATTAAAGCAAAAAAACTATTGCTACATTTATTCATTTGACCTTACTTTATAATTAAAAAAGTTTTGTAAATTCTTAAATACAAGCAAACAATTTATTTGATAAAACATTCTCCATTGGATAAAAAAAAAAAAATTATGTTAGTGTTAAAATAATTGTGTTATACTATTTAAATGTAATACAGAAAAAACTAAAAATTTACCATTTATTAGATAAATAATTAAATTAATTAATATTTAATGGTCCACTTAAAAAAAGTAGATGGACGAATTTTCATGCCAACAAATGTAATGTACTAGTTTATCTGAAAAAACACAAAAACAAATGTTCCATATTGTTCACCGTAAATATGATGTCATTTAATAAACAGTTAGAAATAATTCATATTCAATAATATTATAAAGATGGTTTACAAATTATTTTTGTTGCTTCCATGTGATATATTTGACATAAACTGAATCATTTTCTGAGTTAATAATTTTAAATAAAAAAAACGTTTCGTTTTTGCTATTCACTTAGTTCTTAAACATTTTATTTTTCCAAAATTGTCTTCTTTAATAAAACACATATATATTTTACATGTAATTTATATGTATGTTCTCTGCTTGAAGGCAAGCAGAGGTAACTAGACAACAGAGTATTATGACTAAGTAATAACACTTGATCATCATCTTTGGGGATTTGCCACTCTCTCAACATAATTTATTATACACACACACACACACACAAAACCTCATATCATGTGATGACTGTATTCATGCATTATACTAAAAACTTCTTATAAAAATGGACAGGTGTGAATTCTAATAAAATAAGAAGTGCATTAATATTTCAGCATATAAATGCTGAGATTATGAAATGAAAGTGGCTTTAAAACTTGAAAGTCAGTACATATGAAAAAGCTTGAAGTCAAATAGACTGTAGTCTAAAAACAGATGTGAAAGATGGATAATAGTGTAGTAACTAAAACATTGTAAATCTAAAGCATTAGCATAGTGAAATATACTTGACATAGAAATCATTTTCAAAATATTTTTTCTTCTACACAAAGTCAGTATTTATAAATTAAAACTTTTTTTTAATACTTTATTTTTGAAATAATGGGTTAAGAAACATATAAAAATATTAAATTTTTATTTCAATCTATATATAATTATATACAGTATTAATAATATAAAAAATTGAATAAACAAAGATAATATATTGATAGAAGATAATTTTTATCACATATGATTATTTTGAATAAATATTATGACAATTCATTCATAAATCAATTATTTTAAAATAATATTTATTTTATTTATTCTGAAATAAATTTAAGACAAGTGCTTTACAGTTTAAAAAAATTATCATACTTGTAACTGGAGAAATAGCTTTTGTAACTGATAGGGAATACTTTTAATCCCTTCTTGTTCTGAACCATCAAATTCCCACCTAAAAAATTCAGAAAATATGTCAACATTATGACAAAGCAATCAATCAATTTAGTAAATACATATATCAAATGCCATACAAATATTTTATTAATTTATTTTCATAATATTAATTATGACAATTAAGGTTCACCAAGCTAAATTTATTATCTATGTAATCACTAAATCTTTATTAGTTAACATTTGAATAACCATTTTACATATATGTTTGCTTCTGTATCAGATATGAATAATCATTTTCCAGCAGCAGCTCTCGTGAGATATTGCTAATCATAAACAGGACCAAATCATTAAAAGAAATATATTTAATAAACATTATGTTTATTACAAAATCTACTGATTTTTAACGAACACATACATAATTGTATTGCTACTCAAATATGCAAAGGTGAGAATATAAATTAATTCAAGCAACAAATAAATCCAAATATGTTAATAAAATAATTCATAAGCTAGATTCCCAAAAAATCATTTAAATGAACTTATAAATAATGCCTATCTTTTGTATATCTAAAAAAATAGTTTGGCATTGATATAATAACTTAGGTGTTACAATTGTGTTCATTTAAATAATTATTTTGAAATCTAGCTTGTGAATTATCTTAATAATGTATTCACACTTGTTTGTTCCAAGAATAGGTTTTAATACAAAGTAAACCAAAATAAAATTATTTTTAAAGAAGGTTTATATATGTATATCATCATGATCAACCATTATCAATCCATTGCAGGATGAAGATCTCTCCAAGTTCAATCCATCTTCTCTGATCTTTAGCTTCTCTTCTCCACATCATCCCTACATACTTTCTTATTTCATCCATCCATCTCACATGTGGTCTCTTTCTGGGTTCTTTACAATCTCTTGGAATCCAGTTTAAGATTTCAATTGTCCATCTGTTATCACCTCTTCTAGCAATATGTCCAGCCCAACTCCACTTCAGTCTTAATTTTTTCAATGAGATTAGTAACACCTGTTTGTTCTCTTACCCATATATTATGTTTTTGATCTCTTCTTGTTACTCTCAACATGCATCTCTCCATAATTCTTTGAGTGGTCTGAAGTCTCTCTATTGCTCTTTTATTAAGTGTCCAAGTCTCAGATCCATAAGAGCTGGTAAAACACATTTATTAAAAACCTTCCTTTTCAAACACATAGGCATATTTCCTTCTAGTATCAAGTTATTTCTACCAAAAGCACTCCAACCAAGTTTAATTCTATGATTAATTTCATCCATTATGTTTCCATCTGTATTAATAATCTAACCAAGGTATTTGTAGCTGTTAACTTCTTCTAACTCATCATAATCAATCTTTATTTTCATATTTTGAAAAAATGCATTAAACATTACTTTAGACTTTTTAACATTTATCTTTAGTCCTACTTTCATCTGATAACTCCTGCAATATTTCCTGCAGCTCTAAAGCATTATTTGCAAAAACAACTACATCATCTGCAAAATCTAAATGACTTAAATAATCTCCGTTTACTTTCACTCCTTTAACTTCCCACTTTAATCCACAAAATACAGAGCACTGCTGTAAAAAGTTTTGCAGATATGGAGTCACTCTGTCTTACACCCTTCTCAATGTTGACTTTCCTAGTATCATTATGTAATCTAATTGTTGCTGTTGCATTTTTATAAATATTCTTTAAAATATGACAATACCCTGGATCTATACCTTGATGATCCAATACTTTAATCATTGAAGAAATGTTTATAGAATCAAATGCCTTTTCATAATCTACAAATCCAAAGCATAATGGCAACTCATATTCATTTGTCCTTTCTATAACTTCTCTCAATACATGGATATGATCTACTATACTAAAACCACTTTTAAATCCAGCTTGTTCTCTTGGTGGTGGAAATCCAATGTTCTCTGTAGACGAGTTGTAATTATCTTGGGAAAAAATTTGTATAAAACTGATAAAAGACTGATAGGTCTGTAATTCTAATATCTTCTTTATCACCTTTTCTAAATATTAATATTAATACTGCATTCTTCCAATCATCTGGTACATCTTTATCATTTAGACATTTGGTATATAACTTTGCTAAAAAAAAATTATATTTCTTCACCTGCTTTTTTTGATATATCAATTATAATTCTATTGTTATCTGGAGCCTTTTCTTTCTTCATAAATTTAATTGCATGTTTCACTTCTTCATTAAAATTCTGGGCAATTTGGAAGATATAATAGATATAGGAGGTACTTGTTCTTTATTACTATATAATTCTTGATAGAAATCTTCCACCCATTTCATGATATCATCTCTCTTTTTAGTAATAATTCCATCTTTTTTTGTTATTGCAGATATAAATTTCATACCAATATCAAAATGTTCTCTTGAGACTTTTATTCTCTTCTACAGCTTTCCTTGCTAGTTCACAATTATACTTTCCTATATCATGCTCAACTCTCTTCTGTACCATTTTACAAAATTCAAGATATTCAATCCTTTTTAATGCATCATTTTTTGTATATCTTAATATTCCTTCTTTTCTTCATAAATCCTCTAGTCTCAGTAATTTTATTGGTCAATTGCTGCTTTTTTCTACAAGCTATCTTTGTTGTAGTTTTTAAAAGTGTATCAGTTATTTTCATATTAATTTCATTCAAATCTGAATTATGTTCAAAATCTACTAATACTTGAAACCGATTTGTAAGTTCTAATTTAAATTCATTAGAATGTTTCTGAAAATTAGGAATATCAACTGCAAATATTGTTTTTCTTAATAATTTTTGTCTCTCTAGTTTTGCATTAATACGTATCATACATCTTGCTAATCAATGATCATGACCTGTGTTAAATTTATTAAGAACATTACAATCTTGAAATATGTATTTTCTGTTAGTCAAAATATAATCCAATTCTGCTGGACCTTCATTTGGATGCTTCCATGTCCATTTCCTTTAAACATTTTTCTCAAAAAAAAAAATTCATAACGTAAAGTTTTTCTTTTTCTGAAAACTCCACAAGTCTATGTCCTCTCTCATTTCTATTACCATAACCAAAATTGCTTACAGCACTTTTATTTTTCATTTGTTTACCAATTCTAGCATTAAAGTCTCCCATAACAATTTTAAAATGTTTATTCTGATCAAAAGGCTTTTGTACATCCATATAAAAATCTTCTACTACTTCATCACTATAAGAACTTGTTGGGGCATAAACCTGAATTATATGCATTTGGTATCTGCTATTAAGTTGTTTAAATAATTTTGCCACTCTGTTTAAGATGGCAAGAACCGCTTCTCCCTTCATATGGAGCAATATTTTTATATACGATTCCTTAGCCAGACAGATGCACATTCCTGTACTGGACGAGGATCACTTTTTTAATAATATCATGCTACAGACATACATTCCTGACAGCATAGTTTTATATTAACATCTTCATGTTACATTGGTTATGTCTGTATATCAGGAAGCTAGCGTTGGTTTAACTGTGAATTTTTAGCCCAAGGTTAAATGTTTTGAAAGTCTTTATATGCATATTCTATGTAATCTATATATGCTTAACACTATAAAATATTAAATTACACAAAAAATTCCATCTGTGCATATTAAAATAAATGATTTAAATCTATCTAATAATGTTAAATAATCTAATCTTTAAATCTGTTTTATAAACGTTATGTGCGTAATAAATGTTTGTCTTATTAGTACTGGCAGTGACATTATTTTACCTCGACTAATACTTTGAAATATATATTTAAAAAAATAAGTTTGAAATGTTTTATAAAACTCATTTCCTCCATGAGCTAGTGGCTAGGGCTATCAGTCAATAAAAGTTGAATCTTACCCATACATATCTGCCTGTTGTATAAATTTTCTAGGTTCTAATAGCCTAGTGGCACCCTTTTACGGCAGATAGGGAAAGAGTCTCAGCCTGACCGTTATAATATATATGTATTTGGAAAATGTATTTACAATCATTTAAATGTCATTTTAATGTTTATTAGTTCTGTGAATAAGTTTTTACTGAACTTGCTGTGCATGTTAAATTCTTATCCTACCATTATAATTCTAGATGTAAATTTATGTTTTGACATAAAATTCAATGAGAAAGATAATCACTTTGTCACAATTATAATACTACTAATTCAAAAAAATGTTTCCAAAAATTTATTTCACTGACTCAGCAAACATTACAGAATATAAGAACTGTGACTATCTCCATTCTATAATTCAAATAGTTGCCTTTGAAATTCATTTCCTAGAACAGATCTAATAATTTTAAATGAAATACTCCAAATAACTTTGTATTGAGACTCATGCTGAATAACACTTGATGAGGAAAAATTCAATAGCATGTCTAAAAATGACAAGTTCCACAATCAACAAAGCCTTTGTTTGGCTAGTTCGAAAAGCAAAAATTCAACATGTTATACAAATTTATCAAAAGCAGTAAAAATATATAAAATACTAAAGTTATAGCAATTCTTCATGTTTACGAATCCAAATGTCTAAAGATCCCAAAATTAGCAAAAGTCAAAAATACAAAATATTTATTTTTGGCTTTCACAAATTGGATTACTGATTTCTTGCCATATATCAATATTTATTTAAGCAAGTCTAATAATTTTAATAATCCTGTAAATACAAAAGAATTATTAAATATATAGTTAAATATATAGTGCTAAGAATATATATATAATAAAGAATTATGAAATAATAAATTTCTAATGTCCATGCTGTGAGAATGATTAACAACAAATCAGATCTTCTAGAAACATCTTAATAAACTTGCAAATAACACTCTCTCTCAAAACAATACCAATCCATCAGTCATACAAAAATTGGACTGACTGATGAATTAGAATTGATTTGAGAGAGGGAAATATTTGGAAATTTGTTTAAATGATTCTCAAAAATCTGACTTAAAAATGATTCTTATGGTATATATATTTGAAATTTATTATTTCAGACATATTATTTATACAATAAAAAAAAAAGGCTTTCTATTAAGGCAAAAATAATAAGTAACCAGTATAAACAAGCCTTGTGATGTTAAAATAAAGCGAATTTGTCAAGTTATTTTGGCATGAGAATCTGTTGAACTCTTTCAGATCTTGCTGCTGAATAGACACAGCCTTACATCTCATTATTAATCTTTATGTCCAATGAGCTAAATACTAAACAATGTAAATTTAACATTTATAACCTCCCACTTCCGCAAAAAATATTTTTGCCATTAATACACAAATTGCACTGTCACAAAGCTCATTTTAAAGTTTGTCTGAAGGTTTGTAATGATGGCATTTTAGTATTAATTAGAAAAATTTTAAACTTTATTTAAACTTTCTAAATACATTCAAATATTAGTAATAGGACACAGGTTAATATTTGGCATAATGTTTCAAATATATTCAAAAATTCAAAAGTCCAGGTTCAATTTCCATGCTAGTAGTGTCAATCAGCCAGCAATATCTGAAGAAGATGGAAGAATAATACCACTTGAAACCTGTGTTAAATACTAAATAAAGTTTAAATTTTTTCTAAAGATATTCAGTTCTTAATATTAAATTATGGAAATAGTCCAACAAATAATTAATATTTAAAGAAGTATTTGTAAAATGGGATTGAATATAACAATAATCATTATTCAACGCTACGGAATATACAAATTCATGCTGAAAGTTCAATTTTCTTATAGAAAATAAAACAAATAATAGCAATTATATATGGTATTCCTATTTAGCAAAGTATCTTAGATCATCTGATATGTACATAAGCTTGTTTACAACCTAAAAATTTCAATCACATTAATTCGAGTGATTTGAATTAATATGACTTCTCTTCAATAAAAAATACTCAGATATTTCTAACCAAAAAAAGTTTATTGGCATCAAGATAGCATATTTTTTGATAACTAAATATAAATACTCTGAAAATAAAAATATCAATAAAAAAAAAGAAAAGATCTAAATCAGCATTTCCCAACCTTTTTTGGCTCGCGTACCACTTGGTAGTACATCACGCTAAATTGTACCACTTCGTAAAAATGATTGTATTTCATGAAATTTGTTATTGCGAGTGTGTTATTTTATTTGCATTATAAATATTATAGGGATTCACATCTCATAATGAGACAAATTACATTGAAACACGCCTAAACGTCACGCCAGATTATAAACTCACTGAAATTATAAACTCACTGTAACATATTTATATGTATGTGTTTGTTCGAAGTTACATATTTTTTCTAAAATAATTTATTAAAGATTACATTATTACATTAAAGGTTATTTGGTACATATTTTGTTCAAAGTGTTTTCTCATTCCTTCATTTGGTTTTCCCGAATTTGAGTCTGTTTTCTCTTTTTTGGAGCATCTTGCTATTAGTTGGGCCATGGAGAGGATAAATCCAGCATGTCCCAAGTCATGGTAAAAATAACCTCAGGGGTTATCAGACTATCTCTTGTTCTTGTTTTCTTTATATTGTTCAGCATGAAGTTAATAGGATTAAAATTTTGATGATTAAATACTAGCTTACATCTAGTAATCCACAATAGATGATCAAGAATTAATGAGAGTCTCATTTCTGGCTATGATCCTTTTCTGATACATTCTTTCAAATTAAATAATTTAGATTGATTTGCCTTGATCCGACTCATTATTTATCTACTATTTTGTCATATTTCGTTTGCTAATAAATGGTTTTAATAAAAACACAAAATTATAAAAAAACAATTAGTATATTTTCTTATCATAATCAAATATTTTTATAAAATAAATTTAATGAGATCTTTGTGCTTGTTTCAAACAACATAATTTTTTGAAATTTGGTTCAAAAGATGGGAAGTATACCCTTAAGTCTACAGCTGCGTTCAATCTGTTTCGATACTTATTTTTTAAAAAAATATATGAAGAAAAAGCTCTTCCTACTAATTCCGTATTAGTAAACGGTAATAATAATTTAAGAGCTTTCTCAGAAAGTTGTTCATATTCTTTAATGTTTAACCAAAAATTAATTAGATTGTGTCGTTTGAATTCTACTTGTAAAGTTCTGTCACATGATAATTCTATTAAATTTTTTTTATCCTTTATTGATAATGATGTAGCTTTTTCTAAATTTTCTGCATAGAAGGGGTTTGAAATCCAATTATCATTTGTGTTTCGGGTTTTGGAAAATATTCCATGAAAGACAATTTTAATCCTGTTAAATGTGCTATTATATTTTCTCATATATCTTGAGACAGACTAACCTTATTTTCAAACAAAAAAATATGTAGAGTTTGATTGTTTTCGATACTTATATATATATTACTGTTTCCAAAAATCTAATTTCTTAATCATACTTTCAATTTTGTCATTAACATTAAAGATCGTTATCGACTGTACATATTAACAACTTTACTGTATATTATTATTAATTAAAATAATTTTAAGAATTATAGGAAAAAACGTTTTTATATTTTTATGATTTAATTTTTTTTTTTTTATGTCCGCCATTATTGATTATTTTTCGTGTACCACCAACCAGCAACTCGCGTACCACTGGTGGTACGCGTACCACAGGCTGGGAAACACTGATCTAAATGATAAATTTTTCTAAGAAATGATTATAAATAATTATAATGATCCATTTATCTTTTAATGAAAGATCATTTATCCAACTTTAGTGACTCCCATTCATTTTTATAAAGCAATATTTTACCAAAGAATAGTAGCAAATAAGATCTGACATGCTACCTTTTGATGCACCTGATTAAATTCAAAGATTGACATAATATTTTTTAGTGTAAATAGTTAGGAAAATTTATTTATCACATTCTTTTCAAATTGACTGATTTTAAAAAAACCAGAAATATAAATAAATGCATCCTGTAACAAAAAAACCATTGGATCTTAATATTCATAAAACTTTGATGTTATCCTTCATTATTATCTCCAATTCTATTTATAATCTTCCTTGGACTTAAAATTTTGCATTAATCAATAAGCAGAAAATAGTAAAGAAGATAATTTCCAAATCACTAATTTGTAGTTTACTTTTGAATATTATTAAAATAGTAATAATAATAAATCAAATGTGATAAACTTTTTTTAAAAAAAGTTTGAAAGATTAAAAAAAAATTTCAAAGATTAATTTTTCATAAAATAGAAACAAGAGTTTCTTTTGTTATTTATTTACTTTTTTCTCATATTTGTAACAATTTGAATTATACAAAAAAAACATATAAATATAATGATTATTACTATTATTTAAATCATAGAACTTTCATTATTTCTGGAAATGAGAAATTATATATATATAGTCTCTTTCAACATCCATAAGCAATAGTTTTATTAAGTTAATTAAAAATAATAATAATGAAAATATTATAATCTGCACATTATTATTATTTTAAAAATTGTCACAACAGCTCTCAAAGATACAAAATCTAAGATAAACGAGATATCATAAAGTCATCACCTGGCCACTTAGGTGGAGAATTACATTTATGTATCTATTTTGTTTAAAGATTTAGAATAACTTAATCCAAATTACTGTGACCATGAAAAATTCTCTGTCAAAGACTATATTAAATTCATGTTTCATTTATATAAACTCTTTTATAGCACATACCCACACCCACACACACAAGTTGCATTTAAAAATACAAAGCAAATATTCAAGCAAAAATTATACATTACCTATACAATGCATTTCTGAATTCTGGAGTCATAAATAATGTTTGCAATAAACTGTTTAAATAACAAGTCATGGCTTGATTTACTAATCCTACATAACCTAAAAGAAAGAAAAAAGTATATTTGTATTTATAATAAGTAATAACTGGGTTATTAATTAATGTAATCAATTAGCAAAGCAGAATTTATCAAGATATCAGCTTACAATTCTATAATTTTATTTTAGCATAGGAGTTTATTAAAAATCAACATTTCCAATTGATTATAAATATATGTAAAATAATTTTAAATTATACAGAAATACTTTAGATTACATTGTAATCATTATTAACTGATTTCACACAGACAACAAGCAAATGTCATGATTTTCCAAAAACTCTGTAGATCAATATTAGCAGAATGTTTATTTATTATAGAATCTTTAACTTTATTTATAAGAATTTGCTCTTTAATTTTTCTCTTTCTATGATATCTTTGTTCATGTAATTTTCTTGTGATCTGAATTGAAGGTAAATTTTAAATTACAAGATTTTTCAAGGTTAGAGAAAACTGAAGCAGTATTAGACTGATTATTTGTTATAATTTTAAATTTATTTTCAATTCAGATCACACAAAAATATTACATGACAAAAAAAACATTCTAGAAAGAGAAAAATTAAAGAGCAAATTCTGATAAATCAAAAAGATGATCCTACAATAAATAGATAATCTGCTAAAGTTGATCTACACAGTTCCTGGAAAATCACATCTGCTTGTTGTCTACGTAAGTTCAGTTGATAATGATTATAGCATAATCAAAGATACTTCTATACAAGTTCTATATTATTATAATTTATTTCTCACTATAATCATAATTAAAACAATTATATAAAATATATTTTTAGCAGATAATTTATTATATATATATAATATTCCAATCAAGAATCAGAAAAAAGATGAATTTCTAAATTCCTAAATTTACTTAACAATTCCAGATTGCAAACGAAGATTGTTTTCTCTTTTTTATTTGAGTTTACTAATAGTTGCAGTTGCAATAGATACAGATAAATGATTGATTTGGTTATAATAGTCTAAGTCACTATACATAATTTCAGGGGGAAGGGAGATTGTAATCAATCCTTTATTCTTATTTACAATGACCGAACAAAATATATAACAGAAATTAGCACTAAATTTGTGACATCTTGTAGCACAAAAAATAAAAATATATACTAATGTAAAATTTTTATTTCTTATTGATGAGAATTTCATATATCTGTAAAATGTCAGCAGATCAAAATTTAAATATTGGTAACAATTAGTTGAAACATTATTACGTGAATGAGACTCTCGAGATTGATGACTGCATTCATTAAACATGGGAAAACAAAACTTTCTAGGTTCAATTATTATTTAAAAGAGATGCTTATTGAGAGAAACTGACATTATAGTTGTAACCAAAATATGCAAAAAAAAAAAAACATTTATGTCTGAGATGCCATTTCAAAATTAATGTTTATTTATATAAATGAGACAATTGACTGGAAACATGTTATATAATTGGATAAAGCACTATTTTAATTTTTTCTAATCATCATCAGGATTTATGTTTGGCTAATAAATGTTAAAAGAAGTCTATCAACCAAACTGCCTTCTTTCAACTGTAAAATATGATGGTAAAACTGTTATGATTTGGACAGCTATATAACATTCTCTTGGCTCACTCATTATTCTAAAGACACATTATAATTGCAAACTATTTAAATCTTTGGAAAATCAGGTATGATGACAGAATGAATGCTACTTTTAGACAAGTCATCTTTCAAGATTATAATACTCCAACTTATTCTATACACATAATTAATTGCTTTCAAAAAACAGAAGAATACTGTTATAATCTCCATAATTTTAATAACTGTCTGATTTTAATATTTTTTAATGTCTGTGGGCTATTTTTAAACAGTGAATGAAAGATCAATATCCGTAACTGATATTGCCCAAAGAATTTAAGATTTTTTCCCCATGAGGAATAGCTTAATATTACTCTAGATATTTGATTAGTCATATAATTCCATCATATAAAAAATACAAGCAGTTCTTGATGCAAATATTGATCGTATATCACATTAATAAAGGTATTTACAGTTGCTCCTATTATCTTATTCAACTCTTGTTTTATATCTACAATGTTTTTACCTTAAGTATTCGAACATTATTACAAAATAATTATTTTTATATTATTAAAATAGTAAAAAAGGGGGGTTATGGAAAGGGCAAACATAATTCAATTTGATCAAAGTATTTAAATCAGTGAATAAATTTTTGGCAGAATATATATACTGCATTTACTAAGAAAATAGTAATAGCTTTTATATACAAAATATGAATTCAACTGAAATGCTGTATATTAGTTTTCTCAACATTAGAATTTCCACTTTAAAAAATAACACTTCTGAATTTAAAATTAAATATTAAGATCCAAATAAATCTGATAACCTCTTTATTAATGTCTATACATCTATATAAAAATAAATCCCACTAATCTTAAATCTTATTGTTTTTTACACTTGATTCATATTTATGCAATTCTCAAATGAATTTACTTCAAGCTATTTGTTATGTATGTAGTGGTACTCGATTTTGTATTCAGGAAGTCCTTGAGCAGAAAGAATATCTGGAGCCTCATTTAAAAATATAAAAGATAATAGAAAATTTGCAATTCAAAATTTTCTATTATCTAATCTTGTATTTTCTTTTCATATTACTTCCTTAAGTATTTTTTGTAACAATGATTTTATTGTAATAAATAAATATGTACAACATTAATATCAGTAACAAAAAAATATAATTTAAAAAAAAGGCAAGATGGTAACTATATATATATTTATTTAATAAATGAATTATCCAACACATATTTTTATAATAAAATTATTCAGATTTTTGATATAGCAAATTTATCAATGGTTCACTGTAATCCAACTGTTGGGGTTATATTGTTTTCAATAAACATTATTAATGAAGATAACGTCACAACATAAAAAATTGGCATGCCAGCTAAAATATATACAATGTATACACATAAGTGTATTATTGTAATAAATTTGTCATCACTTTTTTTAAAAAAAATTTAAGTAACATGTTTTTAAAAATGTGTAGACTTCCCCTAATGAAGGGCACAATGTTTCTGCCTTTGCAAAAACTCACAACTGAATGCTACAAATAAGTAAGTAATAAAATAATGTAATGCTATAATAAATACAATATATATTCTATAAACACTACTATAAAATTTCAGGTATTTATTATTTATTGATTTTATATTTCATATAAAGTTTAAATAAGATAGTAAAATATAATAAGTAAATAATAATGAAAATTACAATTTACTTATTTCATTCCAATTGCCAATTCTGAAAACTATTTATTGTAAATGTGTATCCAACTTTTTTAATAGTAGTACTACAAATGAACAACAAAGCAGTTCAATAACATAATCATTTATATATTTATAATTTTAATATTTATTTTATGAATTTGATTATAAAATTCAAAAGACATTTTAACTTTGATTTATTTATGTAAAATTTATTTGAAATAAAACAACAATAAAGAGAGACAGATAATAATAATAAAAACTGTTATTTGTTCAAGTTTATTTTGATTCTGGGATCATCAGATCTTAAATTCTCTGGATAATTCATGATTGACATTTTAATATCTCAAGATGGTAATTCTTAATTCTGACTCCTGAGTTTCCCTTATCAGTTTTTCCAGGTAGAAATACATAGCATGCTTTTATTAAGTATAATGCATCAGATTCAATCTGTATCATTAAACAATATATTAGTATTGTTTATTGTAAAGTGGTTTTATAATAAACCAGAATTCATACTTTTTTTCTAAATATTTTCTGTTAAATATAAATCCCTCTCATTCATCAATTTGATAATTATGATTAAATCTTTTAGATACCAATAATCTTCAATATTCAATGTAAAATATATAAAAATGTTAAAAATAATTCAATTTAAATGCTCTATTAACAAATATCGCCCAAAGCATCAGATTTGGTTATGTTAGACAGAAATAATCATAGCTTAATGGATCTTTACATATTTATTTACAGCAATTATAATCAATTGTTCTAATTATTTAATAGCATTTCATAATTATATATATCCTTATACATATATATAATCCAGCATGTATATAAATTAAATACTGCCTATTGCTATACTAGTAATTATAAATATGATAGAAAATCATATAACTTTATACTACTAGCCAAAAAACAACAAAATTTTACTAAAATTCTTCCACATCATAGTTTCATCTATTAACAAATAGACCTTTTCAAAAAAAATTTGACTAGATATATACAACAAATATACAAAAAACAAAATAGCCTTCCCATCATTCATTTCAAAAACAATCTTCCATTAACATCAAACAATGTCTTCATGAGATTGATAGTCTCAGATTCAAGAAAATTTATCATCAAAGTTTTTCTTTTATTCTTATTTTTATCTCAATTCTTTTATAAAAGATAACCTCTGCATTGTCAAATAATGTTTTATGACCTCTATTTTTTACTCTACTCTGATAAATTTTAGCTCTTTCATTAAGACTTAATTTAGTTTAACCTATATAAATTTTAAGATAACTACAAGGAACGTTATAAACTACATCAGCAATACATTTGCTATCAACAGATTGTTTTGAACTATTTAATAATGAATTTAAATCAAGGTTTTTCTTACAGGTCACTTTCATACCACCCAATAAAAAATTATTCTTATAAATCAATTTATAAATTGGTGACTTAAATGGTAGAGAAATAAACTCTGTAATCTTACTAATAATTAAATCTTTATTGTCAAAAGACTTATAGATATTTTTATTAAATATAATATTTATAATAAATTCATGATTATAACTTAAATCAATATAGTTAGAAGCAAATTGACTCCTCTGATTATAATCATTATTTTCAAAATTATTAAGTCTTCTATTCCTATAAGAAAAATTCAATAAAGTTTCAGTAATAGTATGAATACTGAACCCTACCATCTGATGGTGATCTTTTTCGCCCAATTCACATCAATATACTGATTCACGAGCCAACTGTTTGTTTACATAATATTACGGTAAAAGATTTTTTTTTCCAACCAGTTTTTATTATTTTTTCATCGGCGATAGTAAACCACCAAAGTTTTCTTTTTATTACATAATATTACGGTAAAAGATTTTTTTTTTTTTTGCAACCAGTTTTTAATTTTTTTTTCATCGGCGACGGTAAACCACCAAAGTTTTTTTTTTATTCCACCCGAGTTTTTTTTTGTTTTTAATAAACAAATACTTTGTTTTTAGATGGTCTAGGGGTGTTGGTTTGTTTGTAAATTAACGACTAACTGTCCGTAGGTTTCTTTACATAATATTACTTACAGTAAACCAAATTTTTTTTCACACGTTTTTTTTTTTTTTTTTGGTTCGTTTTTTTAAGAAACAAACATTTTGTTTCTAGATGGTGTATGGGGTGTTGGTTTGCTTTTAAATTATCTATTAATGCTCTGTCGGTATGTTTACACAAAAATATGGTAACAAACACTTTGTTGTTTTTAGATAGTGGATGGGGTTGTTTGCTTATAACTTACCTTCTTTTTTTTTGTTGTTGATGCTTTGATTTGCTGAAAGAGTTCAACAATTCGGTACTTTTGAATAAACCAACACTTGGTTTTTTAGAAGGTGGAGGGGTTTGTTTTGATTTTGAATTGTCAACTTGTTTTTTTTTTTAAATTTATTACAAGGCTTTTTTTTTTTCAAATCTTTACGCTTCAGAAAGCTTTATATGTAGAGAACAGTTCTTCCTTAATTTTTTGGGCCTTTAATTTTTAAAAAAGGCATAAACAGTTCGTTTTTAAAGAACACTTTTTTTTAAAGCCGGGGGAGGTGGAGTGGGGTAGCAGGGAAGGTTTGTTTTGATTTTTAATTATCGACTTCTTTTTGGATTTTCTTTTTGAACATTTTATTATGTTACCGCACAGTTCTTTATTATTATTTTATTTTTTTTGGTGGGGCCTTTTGAATAAACTCTTAAATGCTTCTTTTTTTGGTATAATAAAATATTATCTACTTTAACTGTTAATGAAACTTATCAAATATTACCTACCTACTTTATAATCATGTGAACAACAAAAACAACAACAATTTTCCCCATAAAATAATTTATTAAATCAAAAAGAAATGAAACTTTGGACGAGTTGTGAAACAAAACAAGTAAAAAAAAAAAAACACCACCATTTATGGGGGCATAAAAAACAGCAGCCATAAGTAACACGCAAATAAAATAACAGGGAAGCCTCAAAGTGTAAGTAACGGGATTTTAGAGCCTTCGAACCAACTTCCCCTATGCAGACCTACATAGGTAAGCTTACAGGAGTTTCTCTTTCTGGGAAAACACAATATTGCGCATCCACTTGTGTGGCCGGTCAGCAATTCACTCAGTTTCGACCAATTTGAACAACTTGCAGATGACATTTGACAGTTCTCGCACGGATTCGCGCATAAACGGGCATTTGCACGCAAAATCGGCAAACGTGAGTGACGACATGACAATTCTGAATATGGAATACTAATTCCAGTAAGCTTTCTAAAAAATTCCCAACAATGAATTTTTGCAGAGTTTCATCTCTTTCAAATACGGCCACCATCAAATCAGACCGTAGCGAGGTTCAAGAGCGCTCACTTGACGAATACTATCGCAATACAATGGGCATAGTATTTCATTATGTAATCATAGAATACACCACCCTCAGGCGGCCTGTTACGGCTCAAAAAACACCTCTTGTAGTGTCAGCCTAAGTTAAGACCACTAAAACGGTATATACATGTTTGTTTTGAGAAAAAGAGCGCCATCAGACAGTAGGGTTCAGTATTCATACTATTACCAAAGTTCTTATGAGTAAAAGGTTGATAACTATGTGGCTTTATCATATTTTTATTATAGGAATAGAAGGCTTAATAATTTTAAAAATGATTATACTCAAAAGAGTCAATCTGCTTCTGTCTATAGGTTATAATCATGAATTTATTAGAAATATATTTAATAAAAATATCTATAGGTTTGTTAATAATAAAGATTTCATTATTAGTGAAAATAATGAGTTTATTCCTTTATCATTTAAATCATCAATTTACAAATTGATTTATAAGAATAGCTTTTTATTTGGATGATATGAAGGTGTCCTGGAAGAAATGGCTTAATTTAAATTCATTATTAAATAGTTCAAAATAGTCAATTGATAGAAAATCTAGTCTTGGTGTAATTTATAAGATTCTTTATAGTTGTCATAAAATTTACATATACAAAGTAAATTAAGTCTTAATGAAAAAGTTAAAAATTCATAAGCGTAAAGTTTAAAATAGATATAATTCAGCTTTGTATATTCATGAATTGAATACAAGTCATAAAATATTATTTGACAATGCAGAAGTTATCTTTTATGAAAGAAGTAAAATAAAAAGAATAAGAGAAACTTTGATTATAATTTTTTTTTAATTTGAGGCCATCAAGTGAATGATGGGATGGCTATTTTGTCTGTTATATATATATATTGTATGTATCTTGTTAAATTTCACATGAAAAAGTCTATTTGTTAATAAATAAAACCATGGTTATGGAAAAATTTTAGTAAAATTTTGATTTTCAGCCTAGTATTGTAATGTTATATGATTTTTTATTTTATATATAGATATATCATCATATATGTAATATATAAAGAGCCTGCTAGTAGCTCTAAACAAGCTTATTTATTTTTTATTTTTTTCTGATAAATGCTGCAAGAGAAAGTACCTGAAGTCTTTATCTATGATTGCCCCTATTCCCAGACTGTTTTTGCGCTATGGCTCTTTTCAGTGACGAGCTAGGAGATTAGATTCAAAATACTAACTTAAGCCAAGCATTTATTTTAATTCTTAAATAGTAAGAAAAAGATCTAAATCTTCAGATGCCTACATGTCTTTAGTTAAAGAGCCTTAATAAATCAATGAGTGCCCTGCTGAGTTTAAAATAATGGCAGAGTGTTAGACTTTAAAGCAAAAAGTTTTAGGATCGATTCCAGTTCTAGCACTTCCTGTTCTCAAATTTCATATGAACTCCAAGCAATAAAGCCATTTGATTATTTATTTAATCAATAGATATTACTGTTATTTATAATCAATATGCCAGATTATATGGATTAATAATAATAAATCATAGCACTTACTTGCAAGCAAGACTTAAAAACTGATATGTGCTATTTAATATAAAAAAATAGATCAACCTCTTCCATTATATAGTTATGTTTCAACTAATAAAAACCTCATTAGGAGATTTGAGCACTTGTACCAATAAAAGAATAGGAATATAGTTTCTTATATTAAAAATGTTTTGCTATCTGTTTTATTTTGCAGTATGGATTTCAGAAATACACAATCGAAAGTAATTATCATATCCAAACCAGTTTCATTATAAAAAAACATATACTATAAAAAATATTAAAAATTTCGATCTTATAAGGAACTTTTACAATAAAGTTTTGTTCTTTTATTTTTATGAGTTTGCTAAATCTGAAAATTTTAGGTGCACATGCATACACATATAAACATACAACAAATATTTGATAATAAAAATTTTCCATATACAAATTTTTTTTAAAAAAAAGCTCAACTAAATGAACAACTAACCAGTCTCTTGCTTAATTAGTGCTGGAATATAAGAATAGTTATAATCATTTTCTGATACATGTACAGGTTCATAGTAAGAACTTGGAAATGGGAATCGATTGTCAGTACTTGGTAAGGCCGTAGCTCCAAGTGATAAATTATCTAAGTTTACATCATCTTGCTGCTAGAAATAAACAACATCACAATTCAAATAGTATAAAAATAATTACATATACATAAAAATGTTTTTTTTTTAATATAATCCAGATGTTATGTATGAATTATTTAGATTTAAAAAAAAATTGTAAAAGAGATTCATTGAAAGTAAACACATAAAATGAAAAAAAAGATTATGATTTATTCTATTATCTTTACTATTAATTTAAGATTTATTCGTCAAGCATTGGTGGCCTAGTGGTTAGCATAGCTGCCTTCCAAGCAGCTGACCCGGATTCGCTTCCCGTGTCTAACATCATATTAGTAATGATAAATAAATAGAAAATCATATAATATTAAAATACTAGCTAAAAAACAAAATTTTAATAAAACTCTCTCATGATCATAGTTAATAGATAAAACAACGGTCACAAGAGAATTTTAGGGAAAAAAATTTCAGCTAGTATTATATGATTTTTTATTTTATTAATTAATGTAGATAAGATTTCAGTTTTTGACAAACTATGATATACATAACCAGCAAATGATCAATTAAAAAGCTTGGTTTAACATATTCGTTTTTTTTTTTTTTATGCTTCAGATTAATTATGATTAAAACAATTCTGATGAGTGATGGTAGGAAAATATAATCTTTCATATTTTTGACTCATAGAGATTGATGATTTAGTTTGAAACTTTACAACACACTCCCACCCCATGTCCTTTTGTATTTTTCACTGTATCAAAATGCTTTGTAATATCTTGGCTTGATCATCATAAGAAATTTGTAAAATATGTTGACTATTATCAAATACAATGACAGAATGTAGTATATTTTCAAAATTACTGAACATTTACCTGAATAATAAAATTCCTATAAGATTAAAAAGGTAAATCTTAAAAACCCTGACTCAGTTATACTAACTTTGTAATTGAAATTGTTTGATTTAGAATTTTATTCTTGTCTTCTATTATGGTATAATTGATTGGTAATATATGTATCAACATTTTGACTCGTAATCAATTGAAAATGAATCTCTCAACACATTTATCACACTTATCTGGTTGGCATCTATGTGCAATGTAAGATAAAACATTTAAATAGTTTTAAATGATTATCTTCTAATAAAAACAATAAGCACTATAATGACATCTGTTATTAAACAAGGTAAAACTCTCCGTACAGTAGTGCCACCCTGTGCCAACCAGAGTAATCAATGGATGCCAGAAGGCTTGCGCAAAAAATCCTTATCTAGTGCCTACTCATCCAATATCCCCAGAATAGTTTCTGGCTTGTGGCCTTTGTCAGTGAGGGGCTTTGGATCTGAGAGCACTGCACCTGGATCTTAGGATCTAATGCGACCCTCCAGCAGCCACCTCACTGACGAAGGCCACAAGCCAGAAACTAGTCTGGCGATATTGGATGAGTAGGCACTAGATAAGGATTTTATGCACAAGTCTTCTGGCATCCACTGATTACTCTGGTTGGCACAGGGCGGCACTACTGTCGGGAGAGTTTTGCTTTGTTTAATAACAATTATGTACTAGTATAAGAGATGGTGATCATGTGATGTCTGTTATTAAGATCGTATCAGATGATGACTTTGAGGTGAAATTCCATAATTTGAAAGAATGAATACTATTAAGCCAGACAATAGTACATATTTCTACAATTCTAAGAATGACTGCAATAAAAATTATTTCAGCTGGACAATAAAAATAAAAAAAAGGTGATTAATTTTTTAGATTATAAATTAATTATATATAGCTTTTCTAAGTAAAAGACAAATATTTTTTTGCTAAAAATTATTTCTCGTATCATTTATCATGATCTAATAGCATCAGAATGGAAGCTTTCAATATCATAATATACAAAGTCAAAATTGTCCAAAAGATTTTTGTTGACGACATATGAAAAATCTAGAGTAAATCTATGATAAAGATATGTGTAAGAGATTGTGATCTGGGCCAACTAATGAGTGCAAGTTCAGATGAAATCTGTATCTTGGATCATAGATCTTTTTCATAAAACTTTGGTCATACGTTTATGATTACATCCCATCACAATATGTTAAAAGGAGATAGAAACCATTCCCTACATTGTGTGAGAGGTGTAGTGAAAATTACACTACAGAAATATTATTCAATATTTGTTGTTGGTATGTTCTTTTGCACTTAAAACTATCTTGGCAGTGAAATTGATGTGAAAAGTTACATTACAGTTTTTAAATTTTTTGGCTAGTTTTCTTTAATTCTGAATTTGGTATAATTTGTTTACTTTTATTGGCTAGTTTAGTTTTTGGCTTTTGGTATACATATATATATTACATCAAGAACTAAGCTTATATAACAAGAGCTTAAAGAGTGGTATCATTCTTTTGTTGTTTTGATGTCACAAAACACAGATGAATGAAGTTACTTCAGTTTCAATTACAGATATTTTAAAAAATTATGATTATTTATTATTATATATATATCCCAAGTCAAATAAATATATCTTTTACAAGCTGAATTTGAACATTTTTGTTTACAAATATTTTATGACAATCCATAATCTCGTAAAATATATTTTAACCTAATATTTTTTTTAATATATGCTATAAATTTTCTTCACCTATTTTACATACTGAATATAAAAATTATATAGTTATTAAGAACAAAATGACTCCTCTTTGCCAATTAAATTTAATTCTTCTAATTTCTGAAAATGTAAAGATTAGATATCCCAATACTGTTCCTTTAAGATATCATTTATACCTTTTCTGTAACAGAAAGACATATTTGAGATATCATTGACCAGTTTGAAAACTGTTTCCATTAATTTTATTAAAAAGGTTTCATTCTGCACACAGATATCCATTACACTTTAAAATTTTTATATAAAAACAAAATGATTATTTTTCTATTTTTTCATCACTATTCAAATTATTTTTCAAATTTCTTCCATATCTACAATTTGAAAACCATATAATCATTTTTCTTCTCTCTTCATTATATTACTGACGACTTCTCAAAATAAAGCTAAGTTTTAAAAAAGCTAATATGGGGCTTACTTTTATTAATATACTCTATTCTGCATTAAATTTGACTTTTTAATAGTAAGAATAGTAAAAATTATACTAGTAATAATAATAATAAAACTATCAAAATAAAAATTTCAAAATGTAATTATTTTATTGAAACTAAGTTATTAATAGTGAAAAAAATCCAAACAATACCTCTTTTCGCTTTGGTTGCTCGCCATTTTTATCCATTAATAAAAATGTGTTCCTTGCATTATTTTCGCAATGCAATCCAATTTCATCTAATGACTGATCCAAAAGATCACTAATAGGAATCTATAAAAGAAACAAATTTATATGTGTGTCTGTGTATAATCATCATGATAATACATTTTTGAATGAATATTAAAATAATTTGCTCCTTTAATGTCATAAAAGAATGATCATTAAAAATATCATTTCATTCTCACTCTTGAATAGTTTTAACTTCTCATGTCATTAGCTTCTAGTAGCTGTAGAAATCAACTACTGTGTTTTTATCATTTTTTTTGTTCATGTGTGTTTTTTTTTTAATTTTTTGATTTAATATGTCCATTCATGGAAGATTTTATTAGTAGATATGCTATTTTACAGATCTGAGGTCAAATTTGAATAAGATTACTATGAAGGTAATGGATATTCTACTTAAAACTACTATGCAGACAGTAGAAAAAGTAGCAATTCACTACAATTTCAAGAAAACAATGCAATGAATGTACAAAAGAAAAAAGAAATATAAAAATATTTCATTTTGAGGACATGAATTTCTAAAATTCTGTAAAATAAGGAAAAGAGTTAACAATGACTTGAAAAAATATAAATGTGAACAGATAAGGAAAACAATAGAAGAGAATAAAAGTCTCAAAAATATAAATCATCTTGGTATTGGAAGAAAAGTTATTATGGCAATAAAAAAGAAAAGAATATCATTTTCTAAAAAGACAGTTGATCTTTATAAAATATATGAAAAAATACTTCAAAGAACAGTATGGTAATAAATAGCAAAAAAAAAAATAATTCCTATAATTATCTTATCTTTTGAAATGCCAAGTATTTTAAATCAAGAAGTGAAATGTGCAATTATATCTGTGAAGAATGGGTAAACTCAAAGAAATGGTGGGTATTATAAATATTTTAAAAAAGTCCAAAAATGGAAAAACTGTTATTAAAGGTATACACCAAATGTTTAATAAAGATACATTATTATTACAAAAAAGCAGTAGTAATATTGATTTTTTTTTTTTTTTTTTAATTAAGATATTAAAAATTATTATCGGTATTCTCTCAATTTTATGTTAGAATCATTACTGTTTACAATTTATCTTCACAGAACTTTTAATACAAATCAATCAAAAAAATAAATTAGATTTGAAAAAGAGCTGCGGCATAGTAGATCACATATAAATATGAAAAAGTTATAGATAAAAACTATAGCTATTTTGCATTGAATTTATAGATTAAATAAAAAGCATGTTTCTAAAACCATTTTGTTGATAAAAGCTTTGGAATATCAAGGTTTAAACTCAGAGTGTTAAATTCTAAAGTATATGTATTAAAATTCAACAGCGATCATTAAACTATAGAAATATTAAGAAGATTAACAATGATAAGGTATGAAACCAAGAGATTCTATTCTATCTTGCCCAAAGTTTTACAGTATCTTCTAAATTAAAATGGAAAACTAAAAAAAATAGAAATTAACATTAAATCACTAAATTTTGCAGATAATATTATTATCACAAATGATTCACAGATTCAAGAAATGCTATAAAAGCTATCATATGAAACAAGATAATAGAGTGAAAGATAAATATTACAAAGACTAGAAGTTAATAAAATTAATTATAGAATTAAACTTGAATGAAATGGTTTCGATAAAAATAACAAAAAAATATGTCAATGTGTTGAAAAATATTTTTATTAAAATGTTTAAACAATTCTTATTGATAAAGATTTGAGACTTGGACACTTAAAGAGCAATACATAGATTTCAGATCATACATTAAAATATGAAGATACATATATCGGGTAAATCAAGGAGAGATGGAAAACAGAATATATATATCATTGATATCATTAAAAAAAAATTAAAAGACTAAATGAGTTTAGATGAATAAGTTGCTAAAAAAAATAAGTAGAAAATTGTTAAATCTTAAACTAGATTCCAAGAAATTGTAAAAGAATTAGAAAATAATAGATTTTTTTTTTTTACATTAAATGCTTTTATTGACTGTGCACTAAAAAAAATAATTGTTTCTTCGAGTACAATTGTAGGTTTTAGATTTAACTTGAAATAAAAGAATAAGGGGGGGGTCCAGAAATTAATTAAATCAATCTCTATGTTGTAAAAAAATAGGGATTGACTTAATTTCTGGACACCCATGCTTCCAAGAAATTGTAAAAGAATTAGAAAATAATAGATTTTTTTTTTTTACATTAAATGCTTTTATTGACTGAGCACTAAAAAAAATAATTGTTTCTTCGAGTACAATTGTAGGTTTTAGATTTAACTTGAAATAAAAGAATAAGAGGGGGTCCAGAAATTAATTAAATCAATCTCTATGTTGTAAAAAAATAGGGATTGACTTAATTTCTGGACACCCATGCTTTTATTTCAAGTTAAATTTAAGAAGTTCAATTGTGGTTGAAGAAACACTTTATTTCTTTTTAGTGCACAGTCAATAAAAGTATTTAATATTAAAAATTTTCAGGTATTTGTTAAATAGCCACTATACATCGCTTGATGGTGCTGTTTCTGTGCAAAAACATAGTGATATAACATTCCCAGGCCTGACGATTCTTAAACAATTTACGTTTTTTAATACGGCTTTTTTTTTTCTTAAAAATGTGAGTTAATTTTTTTTTTTGAAAAAAAAATTTTTTTCTCTAAAAATGAATGTTATTCTTTTTTTAAAAAAAAAAAAAAAGCGGCATTTTTTTTCTTTTTATATAAAAAGTGGTGTTTTAAAAATAATAAGCCTTTATTTTTCTTTAAAAAGTACCTTATTCTTATTTTTTTTACTTTTTAAAAAAATGCAGTGTTTTTTTAGTAATTATATTTTTAAATTATCTTACATGGCAGCTTTTTTTTTTTTTTGTAATTAGATTACATGTTTTTAAAAAACCTGCTTTTTTTTTTGCTTTTATTTTTTACAAAAAAAAGGGGGGGGGTTCTTTTTAATAATACGCCTTTTTTGATAATAACAGTAAGTTAGCTTACAATGTACAGATCATGTGTTCCAAAAATCACAATTTATTTTATAGTAATTAAGCATAGGTGGCTTTCTTTTTTTAATAATACTACAACAAATGTACTCTAAAAAGAGGATATTTTTTGTCCAGTAATTAATTAGACTCTGCTTTTTGATTTTCCTGCTTTCTCCTTTTCTTTTTGTTTATCTTCTTATTACAGTAGTTACCCCCCCCCCAAGGCCACTTGCTTTTTATTTACAATAAAGAATCAAAGACTGGATTTTTTTTAGGCCGGCCTACTTTACTCCATCCCCCTACCCTTCAACATTGACAGTCTGGTTGTAATATTAAATTAAAGCTTTAAAGAAAAACAAAATGAACAAGACCAAAACAAAAAAAAAACTTTGAAATTGATTTCCTTACAAATTCATCACAATGACACAAAGCAGATTCATTGAAAAAATAAATTGACGACATATGACTATAATTAATTAAACTTTTTTGACGCAAAAGTGGAAAGTATAACACTTTTGAGCAACATTTGATTACCTACAACAATTGATAGACCATGCAAGCCAGAAATGACTTTGGAGACTAGTGAGCACACAAACTGTCAAGTTTGTGTACTAAGTATCATATCTTTACCACATGAACAGTGACATGTGGCAGGATGTTCTGAGTCTGCAAGCAGTAAATTGCATCAGCTTGTGTTTGGGATGTCAGTTGAATCATTATGCAACCACCTTCTGCCATTTTGTTTTCTTTGTACGAGTCACGGCCAAAATGGGACTTTTTCATTTTCTAAATTTAAAACACTTCCACACTGCATAGGGAAATATTGCTCATACCCTGACAATTAGTAGGGTCTAGGCAAAATCATTTGGACCAACATTTCAACAGTTCTAAGATATTCCAATAAACACAGCCTCAGATCAAATGGTAGTGAAGTGCCATTACTGATCATATGCATAGATAAGCCACGCAATAACTGGGTGGAACATTTCTGTGTATATGCATAGAAAGTGACACCATCATGCGGCACAATTCAAACGGCTATTATGATCGTAGTGTTGTATTAGCCATTGGTTCGGGGCACAGTAGAATTAAACGGCTCTTACTGATCAGTAGTGTCATAGTTTTGGCCGCATTGCAAACTGCATCACGTGACCGCTAAATGGCTATGATCATAGTGGTGTATTAGCCGTAAGTTCGGTCACAAAAGTGGTATTATTCTATGTTTTACACAGAAACAGCACCACTAAGTGATGTACAGTGGCTATTTAACAAAAACCATTTTTTCTCTATTATTTTTAAGTTTTTAGTATTGGCACAGAAAATAAAAATGTAAAACTATATTGTACTTTACATTGATTAGACACTTGTAACTGATATATATATATATCACTAGATATTTCTGCTATAAGTTAAAATGTCTTATGTATTTATCATATTTAGTATGTGTACATAATAATACATGTACATATATATATATTGTAAATGAATTTCACTTAGTACATATAATTTAACTTTAAATCAATATCACACATAATATATATATATATATTATTAGATATTTCTGCAGTAAGTTCATATATATACTCTTAATGTATATATCATAATTTAGTATGTGTAATATATAATGTACAGTCACTTCTTCATTCCTTTTGATCAACCAAGAATGCCACTAGGACATTAACTACCTAGAAAATTTAATTTACAGTGATCAAAAGTTAATGGTGATGATGAATGCTACCAGCTAGACCCAAGAAGAGAACGATCTTTACATTGTTCAGACAATTGAGAAAATAACACAAAGACAAATGTTAGCCAAAATAATTCTAAACAATTTTAAAGTTTATTAAATTAAAAAAAAAAAACATCTCAGGCAAACAAAAAAATATGAAAGTTTGACTTAAGATTTCTCTAGCAAATTTATCAGTGTACGAGAGTATTAAAAACATTAAACACCCTGGCAAATAAGTTCATTTTCTCATCTAAGATTTAAAAGGGATTTATGTCTTCCTGCTAGCGATTTATGTAAACTAATTTGTAATAAGTAATATTGCCCGTTTTATATTTAAGAAAAGAAGCACTATCATTATTTATTTATTTATTAATTTTTTTAATACATAAACGCATATATATATATATATTATTTCATTTTTAATTGTCATAAAGAATCTTAATCTAAATCAAATAAATAATAATTTTAACACTCATTTATATTTTTAATTTTCTTTAAAAAGGTACTGTAAAAGTAAATGGCCAATTTTAATACCGATATATGATTTCTTTTCTCTCTCTCTCTTTTTTAACAAATTAAAATGACATTTTTCTAACTAATAAGAACTAGGCAAACGATTTAAAAAATTTAAGTTCGACTGTTTGTTAATTTACAATTATGAAATAGTTACCCTTCTCCCATTTAAGACTGGAGATAAAACAGACAAATTTATACATAAATTGGTTTAATAGTAAAAATGGTACTTGTAACTTTTGACCCGTGTGGCCACCAAAGGCGCTGGTCAGGGTCAACCAGATATACATAGAGTAGGGGCCCCAAATGCAGCATTGCAAATTCGAGCCGAAAGGTGATGCTGTTGCTATATAACTTAATCACTGCAGTTATATTTATTTCTCTCTTGCTTATTTTAGTTATTATTAATTATGCCTGTCTCGAAACGGCGCGCATTTAGTTATGAAATATATACTTTTTGAAGTTATTATTTAAAATCTTCGTATTGTATTAATTATAGCGTCATTTAGCGCCCCGTTTCGAATCCCTAATATATAAATAATGGCGACCCTTTGTACTCGTTATTATTTTGTCATTTAGTAAATAATTAATGTAAATATAAAATGTGGCTTATAAATCCAAACTTTCAACCTTTAATTATTATGTTACTAAAGATTAAACTAGCCTGGAGTGTAATCATAAGTATATTTTCCTCATTAAAGTATTCGTAAGTACCTTAACTATACTTCCTCCCTTTAAAAGTTTATTAATTATACATAACTAAGAGATTGAATGCGATAAAGTAAAGTTTGTATATATATATATATTCCCGTCAGTAACATATATGTATTTCTCATGCTACAGAAGAGTTGGCTCTTTTAATCAAGCTGACAAAGCTAGTGTTCATTTAATTTAGAATATACTTCGGCTTGGCGGATGTGAAATTTATCAATATTTTATCGTGCTGTTATATATATATATATAAGATGGAGTCACTTTATTATTATATTTTACTTGTGCATAGCGTATTAGTAAAATCTTTATAGCCAACTCTACCTCCATAATATGCAATCTTCGGCGTTGAACAGAAGCATTCTTGAAAACCCGTTCGATCTAAAGCTATCTGTGAGGTTCTATATGCCCATATTTAATATATAAATTTATCATAATCGGATGTATTATTAAACTTCACTCCAGACTTGGTTTGATTACATGTATAATAGCCACTCGAACCGATGATGAAAAGGCATAACTAATAAGTGGAATGTGATTTACACACCATAAAATTAGCGCAATTAAATAATAGCCACAAATTTATTTTGCTAAATGGCCTAGAGTAATGTTGTTTAGTAAATAAAATGACTGCGTGCATTATCCAACACTAAGTAATGGGTTATATCAAGTATATATGAAATTGTCAATAAATATAATACATCATATATCAGTTTGTCTCATTAAACCAATCCAATTCACTAATTGACCATAGCTATTCATTAGTAAAGCCCCTATTAATTAAATATATTAGATTTTATCTTTGGAATGTCTCTAGTTTTGAAACAAGGGAGAAAAAATTAATTTTTTTTTTTAAAAAAAAAAAAACGATTGTCGTAAAAATTACATTTTTTTTAATTTAAAAAAAAAAAAAAATACTTTTAGTGTAAATAATTAAAAAAAAAGATCGATTTTTAAATTTACAATTGACTTATAGATTAATAAAATATTTTATGAATAATTATGAGGATTTCTACGCGATAATTTTATCAAACCTGTCTAATTATAGCATACTTTCGTATGTAATTGTATGATGCCAGTCAAGTGGCCATGATAGCAAATTTCACCGCTCGACTTATATATAACATTTTGACATAGGGTAAATAATTAAAAAAAAAAGATCGATTTTTAAAAAAATAATAATTTAAAAATACATCCATTTATAAAACTGTGAAATAGCATGTGATACTATTAAGTTTGAAAGAATATTTAAATAGTTGTAGCTTCTTAATTAATCACACCTGTAAATTATACGTCATTCATATTTTAAGTAGTATGTACATAAACTCTATCAGTGCGTAGTTTTCCGTGTGTAACCATGGAGAAACAGCGCCACGTAGTGGGCTAGAATCTTGGTAGTCGCTGTTAGCAGACGATACATATGCTAGATGTGTTTATGGCAATCAGCGCCCCCTAGGTTCTTGGTATCTGCTGGTAGCAGACAATGTAAGCTAAATGGGCTTACACACTACGACCAGTGCCACCAAGCGGGCAGCTTTGCTGCCAGCCAGCTGGTGGAATGTTCCTGTGCTTACGCATTGTGAACAGCACCACCTTTCGGCTGAAATTTGCAATGCTGCATTTGGGGCCCCTACTCTAAGTATTTCTTTGGTTGACCCCGACCAGCGCCTCTGGTGACCACATGGGTCAAAAGTGACAAGTACCGTAAAAATATCATTTGTCCCCATACTTGACTGGGTTGGCGTAAATAAATTAATCAATAAAATGTATATTTTTATAAAAGCTGTATTTAAACTCTATAGTAATCTTTTGTTCCATTTAGAATTAGACATTACAGTCTATTTTTTCTACCATTAATAAGTAATCTAGTTATAACCCAAACTGACTTGTTAAAAATAATAACAAAAAAAAAAAAACCTAAAACACTCATATATATCACTGTCCTTTTGAAACACATCTTTTTTTTAAGATAGAGTCTTTTACTGATCAATTATAAATCTGTGAATTTTAAACTTAGATAGTCTAGTTTTTTTTTATCTATAGAAGACATTTACTTATTCTATCTTGAAGGATTAACCCTTAAACCGCTAATTATATTATTGGTTGTATGAGGTAAAAATCAAATCTTTTAATTGGCCAACTCACAAACTGAAGACAAAGCCTATTGTTAAAACATATTCGCCTATAATATTAAATTCAACTCAGATATGTTTATAAAAAGTATATTACTAATTTTTCAGGGTATTGAAAGAGAACGAAAGTTCTTTCAAAAATAAATTGTTATTTATTTATTATAAAATATATTCAATTTCGGCAAATATAAAGCGAATGTCTAAACAAAAAAGTGGTGACGCAAACGCTTTTTTTCAATGTTACGTTCTGGAAAAGTAAAGATTTCTTTTTGCTAAATCTTAAATATTTTTACTAAAATCTTCAATATTTTTCGAAAATAATTTTGTTTTTTTAGTATATTTTTTAAAAAACTAGTTTAATTTCTGAAATTTTATTTTTTTAATACTTAAAATTGCATTCGAAATAAAAATCTCAGCGTTTTTCTTTATTTTCTTTGCTTAGGCGGTTTCTTTGTTCTTTCCAGCCAATCAGAATGTCTTTTTCGGCTGAGAGCTCGCTGACAACCAATGACTGCCAATGTTCTTTCTTTGTTTAGGTTTAAATGCAGTTTTTTTGATTTTTTACTTGTAAAATAATTCGGAAGAGGGCACCATCTTACAGAACTTTTAAAAACCTAATCAATACCTGTCAAACGAATATTTTAGCATAAGAACTGGCAGAGTTAGAGTGATGTCAGATGTCGACGAGAGGCCTCGTAAGAGGCGGGAAAAGAGTTAAAAGTTTATACTTGCAATGCTTAGTCTGTCACTTTGATTGAGGCAGCTATTTTCTTACTGGTTCACTTATTTCAAGATCGGCCTTTGGCTTTACTGGACTCAGGATAGACTGGATTCGAAGTTGATTCTCCATTTTCCCAGCGGCAGCAGCATGGAACTAATTGGACTTTCTTTCCTTCTTACAGATGCATTTTCTGGAGATTCCCCAGAAAGGAAAGGTAAATTTTATCTACTCACAGACCATGGTGATTATCTATCATCAACTTAATTTCAATGTCTATTAGAGAGAGTGACTTTCACTCGTAAAACTTTTTTTCTTTTTCTTTTTTTACTTTTTGACTGCCAACAACTCTACTGCTTTGACTTTCACTTTGATTTTTACTCTTAAATTCCTTTTTTTACTGCCTTGACTAGAAAACCAACCAGTATTTATATGAAAAGCTTTAAACAAAACTTTACTCAGCCAAATCAAAAAGTCTTTGTCTAATCTTATATATTTTTAACACCTATATTATAACTGCCTTTGTTAGAAATGAAAATAAACTACTTGATTGATCTTTAATTTAAACCAGTTGGAGAAATCCCATTAAGATTAAACCAAGGTATGAACATTTTAATTGCATTTTTAACTGCCTTCCAAAGATGAGAAATTATTAACATTTCCCTGCAATTCTATGAATGTTTCAAAAAAATACTCTTAAAAATTGTTATTTCCAAAGAAAGAATGAGTCAACTGTCTTTGTCTTTTAGGAAAAACATATAGACAAAGGAAATATATTTTTCTTTTCCAAATATATAAGAAAAAATGCATTTCAATAAAACACAATATATATATACACCTGGGTCTCGTTTTACGCGATAGATAGGTTCCTCAGAAAACACGCGCAAACGAAATCATGCAAAAATAGACGTAACTTGCCTTGAAAAAGGGGGGATACGGACTGTGATTTTTCAAAACTCGCGTAAAAGCAAAGCACCAACGTAAAATTTACTTTAAAATTCGTGCAAAAAAAAATAAGGAAATAAAATATGACTAATAAAAAATTTCAAATTTGAAAAAAATTGATACAAGACAAACTTTTTTTAACTATAATATTTAATTTTATTCAAAACAATATATTTTTATGCATAATTTACAGTAATTTATATTTTTTTATACACGTTTTAATTATTATCGCTATTTGCCAGTAAACAGGTTCGTTTGCAAACTGAAAAAAAAATCAGATTCTTCACAAGATGAAATACAACTAGCGCCAAAGTCACTCTCATGTTGTGTTAATTAATGGTTTTCTGGTGACAACGTAATTAGTAATTAATCTAACAACTAAAAATTAAATTCTTATTTTTGTCTTTAATTTTCAATTTTACTTGTGCCCACTGCTATTACTCATCTTTTAAAAATAGACTTGCGGACACTAAATGATTAATAATTGATTAAACGTTCTTTTTTACAAAGCAAAAACAGAATGTGATTTAAAATGCAAAATTAACACACACAATGTTTGAACAAATTTACATTATAATCTTGTAAAATTTAATGTGTGTATACATAAAATGTGGAAATCATGATTTTAATTTCATTATTGCATAAAATCTTACTATTATAAAGCATTGAAAATATTGAAATTACTAAGTTGAAAGTCGAATTTCAATAATGTGCTATTACTTTCAATATAACGTGAGTGCATGAAATTTATTATTTAAAGTAATAGCGCAATAAAGGAGTTCGACTTCCAGTGAAACACGAATCGCATAACTTCAAAGTTGTGTTAAATAAGTCTGCGTAAAAAGAGACCCAGGTGTATATGCCCTCTCATTCAATAACACACACGCATTCATATATTACTCTTTTTAACAACAAAAAATGAAAATTAGATATTTGATCTATAAAAATCTATACATATCCTATTTTTAAATGACTAACATGAAGCTCTGTGTGTGCATACACACTGATCGCTTCAATAACTATTACAAATAAAACATGGTGTTAAATAAATAAATAATTAGTTATATATATTTAATGTTACATCTAATACTTATGTGCAATAAATTTAAAAATTTTGCAAATATTATTTATTAATATATTGTAACGATCCGGAGAATTTGAACTTAACGTAATCTGCACTACGGGGCGCCATCTAGGCATTTAAACCTAGAAAAATTTATAAAGTAGGCAGATACGTAAGTAAAAAAAAAAAAATTTTTTTTTTTTAAATTTTGATTCCGGTCGTTAGCCCATGTCACTAGTTCAGTGGAATAGCAGAGATTTAATAATATAATATAAGAGTATATATAAAAAAAAGAATAAAATAAGCCACTGCCAGTAATTAGCATACAAACATTTATTTATGCACATATATATAAGATTTAAAATTATTTTAGTATTAGTTTTACATTTTAACATTTAACATTATTTTTAACTTTACCTTAGATTTTAATTTACATTTTAATTTCTATTATATTATAAGTTTACATTTTAATTAAGTTCGCACAGATGGGATTATAAAAGCTTGTTTTAATATGTTGCTATAGATCGGTTACATAGATTTCAACGGTCAAAAACATTTCAAAATAAACATACACAATCAAAATACAAAATTATTGATTACTGACAATTGCATAGGGAAATATAAGAAACCCTCTAGTATTCACCATAAGATACTTGCATTGTCACCAATAACTTAAAAGACATCCGAATAAATACATTTTAGATACTCCCCGTAAGGTATCATTATTTCTCGAATGTCTATATATTTTGATCAAATATGAAAACCCAAAACACAATTCACCGTTAACCAATCCATGCAAGCATCTATAAACAACTTAAATTTAATGCATTTTTATTTAGGGTCGAGTATGAATAGACTACATAGATTTGCACTTGAAAATAAAATATTATATCCCTATTTAACCTTAGGCTAAAATTCGCAGTCAAACTGGCATCAATTCATCTGATACATCGATGTATTCAATGTAATACGGAATATGGCAGCACCAAAAAGATTAAGAAAAGACATTGACTCTCATCAGATAGGAATATTACATCTATCTAACAAGAAGAACAATAAAAAAAAACTCCATAGAAAGGAACTGCGTTCTCCGTCTTATAATTCCTTCCATAGGCAAATGGGTGAGTGCGGCGTATGTATAAACGATTCTGCCAGTAGCGAATCTCTGACTACATCTACTAACTACATCAATATATCCAATCCATTGACCCAATTTAACAACGACATAAATAACCTAAGATTACCCTCCCCTAATATAACTTTACAAATCTATACAGCCATTCATGCCCGACTTAAGTTTAACATTGATATATTTTAAGTTATCGGAAAAAATCATAAATAAACTTAAAGAACAAAATTAAATAAATGGAAATGATTTTAAACAAATAAATAAAAAATACATCAAATAACATTTTAACTACTTTAGTCAGATAGGAAACTAATGCAATTATTTTAAATACGAAAAGTTTTTAATTTAATGTTCATTAATTGTAAAGTTCTTACGGTTTTAAACAGTTCATCTTTATCTGTCGTTAGTAAGTTTGAACAGGAATTCCCACCCTGTCCTGAAGATATTGGTATACATTTAGCCGTTGTTTTATTTATTCATTCGGAGGTTTTTTAATTTAGTTGGTCCTCAATGTAGAAAACGATGTTTCACTCCCTTTTCTTTAACAGCTGAAAGAATTGAAAGGGCCTCTTTCAATCCCTTCACCTCCAACTCCGTACTAATACATATAGTCACATCGTAATAATCATTAATCACTCCCTAATAATTTCCAAACTTGTCCTTTTATATTACTTTGAAAGATTGACTTAACATTACGTCATCAATGTGATGATCCTTTTCGTTGAGGTCCGATTTCCCAATGGATTTATTTCATTTGCTAAAAGTTTCTATTGTTTTCCTATCTGACTGATGTTTTTACATTTAAATGCCCAAGGCTGGTTTACATTTGACTAATTAAATTTATCATTTCCATTTCTGATTAATTAACCTGTTTTCCAAATCAAAGATATATTTAAAGATAAATTTAAAGATATAATTTTATCTCCAAATCTTTTTAAAATTTAGTTTTAAAATACTTTTTCTTTAATAAAGTTTTATTTTAATAATTTTTCATTATCTGTGCGATTTAATATATACGAGTTTAAGATGATATTTAATTTCAATTTTTAATTCTTAAAGAAAATTTTTAAATGCGAACCTTTTTAATTTACTTTCATGTTTAATAAATAAAAAAAAACAATGTAACGAACGTCTGTGCTCGTTACATATCAGTAAAGTGCTTAAAAAAAAAATGATCAAAAAATATATATTTTACTTAGGGTTAGTAATTACGGTACACGATTGACAAAATTTATAAAACATTCGGTTAGTATAAAGACTATATACAAAAAAAAAGGTTGACTATCGCTTTCCTAAGGACCATCCACGTCTACACCTCCTCCCCACAAGAGTTCTATTATTTTTTCTTATACATTTTATTTTTCCACACGGCATAACAAGCAAATTATTTAAATTATTTATTTAAGAAGGTTGCATTAAACTAAATACGTTTTAAGATAATGGGTTTATGCGTGTATATTTGTAGCACAATTATAAATACCACCCACTTATTTATGACTAATTGAAATGCTTAAATAGGGTTACTATGAAGTAAATTCCCAAACAGTACTCATCATAAGGTACCACATTTCGATCATAAACTTACGTGGCTGTGCGCTCCTATACACATTAAAGCATAAATATATATTAACAAAAAAAACATATCAAATGCAACCTTTTGACTTTCTTTTTAACAAAATACAGTTTAAAATTATTTATACTTTCTCGTGTTTAATATATATACGCAATTTCTTTTACTGGCAGAGCTTTTATAAGATTTAAAGTATACGACTTTATGTAACAGATAAAAATATTTCATTTTGAAAAAAGAAATTTACTCAGGGTATATGTGGTTTTTATTAATAGATCGGCCCAAGTTGGGTGGCCAGTTGTAACGATCCGGAGAATTTGAACTTAACGTAATCTGCACTACGGAGCGCCATCTAGGCATTTAAACCTAGAGAAATTTATAAAGTAGGCAGATACGTAAGTCAAAAAAAAAAAAAAATTTTTTTTTTTTTTTTTAAATTTTGATTCCGGTCGTTAGCCAATGTCACTAGCTCAGTGGAATAGCAGAGATTTAATAATATAATATAAGAGTATATATAAAAAAAAAGAATAAAATAAGCCACTGCCAGTAATTAGCATACAAACATTTATTTATGCACATATAAATAAGATTTAAAATTATTTAAGTATTAGTTTTACATTTTAACATTTAACACTATTTTTAACTTTACCTTAGATTTTAATTTACATTTTAATTTCTATTATATTATAAGTTTACATTTTAATTAAGTTCACACAGATGGGATTATAAAAGCTTGTTTTAATATGTTGCTATAGATCGGTTACATAGATTTCAACGGTCAAAAACATTTCAAAATAAACATACATGATCAAAATACAAAATTATTGATTACTAATTCCCACGCCGTCCTGAAGATATTTGTATACATTTAGCCGTTGTTTTATTTATTCATTCAGAGGTTTTTTAATTTAGTTGGTCCTCAATGTAGAAAACGATGTTTCACTCTCTTTTCTTTAACAGCTGAAGGAATTGAAAGGGCCTCTTTCAATCCCTTCACCTCCAACTCCGTACTAATACATATAGTCACATCGTAATAATCATTAATCACTCCCTAATAATTTCCAAACTTGTTCTTTTATATTACTTTGAGAGATTGACTTAACATTACGTCATCGATGTGATGATCCTTTTCGTTGAGGTCCGATTTCCCAATGGATTTCATTTGCTAAAAGTTTCTATTGTTTTCCTATCTGACCGATGTTTTTACATTTAAATGCCCAAGGCTGGTTTACATTTGACTAATTAAATTTATCATTTCCATTTCTGATTAATTAACCTGTTTTCCAAATCAAAGATATATTTAAAGATAAATTTAAAGATATAATTTTATCTCCAAATCTTTTTAAAATTTAGTTTTAAAATACTTTTTCTTTAATAAAGTTTTATTTTAATAATTTTTCATTATCTGTGCGATTTAATATATACGAGTTTAAAATGATATTTAATTTCAATTTTTAATTCTTAAAGAAAATTTTTAAATGCGAACTTTTTAATTTACTTTCATGTTTAATAAATTAAAAAAAACAATGTAACGAACGTCTGTGCTCGTTACAATATAGAGAATGGAATTAAAAGTGATTGATTAAGACCTTCACGCTCTCAATTTCTAAATGCTTTAGATTGGCTTATATATATAAATTTAGGTAAAAAAGATAAGGTGGATTCATTATCTTTTCAAAGAGTCTATCTTGTGATTAGAAAGTGAGTCTTCCTCAGCTTTATAAATTCATACAGCACGTGTCATGGTGATTCCTTTACAACTATTACAAATGAAATACAGTACTATATAAATAAATAATTAGTTATATATATTCAATATAATATCTAATAGTGGCGTGCAGCAAATTGTAAAAATTTTATAAATGTCATTTATTAATATACAGCGAATGAAATTAAAAATAATTAAGACCTTCACATTCTCTTTATTAAATGCTTTAGATTGGCCTATATATATAAATTTAGGTAAAAAAGATATGATGAATTCATTCTTATCTTTCCAAAGAGTTTATCCTGTGTTTAGAAAGTGAAAGAATTCCTCAGCTTTATAAATTTATACAGTACAGTACATGTCAGTATGATTCTCTTAGACTATTATAAATAAAACAGGGCATTTACTTGCTATTTTTTAAATATTGTTAGATAAATAAATAATTAAAAAATACTTGCAATTTTTTAAATACTGCTAAGTTATTATTTATCAAAGTGGTGAACATAAGTTAATGACCTCACTAGGATAAATTCTTGTATAACAGCTAAAAGAAGGTGAACAAGAGGACATTTTAATTGGGGAATTGTTATTTGTAAATTTTTTATTTAATTATTTCTTCCTATATTATTATCTGAGCAACAATTAAATTGTATATATTTTTGCATTTAAATTATTTAATTATTTTACATCAATAATTGTAATAAACTTTGTACTTGATTTTTTTTTTTCATGTACTGATATTTTTATAATTGTTTTGTCATCAATTATTAAAATATATCTTAAAACCGATTTGGGGATATTTTTTTTTTTTCAGAAATTTTATTTATGTTGTCTACAAATGTTATCATTACACATTAATCTTCAATAAAAATTAAAGGAAACAAATTATAGAAGTTAGAAATAAAATCAATGAAACAAGTAAGTTTATAAAAAAATAAAAACACCAAGAAGCAAATACAATCATTCACATATATATGCAGCTATGTGGTTTGAAATCTTCATGCAGCTACTAAAACCATAGTTGATCCTGAACCCTAGTATAAGTTTTTAACATATAAAGAAATATCTTACATCATTACAAAAAAAATTTCTCACTATATTTACATTAAATGTAAGCTGTTAATACCTTACAATAAATTGTATATTATTTACTGAACAATTGTTGTTTGAAATAAGCATCCTGGTTTAAAGAAATATATTTTTATGATAAATTTAATTTTAAATGCCTACACATTAAGACATCAACAACAACAAAAATTAATATAAAAATAGAATAATGACTTATGAAAACAAATTCAAGTATATAATCAAATTTAGATAAGTGAGTACATATGTGATATGCTTGTTTGGTATCTGATTCAAAAACAGAGATATCACATAATGAAACACTTCAAAGCTATTTGAGCCATATTAAATAAAAATTGTATTTAATAATTTATATCAATATATTCCAAGAGTAAAATATTTTCACTATGAAAATGTGCAAAATTAAATGTTCAATATAACAAAATAGCTATTGACAGATGATTTATAATATGGTGCTCATAGATGAATGCATGGCAAAATTTACAAGTTCAATTTTCTTTATTTTTTTTGATATTTTTTCCAAACTATAAATTACTGAAACTGCAGGGGTTAACACATGGATAAGCACTAGAGACCTCTAACAAAATCAATTTTTTGGTTACTTTAATTCCCAAATAAAAAATTAATAACAAAGCAACTGTGAAAACATTATTATGTAAAGAAAAAAATATGTAAATTACATAGTTTAAATACAAAATAATTAAAAATTTCTGTTCAAACAATTATATGAGAAAAAAATGAGATAAAAAAAAGATTTACAAAAAAAACAATTATCAAATTAAAATAACTAAAAATAACTTTAAAAAAATCAAACCTAAAGTAAGATCAATAACAATTACATTAAAATAAAAAGTGAAAATGTAAAATGCATAGAAATAAAACTAAAAGATAAAAAATAGTTGTCAAGCGTTGATGGGCTAGTGGTTAGCATAGCTGCCTTCCAAGCAGCTAGCCCGGGTTCGCTTCCTGGTCAACACATTTGACATATGAAAAAAAATATAAAAAAGTTTGCAAATATCAATTTTATAATGAAATTAATAACATATATGTACTTTTCATTTAAATAGCCGATACAATGAAGCATTTTCTGCCTAATTTGAAAATATTTTTAATTTGAATTATTCACAATTTCTGTAAATATGCTGTATAATACTGTTAACACATTAAAATAATATTTTTTGAAGTTAGATTTACTATCTCATAAAAATACAGCCTAAAAAAAGTAAGCCTAATTTTCTATATATATATCAAATAACACTAAAATATTATGTAGCTAGTATATAAAAAATATTACATTTGTAATATATATTATTATAAAATTTGGGAAATTGTCAAAAATATGTACAAATATTCTAGATACAATTTTAAAATGGCACTAAGTATAATTTTTTAATTCAACAAAAATTATTTGCTTGGACAATTTAAAAGCAGTGCCAATTTAACACATCATTATTAAGAGCAAACCATTGCTGTGAGGTACTACAATACACAAAATAATATACAATAAATTACACAACTTGCAAAACATGTTTCCCTGAAAATAATACCAGGACTTATATTAATTTTTGTTACAAAGGACACCATAAGACTTCTCAAGCGTTGGTGGCCTAGCGGTTAGCGTAGCTGCCTTCCAAGCAGCCATCCCGGGTTCACTTCCTGGTCAATGCTTTGACATATAAAAGAACACCATAAGACTTATTTTCAGGAGATGCCTTATTTTTTCATGTACAAAAATCTACATTTATTCAAGAATAAAAATATGCATTTATTTAAGTACTTCTCTTTACAGAAAGCTGTAAATTTTTTACTCTAGGAGCCCCCCACAATTCCTTTCTTGCACTCACCAGAATAGCTCTTTCTTTTTGCACTCATCTTATCTGGCTGTCAGTATATTATTATTTAAAATTACCATTAAATCAATGTTAATTGAAACCTTGTGAAAAAGGAGTAACAACAAAAATGATTAGTTAAGAATAATTTATCCACACACAAGCAACAAAAAAATGCAAGCACAAAAATTCAGAAAGTGTTTCTGTATTTCACATGTGCACATTAAGTAAGTACATTACAACATAAAGCATATTGAATTATGATGATTCATATATGTTACAACCATGTTCATCCATTATCAAGCGTGTGTGTACATTATAAACTTTCCAAATTACTTATAATAGCCCTGCTTGGTATTCTTTGTAAAAACTTTTCTTTAGGAGAAAAAGTAACGATTTAACTTAAGCTAACTTTTGATTATTAAATGATTATTAAAATCACTTCTGTTATTTTAATAGTCTTTTAGGAGGCAAAAAAATATTTAAAAAATTAGACTAATTTTTCTTTTATCTTGAATATTTAAAAGCTACCATAATGAAACTCTAAAATTAAAAATCAAGCATTCTAAAAATAAGTATTAAATATAAATAAAATAAATATCTAAAAATACATAAATGAAATTATAATTAGTTCAATATACTAACTTCCTCGTAGATAAATTCTTTCTTTATATGGTAGAATAATGTTCATCAAAAATGTGTGAAAAGGCCATTTTAAAATAATATAATATCATAATATTTAATGCATACAGAGAAGAAAAAAAGTCAATTATAAATAGTTGATGTTCTAAATATTATTACTTTATAAAGTTCAAACAATATTAGTGATGAACTATTGCTTGTATTAATTATTGTACTATCTAAGACTACCTTTTGTCAGATAATACACATACTATTATAAATATCAAAATAATAATGAAATAGAATCAATAATAATCTAAATGATGATAATAATAATAAAATTTTGGAAAATGACATAATACATAAAATAAATGTTACTCTAGCATAACAAAAATATAAATAACTTCGAAAAAATTTTGACAACAACCAAAATTCTAAAAATTTTAATGCAATTAATATATGTAAGAATTTTGCTGAAAGGCACAAAGATTTGATAATCTGATATTGGTTTCCAATTAAAAGGAAATACTTTTTAAGTTTGTTAAGAGTTATCATATTATTAGAATAAAAAATAAAATGTAACAAAAAAGACTAAAAACATGTTATCATGAAGCAATGTTTTGGTTTTTATAATCATGCACATAAATATATTAACATTAAAATCCCCAAAACAAAATTGACTTTAATTGCAACAAAAAAAGATTTATAAAACAAAAGACAAAAATACAGCCAAGCATTGGTGGACGAGAAGTCAGCGACAGCTGCTTTACAAGCATTTGTCCCGGGTTAGCGGGTTCGCTTCCTGGCTGATGCTATGACACATGAAAAAAAAGACAAAAATACAAACTTCCTTCAGAAAAAATAACTACGGGCTTTTTGATTTTTTATTTTTCACAAACTACAAACTGTGCTACAGTTTCTTTTACATTTTCTTTAAACATTTCTTAGCTTTTATTTGAATTTACACAATTATTTATCTTGCTATTATTTATAATTTCTTATTCAACTTATTATTGGTTTACTTATTATATTCTTATAAATAATCTTTATTCCAGTCTACTTATTGTTAAACAGTAATCTATCAGTAACTTATTGCTATTCCAAATCAGAAATGCAAAATTATAAGATGAATACAGTACAAATATACTAAGAAAAAATCATCTCTTAATTTACATTTAATACCTGCATTAACAACAGTAATCCAACTTATATCATTATACTTTAGAATCATCTTTACAAATGCACAATAAATGTTTACTAAAAAAGTAATAATAATCAAATCCTTAAAATAATTTTTGATTATTGACCTTTATCAATGAGAAGTCATTGAATTGCCCACATCCATCCAACAACCACCAATAAACATCATATGATCACCATTTCTTATGCTTCCTTACAACTGTTATTAAAACAGGCAAAACTCTCCATTCAGTATTGCCACTCAGTGCAAGCCAGAGTAATCAATGGATGCCAGAAGGCTTGTGCATAAAATCCTCATCTAGTGTCTACTCATCCAATATCCCCAGACTAGTTTCTGGCTTGTGGCCTTCATAGGTGAGAAGCATTGGATCTGAGAGCACTGCACCAAGATCTTAGGATCTAATGCAACCCTCTAGCAGCCACCTTTTATCTCTATTTAACTACAAAACTAAGAGTCTTATATTGAAAACACAATAATATTTTCAATCCAAGCTCATTAGCCTATATAGTCATATAAGTCTGAACTCAGTTCAATACCTATATATTTTGGTGTCTTCGGTTCTTTAATAAGCATAGCCACTACTATCCTATTAGGCAGGATTGGTTTTAAGCCAAAAAACGTCACATGATCACCATTTCTTATCCTTTCTTATAACTGTTATTAAAACAGGCAAAACTCTCCATACAGTACTCTGGCTTGCACTGAGTGGCAGTACTGTATGGAGAGTTTTGCCTGTTTTACCCACCAATACTTCTTCCATACTAGTAAAGCTAATAATCTGAAAATTTTACATGAAGCTTTGAACCAGACCAACTCACTTTTTTAACATTTATAAGTTTGATATATATTTGTGACTTATTCCTATGCTAATTGTAGGCATTTATGACTATCTTCTATTTGAAATATACAATATACCTACTTCATATTAACCACAAACGCTACAACTAATATATGAATTTTCATCTGCTTTAATTTCATCAATTTTTTTTAATTGAACAGATGCCTATCTCAATATCTTCTTAGTTATTTCTGTATTTTTCAAAAATCAAATTAGTTTAAATTTAGTTTACATAGTGTAAGTTTTGTGCCCCTTTTTTAGGATTAGCTGTATCTCATAATGCTTGTTGTCTAAGCGGAAATAATTTTTCTCCATGTTTTGCAAATTGCGGATATTTTTTTTTCTTTTTTAAACAAACATTATAATACTTATTGTAAATACTGCTTATGAAAAAAAAAAGCTAATTTATTTTTTTATAAAAACTGATTATGGGATGTAAACTGGTTCCAGTTAGAAACTATTTTAAACAAAAGTAATTTTATTTCTCCATTTTTGCAATTTTGTGGTTATATATTTTTTAATTTTCTTATACATGTAATACATATTGTATATAATGTTTCTTATTTAAAAAAATTTGGAATGATAATTATATAAAACAAATACTTTTTGTAAGAGACGTATGAGTACTGCTTGTAGCATTTACATTATAATACTGCATTGTAGTTATTTTTGCTTAATACATATTACACATGTTCCCATTAATTTGCTTAGCCCTTTATGTGTGTATGTTTATATATTTTCATAAGATACTGTGGTACCAATTAAACTTTATGAACATTATTTTCATAAGAATTTATCTTCAGTTATTTTACAAGTTAGAACTTAATATCTGTTTGAAGTTCCAATAGCAAACAATGATAACCACTTACGTGAATATGTATGCATATATATATATTAATTATAATATTTTCATGGATAAATGATTTCATAATAATAATAATATATATATTAATTATAACTTACTTCAAGCCCATCACGTTTTCTTTGCAAAATTAACTCAAAGGTACCAGGAACATACTTGCAATGTTTAGCAACCTCTTCCAATAATTGATGTCCAGTTGTGGAGGCTGGTAAATTAAGAATTGTAGGACCAAATTGCCAGTGAGGATTAGTTGTATCACGAATAATACAAAGTGCTTTGGGTTCATCAGCTGCCCTGCATGTTGCCTTAAAAAATAATAGTAACAAAATTTGAAATTAATGAGATAAATAAATATTTAAAAAATATTGTTCAAATATAAATTCTTAAATAATTTTAACTATTAATAACTTCAAATAAAAATCTAGAAATTATGCCATTAAAAAAGCATTACAATATATATCACAAAAAAATATCATTATACAAGACTAAATACAATTTTAATCTAAAAACCTTTCTAAATTTTAAGTTAAATTTTTTAAAGAAAATAGATTAAAACTACTGTAAATAAATTTTCATAATTCAAATATTCATATCTATTAATATATTTGGATACGATAGCTTTAAGCACTACCATCTGGCATCTATTGATTACTAAAGTTTAAACTAGGTGGCATAAAATAGGAAGAATTTGCTTATAAATATAATACTCTTTAAGATTTATAAATGTTTAGACATTACATAAAAAAAAAAAAAATGCAACACAAGTTTATGTAGAAATCACAATTTAAAAAAAGTATAGAGAGAATAATTTTGAAAGAAAATAATAATTTACATTAAAAATAATTATATTACAGATAAGCATTATTGTATTTATCTGAAATGGATGGCGTCAAAGTTGTGAGTGGAGGACGTTTGACAATGGTAAATGAAAATGTAATAATAAGCTATGATAATGGTGGCAATTTTGTTGTAAATATAAGTAAATGAAATATGCCAATTTTGTTTGGTGAATCTTCAAAAACTTGTACAGAGAAAAGTGCTTGTATTTAAATAGTTGTCAACATTTAAGTTTGATATAACTGTTCATAATAATCCTTGATTACAGAGAAAGAAAAAATATCTGAATAACACGTAGATGGCTACAAGTTTTATGGAAGGGTATTTTATTGAATAAAAGAAAATTGCATGAAAGTAAATTCACAGTGAGGTACTTCTGAAATTTCTAGTGTATCAATGTAAGGCAAATATTACAAATTATTTTATGCAATTATATTATAACCATTTTATCACTGCTAATAATTTAGTATTAGATTCAGAAAGTTCCGAGTAATAAATCACTTCTTAGTTACATATTGCATTAATACCAAGTTTGTGTGTGTGTAGACTTCAATGCATATGTTGATAAGAACATTAAATTATGACTATGAACAAAATTAAGGTAAATAATAAAACTGGCTCTATGAATTATAATAGTCTGCTGGTTATGAATTTTTGCACAATGCCTGAATTGATTATCACAAACTGATAAAAATAAAAAAAACTATTAAATACTTACAAGCATTCATATTTAAAAATAAATATTATATGACTATATACAAGTATAAATTATTGGACAATTTTTAGATTAGTAAAGTTAAAATTAAACTGTTATATTTTCATATACAGTTGTCAAACTTACTCCACCCACAACTTTGATACCATCCACTCTAGATAAATACAATAATGATTATCACTAATCATTTATGAAATTAGATTATCTCTAGCTCAGATATAAACTTTAAACCTCAGTTAAAATTAAAGTAGCATTAGTAGAAATTTTGATCTTCATTCTTAAGAAGCAATTGCTACTCATGCCAAGTTCCAATTAGGCTTTTTAAAATGGTTATGTTACTAAGAAATGAAATTCCCTTAAAGAGTCTGATTTATTTATTTCTAAGTTAACAAAAAAAAAACCTGTTTCTTTAACAAAAGTATGAAACTTCACAAACAAGATAATTAAAAAGAAGAAATTTACCAGTGGACAACAAGACTTAAGCATGAATAGTAATGATCCTAATCATTTTAATCTTTTTTTAAAAGCACTGACAGTAACATAAGACCCTGAGAAAGTAAATAATAATCCTATTAAAAAAAGAAATAGCAATCTTTTATGTGACATATATAATAGTAATTTGAATTTACAGAGAAAGTACTTTGATTTTTTTTTAAAAAAAAATAAATATTCAGACAATTGGATTTAATTATATTCCATTCTAATATTCATTTACATTTGGTTTTAAGTATTCCATTCTAATATTCATTTATATTTGGTTTTAAGATATCTAGCTTGATGTGATTAAAGTTCTTCATAATTTCTTTTTTAAGAAAATATTTTAAAATATCATAGTTAAATGCTTATTTCCAAACTATTATAATTTTTTAAGATTATATGGAACTATGAAGATTTTATGGTCAATTTAATTATTACAATTTGTAAAAATACTGTAATAATTATTAAGTAATAACTTGTAGATTTATGACTTTACGCTTGTCCAAATTATGATAATATTAAATAGTGCTATCACACTTATAACGTAAAGCTGTATAATTAATATCAATTAGTCAATTAAAATGGCTGAGCGCTTTTGAGAAACTGTACTTCTCATAATCATAGCCAGTTCTGACTCGTTCGTTGAAATCATTCTATCTTTGTGGTATTTTAGCCCAAATTCTTTCAATTGGAAAAATATTGTAAGTATGATTTTTGTTGACAGAGAAATACAAAAAAAAAAATATTATGAACAAAAGTGATTAATTTTGTCAAATATTTTATTCAGTTAAGATAAGTTTATGGCAAAATTTGAAAATAGGTGATTGTTGATGAATGTTTATCCATATTACAGTACAGTTGCTACATAATGATATGAGAGAAAGTTTAATTACAATTGATGGTAAGTCTAAAGTATTTAAAATAAAAATTGGTCTTAAAACAAAATGCATTTTAGCTCCAACTTTTTCATTTTTATAATAATGGTCTTTTCAGCAATTCGTAGATGGCTTGATGCAAAATAAATTTCATAACATAGTTTGTAATTTGAATCAAATAAATGCAAAAACAAGTAATTTCATCTTTCCATTTCTAGACTGACAGTATACTGGTAATTATGCTACTTTTCAAATTTAAAGCATAATTTACTCAATGTTTGTATAATTTTAAACAAAAGTAACTGAATGATGGAGAGAAAGCTCTTTAATTGTAACTTAAATATTGTTAGAGAAGTTATAATAAGTAAAAATTTGATTATTCAACAATAAAAGAAACTCCAGTGTACTGCTACTGCATTTAATACGTTAAAAAATATATTTCATCAGTGATATAATTACTACAACGAAGTTGCATATGAAACTATCATATTAGCAAATTACTGTATAGTACAAAAGTAAGATGTGAAACTCTCTACCAATGTATTAATAAAGGCAGTGAATAATTTTCATTTACGATTGCCCAATCTTCTGAAAATATGATATCAAGATCATATAAGAAATCAACATATTCTTCAGCCTGCTAGATGAAATAATATTGAATCCACATTTGTAAAGGTGCATCTTCTTGGATTGCACTTGTGACATGAATGAAATGTAAAAAACTTCCTAAAAAAAAGAAGAATCTCAAAGTGAACTTGCACATGATTGTCTAAAAAATAAAAAGTTTCCATTTGCATTATAAAAATTATTTCAGAGATGCTCTAAAGAAATATACCACAGAGTATTCAAAAGAATCTTGAAAGATTATAAGTCAGTTTAATATTAATGTGGCATAAAAAAATTTTAAATGTTCTAAAATAATTGAAGATTACTAACTGTTGTAATAAATGATCAACTGATTCTTTTTAATATATAATAATTATTTCATATATCTGATTTATCTTTTGCAAATATTTAGGACAGGAAATAAAAATGCACAGTACTTTCATATGATTTAGAATGAAATTTGCCTTTTCCTATTATGAAATTATTAAGCTTTCTAATTTGATAATTTCATTAGTTGTTATATTCTTTTGAACAAAATTTGCATCCCAGTTAGGGGCTGGCCAATACATATTTCCTTAAGGCTGGTAGAGAGTGTTTTTGCTGGATTAAATAGTGTTTAGCATCGTAGTCTTCATTCTTAATTTACAGCTATTATCAATTACCAATTTTGTATTTTCATTTTTATTGGAATGTGGTTGCTTTTAAAGGGAATGCTCAGCACCCAAAAATAGTTATAGTTAACTTTTTCAATGTTTTCTCCTATTAAGTGATGTTAGTAGTGTTTTTTAATTTATAATTTTTAACTTAAATGTACAAATATAGCAATGTTTGTTAGAAATGAAACAGGAATCAATTTATCATTAAAAAATAAGAATAAAAGTTGTGACCTTAAAACAGTACAATAAATCACTCATCTCTTCAACACTCACAATATATGGTAAACCAGCAGTAACTCCCTCAACTCAGGAAGTCTATAATAAACTTAATTAATCAATGAACAACAGATGTTAGTGTATTTAAATAACCATCCCCAGGACTTTTACTTTTATCAATGAGGCTTGGGGTTCAAAGCTGAAAATAATGCAGGAACATATCTATATCTAGCAATCGTCTTCCATTTTACTATTCAAACTGAAAATCTGATAATTTGAAATGCTCGAAGATTATGAATCTAAGCCAACATACCAAAACAATTATATACATTTGACAGACAGCTCATGACTATATATTGTAGTACTTTCAGTTAGTTATTGACAGTAGGCACATATACCCCTGGATAGCATTGCTAATAATAATAAATCACTTAGCTTTCTAGCTCATATATGACAAAACAGCTTTCTATTCTAATTACCAAATTATGCAGTGGATAAATGGTGCTTATAATTAATAAAAAAACTAAGAGTACTGAAATATAGTTAATAACCTAGAATGATATTCCTATAATGTAATATTCACACCACTCTCACGCAAGGTAGGGACTGGTTTCTATCCACTTTTAACACCTTGTGGAGAGGTTTAATCATAAACATATGACTAAAGACATATGGAAAAGATGTATGATCTCCAAGATGCATATTTCATGTTGAACCAGTATCATCAGTTGGCCAGATAACAATCTCTTACTCATATATTTAAAAATGTTCAGTATATATATATATAGATAGCCAATTACTGCAGTTTAAGTGATGTGTAAAACTTACTGCCCTTATAATTTTGACACAAACTACTTAATGAAAATTAGTAATAATTTTTATTAGTCATTTATTAGACTAGAAATTATCCATTTAATGAATAATATTTCTGTAGTATAATTTTCCATTAAGTGGTTTATGATAGTTGTGAGGGCAGTAAGTTTGACACACCAATTAAATTGTAGTAATTGACTATCTATATATACTGAACAAAGTTAAATATGTGTAAGAGATTATGATCTGGGTCAACTGATGAGTGCTGGTTAAGCACTTTGGGGATCATACATCTTTTTCATGTTTTTGGTCATATATTTATGATTACATTCTTCCATGTAGTATTAAGTGCATAGAAATCAGTCCCTAACTTACATGAGAGTGGCATAATAAAAATTACACAACAGAAATATTATTAAGTGGATGACTAATAAAAATTATTATACTTCCATTCAGTGGTTTGTGTCAAAGTTGTGAAGGTAGTAAGTCTTGACACATCAATTAAACTATAGTAAATGACTATCTATATATATACTGAACAACGTTAAAAATATGTGTAAGAGTTTGTGATTGGACCAACTGAAAAGTGCTGGTTTGACATGAAATGTGCATCTTGGGGATCATACATCTTTTCCACATCTTTGGTCATGTTTATGATTACACCCATTCACAAGTTTGTTAAAAATGAATAAAAACTAGTCCATACCTTACATGAGTGGTGTAGTGAAAATTACACTACAAAAATATTATTCATTAAGTGGATAATCTCTAGTCTAATAAATAACTAATAAAAATTATTAATAATCCAGAGTTTTGAAATTATAAATTTTTAATTTAAATTGTAAAAATTCAGATATAGTTATCAGATGCATAACTGCATCATTCCAGCTTTGAATCCCAAGCTTCAGTGATAAGAGATAAAAGCCTAAAACCAATCACAGAATGAGGATTTAAATGCACCAACATCTGGTAATCATTTATTACTCAATTATACTATACATGGCACTAGAGACAGGAATTGCCTTTACTTTACCATTACTTTTTTTAATGATGCAAGGATTTATTGAAGTTTATTTTGTAACTCTAAAATTAAGATGCTAAAATAAAGCTGGCAAGTAATGGCAAACATTCACCAATAAATCATAATATCTACATTCAGGCAAAGATCTTAAGATACATACACACATAGAAAATACAGTGACTAAAGACGTATTAGTGTAGTAATTTCCCATTGCTTATTATCATTATTATAATATTTATTTTAGTGTACCAAATTTACAGCTAATTACAAAATTTAATAATACTCTTTCATCACTCATACATATGTACCCACTTTTATTATTGAAATATATGACATCAAGTAGCAGATAATTTTTGTCATTATTAATGAAACAGGTTTGATACATGAACTTGTATTAATTTGAAATGATTGGAATGTTTTTTAAGTATATATTAATAAGTAACAATAGCCATTGTCAATAACAATTTACATCATTTTTCATTAAAAATTAAAGATCTGATAATATACATGTCAAACATTTTAAAATATAATTTCATTCTCTTAATAATTTTTTTTCCATAGACAAATATGTAACATGACATCAATGACCTATAATTATAATGAGAAAATGTTTGTTTGAGAGATTATTTAACATTATTAAAGCAAAAAATGTTAACAATAACAAATACAAAAAAAAAATTCTGGATTTCAGTATTACGTTTGGAATATACAAAATATTTTTTTATAGAATAGTGATGAATGTAAAGATAAATATAAAATAAAAAAACATATTCAACCTATTAAAAAAAAACAACAACTTTATTCTGAGCACATTTTTTTGACTGCAAAAAAAAAATGAACAGGCATAAATTGAAATGAGAATAAATCAATTTATATAAATAAATGAACCTTTGGAATTCAATAAATAAAATTAAAGAAACCTCTATATAATTTTAGTAATAAAAAATGAGCACAATGATCTTTTCATACTGATACTAATTTCCAAGAATGTTTCCATCTTTTAAGTTACTTGTGAATCAGAAAATCAAAAATGAATTTCATGATAATGGGCTGCCCTGTACAGAACCCATTATGAATGAATCCAGATGAAGAGAAACTATTAGATTAAAAATTCAATAAGTTTGATAAAAGGATTCTTTTTATTCCTGCATAAATACTATATCTTGGATTGAAGAGGAGAGTATTCATTTATTTAACACTCTCAAAAGGTGCGTGCTCAATTAGCTTGAAAGGCTGATATTGGAATGAAATATAACTACTTTGACTAAATTTGTAACATTTTAAAAATAGTCTGATCACTTGAATCATTTAAAAATTTGGCTTTATTAGTCTTTAGTAATTTTGGAAGGCATCCAGCCACTTTTAATCAAACCCAGTTTTATAAAGTGAAATAATTTCCATATTAAATTCAACTGGCACAATTCTACTTGAAACTTCTGTGCTATATGGAATTTGATAATAAACAGTATAGAAAAGTAACTTAAAATATAATCAAATATTTCAATCCATAATAAAAACAAAAAATTACTACATAAGTCTTTCAAACATTGTAGAATTATTTACACCCTTCTTGATATTAATGGAAAAATTCAATTCTTAAAAGTCATATAGAAAAAGTTACGTAACTTCTAGATATTTGATTAAAATAGTGCCAAATTTCTTTTTCTATCCCACAAATATATAATAATGTTCATTCAATCAGTAAGATTCCTTCCATCTCAGATTTCACAAATGTCAATTATACTAAAGCATCAAAGGCAGGTTCCACTGTGTTAAATTCAGCCATATTGCTTCAAGTTGCAATGCTGAAGATTACTCTAAATCTAATAAATTTAAAAGGGCTAATCAACTTTGCAATACTGATAGTTTGCCTAAAACTTGCACAAGTTCAATAATTGCAATATCTTAATTGATAGAATTTTTGTTTAATCAACTGATAATACAATTTTTGAACATGTACTCAAAACACAATGAATTAACAAAATTTCTATCTCTTGAGATAGATTATTCCAAATCTAGCAGTAATTCAGAGCAAAGTATTTTTGAATTCAATGTTAAAAAAACTGAGATGAATGCTAACTAAGAGTCAACAACAAATAAATAAAGCAAATCTACTATGGCCCCATTGTGATCAACAACTACATATTAAAAAAAAACTTTATTTTAAACTCTAAACAATTTTCTTTCACCATATCTGGATTCCAAAGAACCACTGAATATAGCAAATGCATCTACAACATATTCCATTTCTTTCACTGCACTTTTCTATATTGGTTATATTAGGTCTAATATAAATAATATTTTTTTAACATCCTTTTATTTGTCCAGTATAATGTAACATCTTTATTAAACTCCCTAATTCAGCTAATAATTTTGATAACATTTGTCTTCTCACAGCTTTTACTTTGTTCCATGCTAATAAAGATATTGTATTATATTGGGCACATAAGGAAATATGCTATTTATTTATATAGGAATATGCATCTATAACTAGTATTTTGAAAGATAATGTTACAAAACATCATTAATAATAAATTTACAATCCAATTAAGTGTTGCAACATTTAATGTAAAAGCTAAAAACTACTGCTACTAAAATAATTTAAGTGATTAAATGATTTGTCACTCAGGAGATCAAATGACATTTAGGCATGAGTCAAGCCACCCACAAATCTTAAACTCTAGGCTGCCATTCTATCACTGTATTAACACATTTAAAACAATATTTTATTCAAAGATTCAACTGATTGTATTTTAAATGTATCCTAAAACTCAAAAAATACCTCACCGTCACTCAGTAGATCAAATGATATTTAGGCACAAGCCAAGCTAACCACAGATCATTCTATCACTGTTATTAAATTATGTAGAACAATATTTCATTAAAAGATTCGACATTATATTTTAAATGTATCCTAAAATTCAAATACCTCACCTTTTATTTTTGTCTTAGAAGAACATTTTATTTTTCAAGAAAACAATTATACTTTACTAAAATATCATGTGACGTTAGTTTTTTTTTTCTTGATCTTAAATATTGATATTTATCAATTGTTGAACAACACTCTAAAACAAAAAGAATGTCATATTTGATGTACTTATCAGAATGAGAAACCCTTAGGAAAATATTCCAATACCATTATTACTTTTCTCTACATTCATTTTCTTTATTGACTGTTGTTTTGAAAATATTCTTGACAAACAAATAAAATGATGCAAAAACAGTATAGCACTTATTAACTCTTTTTAGTGCACTGACTAAATTCATGTTAATAGTAACGCGAATTTTTCATTGTAATTAAAAAATTTGTTTAACAAAAATGTCAGTATAAGATACATTAATATCCTGAATTTATTAATGTTACAGAAACGATAATTGCATTGCCTTTTATTCAAGATAATGCAAAGCATGTATTTTTAGCATTAAAAGTTATGAAATATGATTAAGCTCAGTGGCAAAAGAGAACTTACTTGAGACTTTTTTAAGAACGAACTTTTATAAGTGTTTTTTAATTTTTATGTATAGCTTTTGAAAGGTTAACATCTTCATTTAATTACTTTAAAATTAATATAATTTGATATTTCTGTTTTTAAAATTTAATCTTTTTATTATTCTTAAAAAAAAATGTAATAATATAATAATTGTTTTTTATAGTTATACAGTAAAAGATTATCGTTATTGAAAAATACTATTAACACTGGATTATTTTAAATGTAGCCGAATATAATCAATAATAATTTAATCATGTTTGGATTTTGTTCCAATGATTTATACTCAGTATAAATGAGTATCCGCAGAAGAGCTGTTACCTTCTTACAGTTATGGAGGAGTGCAACAGTCTTGACAAGTGACTGTGGATTTTTTTATACAATCTCAGTCTGACAATTGATATGGTTAATGTGTAAATATATTAACAATATTAACTCCTCTACTTGTATAATGGTACCTCAAATTTATGTTATTATTATTGTTAAAATTTAGATCATAAATAAAAATAGTAATTCATTATAAATTTCTCTCCAAACTTAGGATGAGAACATTTTAGTTATAAATCTAATTTGGCAATTAGAGAGTTTCCATTGTAATATATATGGTCTAATATAATTTTCCATTCATTTCCAATTGACCAATTGTTAGCTAAATTTATTGAAGTTTTATAAAAATTCATATAATTATTTAAATTATTAATATAATATAATGATGATGGTAACAATACTTCAAATAAAAAATAGATCAAACTTTCATATTATCCCAAAATGTATAATAGATTAATAAAAAACAAATATTATATTGGTAAGCATATAAATATTAAATGGTCAAATAGCAAAAGACTGGGTAAATTAATAGTTAACTATAAATTAAGAGATGATATAAAATATAACAAAAGAATTGTATATAAAACTGTGACCATTGCAATATAATTTACTACGATCATACAGGAAAACAGAGGTAAGAACCAAAGAATATAACAATACAATTAATAGACAAAATGATAAACCTGCTTTACTTAACATATTGACATAAAATAGATACTACAAAAAATATTAAACTTTTAAATTATATTAAAGATCTAAAGAGAAGATAAATATATGAAACATATTACATTAAAAATAAATAATTGTATGAATATTTACAAAACTTCAGTAAATTTATTTAACAACCGGTCAAATGGAAATGAATGAAAAATTATATAAGACAATATATATAACATTATATATGTATTATTTATTCCGTATATTGTTATGTTATATAGTCAATCATTTGAAGTTATATTGGATCTCTATATAAAAATTTAATTCTATTTTACTGTTTTTTGTTATTCTTATTACTTTATTTCCATTATGTAATTTGATGGCATTATATATGCAATAACTAATGATAAACTAATTATAAATGTAATAGAAAAGAAAGAGTCAAAAGAATTTATAAGAGGGTAGTAAAAATAAAAAAAATTGTTAAAATTGGATATTTAAATAGGCAAGGTGGTAGGAGACCAGATAAGTGGTTGGAATAAAACAAAGCAATTAAAAATGAAGGGCTTAAGGTATTAGTAGTGAAAACACATCTAAGAGAAGAACCTACACTGGAAAATTTAGTAATAGAAAAGAAAAAAGGGGTAGTGGCATATGAGTTATGTCAAAAAAATATTTAAATTCTGTGAATTGTTAAGAACATTTGTGGTATGACATAAGGATAGGAAGACAAGAATGGATGACTATGTTATATATGGCCACTGGAGATAGTAAAACTATAATGGAGTGAAACAATAACATGTATGAATACTTATTTAAGGATGCACAGAGTCTCAAAAAAAAAGGGGGGGAGCAGGTAATGGTTATAAGGGATATGAATAGGCATATTGAAGAAATTGATGACTTGAATAACAAGAATGGACAGCTTTTGAAAAAAATTTGTCAGAGAATGAATTTGAGCATTGTAAATTTATCAAATACTTATGAGGGGCCAATACACATGGTCTAGAAATAATATATTTCACACAATAGATTATGTATTAGTAGATAATGAGGGAATGAATAAAGGACAGAACATTAAAATGTTTAATAATGAAGAGGGAATATGTAATAGTAATCTTAATTTTTTATAATAGAAATGGTTAGTAATGTAATAAAAGTAGACAGGTTAGTGAAAGATGTAGATGGAGAGTGAATGATAAGAATAACTTATAAGAATATAAAATAAAAGTAGAAGAAATTATCAAAGAGTTTACTGGAAGTAAATATAAGGGCTGGTGTGGCGAAAGCGAAAAAGTGGCAAATAGAGTTTTATTGGAGAACATTGAGAAGAATAAAATAAAAAAGTGAGAATTTAAAGTGTAAAAGAGAGATAAAAAGCATGCAGAGAATATAAAGAAATGTGCTATTAAAAACAAAGAAAGTGAAAAAGATGTAAATACTAAATGGGATAACTATTTAACTAAAAAGAAGCTGGCTAAAATAGATAATAATAGAGAATGAAATTAAATAGAAAAATTATTGAAGGCTATTAATAAAAGTGGAAGAGATGGGAGTAAAAAAATTTGAAAATAAATTTTTAAAAAAAAAGGAAATGTATAGGAGAAAGAAATAATATTACTAAATGATGAAGAAAAAGAGTGTAGCTCTAGAAAAGAATTAAGAGACAATCGAAAAGATGTTAAATATGAAGGATAGAATGATAACAAATGTAAAAACACAGTAATGATAATATTAGTTTTACAGAAAATGAATAGAATGAGGCAAGAAGTTGAAAAGTAGAAAGGCAAGAAGTTTAGATGAATGGGCAGTAAAGATGTGATGAATTTGGGAAATAGGGCAAAATTTAAATCTATTATTGTGTTTTAATAAGATGGCTCAGAAGACAGAATTTCCAGATAGCTGGAATAATGCAAGAGTAAAACTATTGTTTAAAAGAAAGGATGGAAGAAAGTTAAATAATTATAGACTGATAGTGATAACGTCAATGTTATATAAAGTTTTTGCATATATGGGGGCTGGAAGGGTAGCAAAATAAATGGAAAAAAATAATGTAGTGGGAGAAATGCAAGATTTTAGGAGAAATAGGCATATAGTAGATAGTTTATTTGTAGTCACACAAAGGCATATGATAGAATAAATAGAAATAGATTATGGTAAGTTTAGTAAATTTGGGAATGAATGAAGCTTTAATGAATCTTATTATGAGACTGTATGAAAATAATTAGTATACCTATCAATTAGGAAATATAGAATCAGTTACGAGTTAAAAATAGGGTGGGATTAAGACAAGGATACCCTATGTCATCTAGTTTGTTCGTTATATATGAGAGGAATGGAGAGAGCAACAGAAAGACTAGGAAGAGAGGTAGATGGATACCAGTAATAGATGGCAAGGGATTGTATACATTATCAAGGTTTTATTTGCTGCTGATATTTTCTTATACACAAAAAGTAGGGAAGATATGAAATTTGTGCTGAAGACTTGTGCAAGGATAAGTAAAGTGATGAAGATCAGATCTAGTGAAGAAAAATCAAAAGTAATGATGATAAATGTTGGGGAAAAGAGAAAAAATTTTATTGGGGGATATAGTTAAGTGTGGTGACTAGATACAACTATTTTGGAATCGTCTTAAGTAATCAGAGAAATTACTTGGATGAAGGGGAGAAAAAATTGATAAATGAAGCAAAGAAAAGAAAGGCACTGATAAAGAAATTAACAATGTTTTCATATAATAAATATGATATAGCAAAGATTGTAAGGAAAAGAGAGGCAGTAGCAGGGTTAACATATGGTAACGATGCATTATGTATTAGTAAAGGGGTGTTAAATTACTTAGAAAAAAGTACAAAGAGAAGTAGGAAGACATGCATTAGATACAGATGTGTGAATGGCAAAGGAGGCAATTCAAGGAGAACTGGGTGGTCAAGTTTTTACATGAGAGATGCAAAAAGCAAAATGAAAATGTTCAGTAGATTGCAATTTATGAATAGTAGAATAGCCAAAATAGTATTCAATTAGGTTATGAGTAAAAGATAGGCAACAAAATGGATGAGAAAGATAGTATGGTAGATTTGATGAGCACTTTATGTCAGTATATTTGCACAAAAGATGGGATGATCGTGTTAGGAAGATTGTTAAGTGCTATTGTGGCAAAGAATGAGACCCAAGAACAGATGCATTAATACAAAATAGGGAGCTGAAGAGATGGAAAACTAGTATGGAGAATAAAAAGTCTAAATATATATATATAAGTAAACAGAATATTGGGTGTGATAGCAAGAATATATACATAAATGGAGAAATGTGAGCGATGGGGCTGCAAATTATGTAAAGAAGGCATGAAAAATATTAGACATCTGCTAATTGAATGTAAATTCCTATAAACAGAGAGAGAGAATAAATATAAACTAAATGTTTATACAGAAAAGTGGACAAAGATGATGCTGTGGAAATGGGGAAGAGCTGCATAAAAAAAAATATGGGAAAAACTTAAGGCAGGGAATGGAAAGGGAAATTAAGGTAGCCAACAGGTTTTTCTGGGCATATTGGCTAAGAAATTCCTGACTTCGATAAAGGAGAAGCCACATCATATCACATCATGTACCATTAAAATAGATTAACATTTGAAAAGAACACCAAACCATATGCCAAAAGACTTTGTGTATAAATATTTTTAATATATTTATATAGCTGTTTTATGTTTTTTTATTTACTTATTATAAAATACAAATATGTTTTTAATAACACTAGGAAATTATTCTGCAATTCTTTGAAGTATTTTTCTTAGTCAGTGGCTTTATATTGAGCAGAGATTTAGATAGATATATATATAAATAAAAAAGGAATTAGAAGTTCTATAAATATGATTTAGAAAAGAGTTGAAAAGACAGATTGGAAGATAAAAAAAAATTAACCAGCTTATATTTTTAGAGATATTTATGAAGACTATTTATTTTTAGAGATATTTATGAAAACTATGTTAGATAAGAATATTGAGGATAAGATTAAAAAAGAAAATGTTGATAAACAACTTTAAGAGAAATAAATGACTTTTAAAGAAAAGAATATAAGTTACATGAATGTTTAAAAAAAAGTGGATTAATGTGTGGAGTCTGCTTTTGATTGATGACTAATATTTTATTTATCATTTTAAAATTTATTTAAATGTGCATCAATTAAATTTCTAATATATTAATAGTACACTTTCATAAACAAAGTAGGATGAGTTTTCTCTATCTTCAAAAAATATCTAGCAATCTTGTGTCTCTTATACATCAAATATCACTGGTTATTCTTCATGTGCAGATCAAAATGTTTTTCTGTCTTTTTTTTTTTTTTTTCATGTTTTGAATAAATATTATATGTTTCTGATAATGCTTTAAATAAATATATATAATTTTTATCCATAAAAAAATCAATAAAGTTTAAATTATATTATTTTCAAGAAAGATTTTTATACATAAACATTACCTATATAAAGTGTATCAACAAATTGTTCATTTATTCTTCATTTGCAATCTTTTTTTTTTTTTTTCAGATAATCAAAAACTAAAAATATATCTATTGAAAAACATAATTTGGAAGATGGACAATGGATGGAAAATATAAATATTTAAACATAAACATTATACAAGAGGAAATAACAGGTGAAATTATAAGAGAAATAAATATACTGAGTAGAAAAGTTATAGCAATGATAAATATAATATGATATCAGAATTTTACAATTCAATAAATGATAAATATAACATGGTAGTGAAAAGTACCATTACATATTAAAATGCTTTTGATAAGGTATTACAAAACTATTCAACGTTTTAAAATAAATATTCACAAAAGTGTTTAAATCAAATTTTAAATAAGGACAATCCTTACCATATGCATCTATTCAAACAAAGTTATGTTATAATATATATTTAATCTTGGGACATGGTGACATTAATAGCTTTTGTTATTATTATGATGTCAATTTCTTTCCCATTATTTTTTTTTTAAATATGAACAATTAACATCAAAAACGTTTATCATCTGCATCACATTATGTATCCAGAAGCAATAATAGAGAGAAAGTAAATGGTTTTTTTTTCCATTTTTAATTTAAAAAGATTCAAACATAAATTTGTACAGTTGACCTTCCTAAGAGAGAAAAAAAGATGCCTATATTTAAACAGATGTTTTATTTATATATACAGAAAGTTCTCTTAATGGGATGATCCTTGGGCTTTTCAAGAGAAAATTGATTTATAGTTAGATTATCTATCTGGAAATGTAATCATTACCATTAGAGAGATGAAATGCAATTGATCTACAAAAAATTATATTTGGTTTGATCATCATTTTTATTTCATGATGTACAATATTTAAAGTTGAGAAAATCAGTATTATCATCATATTATATTTTGATGAATCAATGAGTGGCCAGTTCATAAATGAGTTATTTTTCATTAACTTAAGCTTCTCCTGTTACAATATTGTTTTGAGATTATAGAAATGAATTACTGGAGTAGATTAGTAGAAAAGCCAAAAATGGATTTGCAATACAAGAATTAAAGAAATAATAAAAACTGAACATACTATAAAAAATGAAATCAAAATAAGGTAATTATAACGATATGGACATGTACAAAGGCTGTGTCTGGAAAATATTAGTGAACAAACATTAAATTGGATACCTTTAGGCAAGATAAAAAGAAGTCATCCAAAAATAAATTGCTTTGGAGAACAAATTAAATTAGAAAAACCAATTTGTAGAACATAAATGGCAAGTGGGAATCATAAGATGCCATAGACTGAAAAGATAATTTTTGGAATTTAATTTTTTCCTACAAAATCATTTCTTTGAGTTCTAATTACTTTTATAGTTTATGAGTTTTATTGCTAGATGTATCTCTAAAGATGCCGTGAATAAATATACCTTAAATTATGATTACTGTGAATATACAAAGTGTCCCTAAAAGATGTATACATATTTGAATGTAATTAACTCATTTTCTATCTTCGTATTTAATGTGGCAAGTGTTCAAACTGATTACCAGCAATAGAATTTATTTTTTTGTTTCATTTTAAAAAAAAATTGGCAAAAATATTAGAGTATCGTAGCATAATTCTAGCATAAATCTTGCAATGTCTGCGGTTTTGACTATTAAAATAAAAATAAGTTTTAGAAAAATTAAACAAAATCTAAGAATTATATTTAATTAAGAGAATAAACAAATTATAAAAAGTTCACACTTTTCTTTTTTCGTGTTATATAAGATTGATAATTGATTAAATTAGTAATAAAAAATGAACTGGTAATAGATATGAATAATAGCACATTAATGGGAAAATAATCAAAGCAATAATTATATTATTCAAATATGTTGTGCCAACTGAAATTTGATGTAAATGCAGTAAATGGTAGAATGCAAAGTATAAATTTATTTTTATTCTTCTTAGTTTTAATAGATAATGTATTAGCCTAGGGGCATTGAAATAGATTGACAATGAAATATTAAAGCAAAAAATGCATATTATTGCAACATAAAATTGATAAATTAGTTTTATTTATTTAAAATGCATATATAAATAATAATGCGTATAGTTTTAGTAAAATTATTTTTTTTTTTATATGTACTTTGATAATTGCATTCAGGAGTACTGATTATAAACAATACATATAAATATTTAATATCTTAGGTGTATGTTATGTCTATTTGTTATATGTAATGATTATAAAATATTTTTTATCCTATTATTATCGTAAAAGAGATTTTAATCATGGAATGCATGACAATTTTGGTATAAGAATGAATGAAGAGCGAAACCTTAATGGTATGATACCAATTGTAAGAGATTATAATTAATACTGAGTGATTCAAATTTGCCGATATCCTGACTTCCATAGAAGAAAATCTAAGTACTCATACATATAATTTTTTTTATATTTATTTTAGAAGTGTTTATTAACCAAAAATATGATGGGAAAGAAGGTTTATATATGTCCAGGAAAACTGGACAGCATTACTGAGAATTTATTAAAGGAATGACAAAGTAATTCATAGTATTCAAATTCATCTTAATATTTCTCTACTCAGAAGACTATAGCGTATGAACAAAATGATTTTAATAATGGAACATAAAAACTAACATCATAATAATGTATATAGGAAATGTTTTCATCTACAGATATAATTTTATATCGATGAAGTGATTTAACAGAGGATTCAAATCTATTTATTTATACAGCATATAGTTGTAAATGGAGATCGGAGTTTGTTCATTCATAATGCCATATACTAAACAAATGATAAAATTTAATACTTGGAAAATATTGGAATTAACAAAATACATATTGTTTTGGAAACTGTTTATGATACTTTTACTTTATTGGGATTAACAAATATCGTCAAATTATAGTTCATGGAAGAGACATTGGAATTGTTGTTACTTTGAACTGTCATATAGGAGGAGGATGATCAGGTTGTATGTTAATATATATTAAGCTAGATAATTGTTAGTTTTATATATATGTGAAATAAAATAGTTAAGTTTAGTTTGAATTTATATTTTAAATTTTAGCAATTAAAACTGTGATTTAAAGTTTTATTCTTTTTTCGTTAACTACAAATTACTTTTGAATATGCATCTTATAAGTATTAAAAATCTAAAGAACTATATTGTAGTAATTATTCATTGATATTTTATTTGAAAAATAAGGTGAACGAATAAACAAACTTATGATTATTATATTTCATTTCAATTAATTATTTTTTTTATGAAGATTAAAGGATTGTCATTAACTTTCTTGTATTTCAAAGAGTATATATGTGCAACATTTTTCATGTCACATAAATATATATATATATATATATTAAACATTACATAGGTATAAACACATTAATATTAATTTCAGTGGAGAATATATTTCATGACATTTAATTAGAATATATATTTCAAATGTTTATTGTCTATTTGTTATTTATTTTTATATTTATTGTTAATAAATTTTAAATTCATTTAAAACAAATAAACATGCTTTAGTTGTCATTCAATTAATGTGTAACAGGCACACATGTTGTTACATAATTCTACAAATAACATTAGAAATTAAAAATAAAAAGTTCGCAAATAAGAATTTGTTTTAAAAATTAAAAATTAAAAGTGATCTAAACTCGTATATATATTTAAAATCGCACAGATGGAAAATTATTAAAAGAAAACTTTATTAAAAAACAAGTATTTTAAAACTAAATTTTCAACAAACTTAAAGATAAAAATATATCTTTAAGAAAATCCAAAATTTAATTACTATTATGTAAAAGGCTAAAAATGAAAATGATTATTTTAAATTAGTCTTAAGTAAACTAGCCCTTGGGCATCTCAAAATTTATAATTAAAGATTAGATAGGAGAGAAAAACAATAAGAACAGAATAGCCAATAAAAAAATCCCTCAGGATGCGGACCACAGCGAAAGAATGATCATCATCATGATATCATGTCCAGTTAATCCGAAATTTTAATATAAAAAGGAAAAAATTGGAAATGAATTACTATGTGTGTTATGTGTTAGTTCCGGGAGATTTGAAGGAAAAGGGATTGAAAAGATGCACTTTCAATCCCTTAAGTTTTTCCAAAGGCAAAAAAAAATGAAGTATCGTTTTCCTACATTGCGGACACTGGGGTCCTGTGATAAGATCCTGCAAAGAGCTATACCAGCTAAAGCAAAGGATCTCTGGATGAATACCAATAGAATGGCGAACAGCATACTGGTCTCACCAGGAAATCATGGGAATTAGAAACGGGATCCAAATTACAAGCAACTAGAAAGTATGGACTTTTTCTCTTTAAAACCGTAATAACTCTATAACTAATGAACTGTAACTATAAAACTTTTCCAGTATTTAAATAGAAATAGAAATTCCTATCTGACCAAACCAAATCATTTATTAATAATTACTTTTATCACATGTAGTTTTAAAATCATTTCCATTAATTTATTTTTTGGTTCAATTTTAAGTTTATTATGATTTTTTTTTTTTGTTAAGCTAAACTTTTAATAAATATTAAATTTAAATTGGGTGTGGACAGCTGCATAGATGGTAAAGTTATGTTAGTTTAATTAAAAGTAAGGTTGATCTTAGGTTATTTGTTTCGCAGTTAAATTGGGTTAATGGGTTGGATGTATCGGTGTAATTAATAAATGTAGCATGAAGATCCACTACATGCAGGATCACATTATACGCTGCACTTGGGCAAAATAAGCCTATTTCTTATTGAACATCGGAGATAGACGGTATTCTCTGCTCCTTGGATCATCCCTTTAGCGTATGGAATGGAATCGTAAGTCGGCAAAAAAGACCACAATCCCTTCCTATGGAGATTTGTTTTTTATTTTTCTTCTCACCAGAAGTAGCATTCCTGTACTGGACGAGAAACATTTCTTCTAAATAACTGTGCTGTTCAGATGTACATTTCTGACAGTTCGGTATTGTGCTGTCATATTCATGTTGCATTGAATACATTGATATATCAGATAGACTGGCGTTAGTTTGACTGCAAACTTTTGGCCCCGGATTAAATAAGATATAGAATATTTTCTTTTTCGAATGCAATCTATGTAGTCTATCCATACTCAACACTAATCAAATATTAATTCACCTGTGCGAACTTCTAAAATAAAAAGTTAAAATGTAAATAACTCTTCAGCATTTTTGGAACACCTCTCTCAAAAAGCCCGGGCATTTATTGGAGCTTTCCCACCCCACCCCCCATTAAAAGAGAAAAAAAAAAAAGAAAGAAGAGAGGAAAAGAAGAGAACCCCATCCAAACAAAAATAACCACCACCCCAAAAAGAGAGACCCCCCCCTCCATATTTTTAAAGCTGGTGTATAATTTGCCTTTTTTTATCATTTTTACACCCCCTCTCCCCCCCCCCATTTTTATGTTTTAGAGCCCACAGAACCGATGAATATGTGGGGGGAACCGAAACAGCGCTTAGGGGGTATATAATTTTTATATTTTTTTTTAACTTCCCTTCCAAGGGGGACATACGCTTAATTTATTTTATAAATGTAAATTAAATTAAATTCTAAAGTAAAAGTTACACTAAAATAAATAATTCTAAATTTTATATATGTGCAAAATAAATGTTTCTGTGTATTGTTAATATGGCAGTGGCTTATTCTTATTTTTTATTATCTTTCTTTAAAAATAAAGTACACATTATCTCTGCTGCTCCACGAGCTAGTGACTGGGGCATTTCGGTCGTATTTATTTAAATTCTGGATCTTACTGTAAGTATCTGCCTACTATATAAATTTTCCAGGTTCGAATGGCCTGGTGGCACCCTTGTACAGCAGATATGGTAAGACTCCAATACCAAATACATCCCGACCATTATAAATGACGCAGTCAGATATTGACTTATACCGTATAATTTATAATAAATAATCATAAAATAGTCCAGAAATTAAGTGATTGGATTGGTGTTTGTACAATTACATATTATTTTCTTTATAGTAAATCCAATATATTATCTTTTGAACCTGATATACATTTTTATATGGTAACAAATTAATTAATTTGATATTGTTAGATATTTAATAAGTAATTAGATTATCAGTTATTTTATTAGTTATATATAACAGTTATTGTAAATTTATATTTAATCTAGTTCAATAGTTTACAAAGTATAAATATATTATTTAGAATAAACAAAGACGGGTGCACCCAAAGATGATTATAATTGGATGCCTATATTTGAATGTATGTATAGTAATTTAGTATTTAGTTAAAAAGATGGTAATATTATTACAATATAAAATTAGTAATAGCATATATTGAAATTGCTATTTGAATTCCACTAAATAGAATGATTTACTGTATAGATTTTTTAAATACTAAACTTTGATGTTGATAGTTTATATTAGAGTATATACACATATTTGGATATTTATAATTTAGAGTTTAGTTAATTTGGCTTTACCAATTTAAAAAATAATTTGTTGTGATTTGTTAATAGTATTTGTATAAGTGTTAAATAAGAATCTTTCATTTATTTTATGTCATCATGATTGGATATTATAAATTGTAAGATTATTTGAAGTGTTGACTTTCATTTTATATTATTATAACTTAGCATAAATGGTGGGATATGATAAGTTGATCGATTTTGTGTATTGTATTTTATCATAGTTTGGTATTGTTGACCTTTTATTCAATTATAATTTGATGTTGTAAATTTATATGGTTTTAAAAAAGAAAATTTTATATATTTTATTAATAATAGATTAATATATATATATTTGTAAGTTAACAAAGCCTTTTATCATTATTAAGCATTTCATTACAATTGGTTTATCCAATAAGGGCATATTACTGTTTTTGAGATATTATAGCTTTGTTAATATTATTTTCATTTTCATTATTTTCATTTTTTTTTAGCTATAATTAGTGATCAATTTGTTACAATTAGTGTTTTAAATTTGCAAGTTATACAAAGTTTTCACTTCTTATTCTGATCATTTTGTATAAATGGCTTCTAAATTCGTAAGGCATATTAAAGTCATTATTTTTATCCATTCATAAATCATTTTCATTTAGTTATAAATATTAACATCTATGCTAAGTTTATATTATTATAATGGTGTCTCAATTCATGAGGAATATTAAAGTTTATCTTCCTCATCTTTTGTCATCATTTTCATTCTGTTACAAATGGCTTGTCTAACAAGATATTACTATTTATAAGACTGTATTGTTTCATTGTCATTGTCTTCATTTTCAATGTTACAAATGGTGCCCAAATCCGTGGGGCATTAAATAAGAGACACTTTTCAATCCATTACAAATGGCAACCAATGACTGGGTTATGCAGCAATGAATTAGAAATGGATTGTGTATTATGAATTACCTATAAATAATAAATAATTTCAAAAATAAAATATAATCTTCCAAGAATACACTGATTACAAAAAGCTTGGGATTCTCTATATACATTGCTGCAATTAATGCATTAAAAAAATGAGAGAATTCAAGTAATTTATATTAAAATTATTGAGATTGATAAAAATGCACTTACTGAAAAATTCAAATAGAAAAAAAATATATGCCAAAATTATCCACTCAACAGCCAAAAGCCTTATTAATAAACTATCAGGTGACTTTGAAGTCACTTTCCGCTCACCTCCTAACACCAATAGACTGATCAATAACACCAAAGACAGGAATCAAACCTGAACTCACCCCTCAAGTTGTGTACAAAATCACCTGCCCCCAAAGAAATTGTATGGCAACATATTATGGAGAGACTAAAACTAACATTGTCACCAGAGTAGCTCAACACAGATACCTTTATAATAGAACTAAAACAAAGCTTGAAGGTAATTCGGTTTTCGTTGAGCATGAGAGAGCCACTGGCCATGCTTTTCTACCCACCAAAGCCAGTGTCATTTGACCAAACGATATCAAACACAAAATCAGGGAAGCTTACTACATTATAAGTGACCCAGCAGCAATCAACAGAAGAGAGACCTGCTTTTCTCTGTCTCGAAAATGGGCCACATAACATCTGCATATGAATTTGCATAAAATTTGCATTAATATTATAGTTATTAATCAAATACAAGTCGCCATGAATATGGGATTATAAACTGTCCCGAAAGCGCTTGGCGGTAAATTTTGATAATTTTACATACATTGAATAGCTTCATTATCTGTGTGCAAAGCACATACATATATTAATTTAATTTCTTCAATAATACTTTATGTGGTATTAAAAGTTTATATATAAAAAAAAAAAATTAACCTGGAAAATATCAGTTCTTAAGGTAAAAATAATAATTTAAAATCAGTCAGAAGATTTGTCAAATAAAAATTAACTTATAATCTATATTTAGCTAATTTGAAAAACTTATAGAATAAATTTTTTTAAAGAAATAAATGCTATTGATATTATTTCTTGAAACAAAAAAAAAAAAGACATAAGAAACCAAATGAATTAAAGTTACATAATTTTTTCTTCAAAATGCCAAGTTTTCAATAACTGTAGGTTTAGAAAACCATGTTTGGGGGGGATACAAAAATTTCAAAATTTAATACACTTTTATAATTTCATCAATAATTTTCATTACAAGAAAAAATTCTTTTTTGAGTGAGAGAGTGATGATTTAATCTATAAATTTAAAATTAAATTCTATAATAGATATGTGCATACTGTATGCAAATGCTAAAAACATTTGTACTGTATGTGTTAAAAGCATATATAATATTCTATTTATCTACCAATTATTTTTATTGATGTCTTGATATATAAATTTTTAAAATTAAATTATATATGGGTGTGTTCATATTATATATGTGTGCATGTTTGTGAGGAGGTTTACAAACAAATGACTAAAATATGGATGCAACTACTTGAAAAAAGATAAATTGAATAATCAAAATTGCATGGAGTACATTTAAGGAATCTATTTTATACTTCAAAAGATATAACTTTAATCAAATATATATATTGTCTGTTTTAATTTAAAATTGTGACACTGAATTTTAAAATGAAACAAAAATTACAATCAATAAGAAAAAGAAAAAAAGACAATGTATACCGACTGACATTATTGATGCTACTGCAAAAAATTATAAGAACTTTTAAATGAAAGTAGGAATGACAGACAGAAAAAGGAAATTAATTAAGAATTTAGGATAATTCTCACATGGATGTTTGAAATGAAATAACATTATAGCTTGCTGGATCATTATGCAAATAAAAAAAATGTACACATCTATCCTAATATGAGCTTAAAACAGCTGCTGCTGATATAATTAAGTTCCCTAAAAGTAATAATTTTCTACCATCCTGATAAAAAGAAAATCATTAAATTTTCATGGTTACAAGACTTTAATAATTATTTTAGCATAAATTAAGATTTCTTAAGCAACATTTTTTATTTAATCTTGAATAAATATTATAATAAAAATAAACATAGTAAATAAATTAGTATATAAATATTTTAAATTAAAAAAAAAAGATTTAAGTAAATACTTTTAAATTTAAAAATCTTATCTGACATGAATGTCAAGTATTTCTATTCTATTTCGTCATCAATTTTACTTTTTTCTAGCCAAAAAAAAAATCACTTTTTTTAATCATATCAAGTTAAAACTTATTTAAAAATAAAAAAATGGGTGAAAAAAACAAATCAAGCTGATATAATGTATATGCAACAATTAGGAAAAATAGATTTTGGTAGGAAAAAAGTATGATATTTATATATTTTCAATTATATATAGAATATACAATAAATATTAAAATTTAAATTTTATAACATTTTGTAAAGAAATGGAGGAGAAACAAGATTGGGAGGAGGGGATGGGAACTGACAAAACATGTATTATTGAATTAATCCACTAAAATCATAATTTAGAGAGCTTAGAGCCACGAGAACCAAATTATATATGAATTTAAAACTAAATTATCAATATCTATAATTATTATCTCTTTTTTGTACAATTGTAATGTCAAATATATAAATGTTAGGACATTTAAGTCAGAAAAGATAGACACGTTTATAAATTTTAGCTTTTATTCATATATACACTTCAATAACAAACAAATTTAAATACAAAAATAGCTAGTAAGTACACATAAAAACAATCCGTAATAAACTTTAAAAAGCTGTGCTTATGATATTCAATATATTGAAAGCATGCTTAGCATGAATAAAAGCTAAAATTTATAAACACGTCTACCTTTTCTGGCTTAAATGTCCTAACATTTAAATATTTAACAAACCAAATTATCATAAATTACTATGGGAACCTAAGAGCATGTTTTGCATTTATTAACTTAGTATTAAAATGCTAATTCTTTAAGATGGCTTCTCTGTACATATATGCACAGAAAAAAGTATGTGGGTTGTTCAGCTTTTAGAACATAGTTAATGCTCTATCATTTTTAATTATTTTTCTCATTATCTTCCTAAAAAGATTATAGCTTTATAACAAGCATATTTTATATACTTCATTTTCTAAGATATTGTGATTATATATTGGACTATTTCCATCATTCATAATTATTAAATGTCTTTAAAAAAATTCAAATTATTTAAACTTTTCAAAACCATTCAATTATTTGTATTAGCACACAGTTTAGTAAATAACATTCTCATTTCTTTTTCATGTATAGCTGGCCTGATCACGGTACTAAAATGGAAATTGAATCTAGGAGATTTGTATTGAATTTAAGGTGACACTTTAACTAGCTAGACCATTCTGTCAAACGCAAAAATCTGCAGAAATGTAATATTCTTATCTATGATGGTCCTCTTCATTTCATCCCTTTTTTTTAAAAGCAAGGTTAATGAGTGGTTCCAAACATTAATAATTGTTATTTTCCATTAACATGTAAGCAGTTTTTTAAATTTTCTTCCTTTTTACTTTTTCTTTTCTAATAGTCTCATCTTTTCCTAACCAAGCATATATTCTTTCGTACTTGTATGATCTATTACTTTAGAAACATCTATTTCCCCCCTTCTTTAATCATTCTTTTGTATTATTTTAATAATTTGTCAATGGCCCAACTGATTTCAGTGGTTTTAAAGATACAGTTTTTGACTTTAGCAATTCCAGTTTGGGTTTTATTGAAATTACGATTTCTTATTATGTATATAGCTTTGGAAAGCTGACCTAATATTATACTGATTACAGATTTTTATTTGTTCGCAATATTTAGTGTGAGTGTATCCATACATATACCAAGGATAACAGATAAATTAATGAAAATCTATCATCAGTATAATGTCTGTAAGGCAGTATGAGGAATCCTAATTTCTACAAAACTCAAACTAAAAATATTTAACAACAAAAACTGAATCTGTAAAATAACATATGGATGTGGAAAGACATATATTGAGAAACAAGCCATCCCATTGAAAAATTATTAAAAGAGCATAAACTAATGATAGAGGAGGAAAAAAAGATGTACCCAATGTAGCAAGTTCATGCATATACAAATAAACATATATTCAATTGGGAAAAGACAAAATTATATAAAAGTTGCTCATATGATAATGGCAAATAAATCCGTAAGACAGTGTCACAATTCATAATGTTTAGAAATCACTTACTAACCTTGCCCTTAAGAAAAAATGAAGAAACCAGGAGAACCCTCATAAATAATTATATCAAATTTTTACTGACTTAGCCTTGACATAATAACCTAGTTGGTTAGAATGTCACCTTAATTTCAATAATCACAAATCCAAAAGTTCTAATTTTGATTCCCTTGCTACTACGGTTATCATACTAGCAACAACTGAAAATATATATAAATATATCTCAAAATGTGTTATACACTAACCTGTGTACTATTATTAACAACTAAATGTGTTTGAAAATTTTAAATAGTTTGAATTTTTCTAAAGACATGTTACATAAAATATATATAATAACAATTAAAATACTATCAATATATATATATTATTATGATATGGACCCTGCCTATCATACATGGATAGTCAATTAATGAATTTCCAGATGTTACCTAATAAATAAGCATCTCATTTAAAATCTTAAATAAATAAAATACATATACAAGAGTTAATAAAATAAACAAATAGTAGATTTGTACAATCCACTGTTAAGTAAAAATATAAAAGAACTGCTTAAAAATTAGTGATTTCTTTATAGTCGAAAAATGATAGATTATGCCGATGTTTTTTTAATCTGTATGTGCTATAAAAAAAATAATTTGGCATAGTAATAAATAATGTGAAATTAGATATAAATATTGTAAATGTAAAATATGCTCTGGTATTTGTCAAAAGCTTAGTCTTTTATGAGTATAAATGAATTCATTCAAAATTTATATTGATTTATTTATGCAAAAATAATTTGATAAAATTAAAATTTGTAATGTTTTTGTTTAAAAGAAAAATGTAAAAATTTAAATCTTTGGACTAAAATTATAATTAGATTATTGAGAAATTTGGTTAATCCAATAAGTAACTTAGAAAATAAATTTGAAGTAGACAATAAAGTGTGATTATGGATATACAGAAAATAAGCATTTAATTAATTAATAAGATTATAAATCAAAAAATAATGTGGGTTTATTAAAAAATGGTATTGATGTGTAGTTTCAGTTGCATCATAACTTTGAGTAATTATAAAAAGGATCATTTCAAACATGATAATTAATCAACTTTCTAGTATTTAGTAGTTGCCTACTAAATTCATGCAGGCTGCTTTCATAAATAAACATAGTGGCAAGTAAAGTTCCAGTCCACTATTAAACAAATAATTACTATGAAATAAAAAAGTCATGCAGAAGTCAAAATTATCATAGTAGAAAGAAAATATTTCACTATTGCTGTAGTCATTGAAATATGTGATTAGATCCACTAATGATTGATACTAATGAGATATAGTCTGCTTAAGTTTCCAAAATGTCACCTGATTTTGAACTTGCCTTTCTCTCTTATGATGGGACTGAATGAATGTAAAATACTTGTTTTCAAAATCTCCAAGAGTAATGTGAAAATTTATTAAAATTTTAACTACTGAAAAGTAACCTTAAAATAATAATAAAAAATGTATCAATACGAGGATAGTGCTAATCAAAAAGCAAAAACTGAAAAAAATTTGAACCTTTAGAAACATATTACTGGGTGCACAGAAGAGTTCAAACAAATCTACAAAATTCAAAAAATCATATGCAAATGTCTCAGAAACACTAAAACTCAAGTGTAGGTGAAGACTTTCAAATTTATTTATATTTTATTTATTGTAATTACATTTTGTAATTTCTTTATTAGTAATTTTAGTTATATTTAAAAGTATATTATTATTATATTGTCTATTTAGAGTGTGTGAAATATTGTAATAGCTTGTTTTCCTTTTCCACACATACTTGTTCTTATTAGCAGAGTTGATAATTGGAATTTCATACAAGAGATGTTAATTGTCCTTTGATCATAATTCATTTCATGCTTTGTTTCTGCCTTTATTATATTTGTTTCTATATAAATACTTTTAGATAACTCATGTCAAATGAGAAATATTTTAATTTCAAAATTAATATTTTAAATATAAATATTGATATGCACTAACAGATTCGTTCAATATTTAACCCAAAAATGCTCATTTTATACTATGTTCAAACATTTTATTATTTGTTTTATTAAAATTTAATACTTTTGCATTGCTTTATTCTATACACTATTTGAATTATACAATATTATTCGATGTGTGTAATAATCTGATATTAAGTTTTAAATTTAGCATATGCTAATTAGATCCCATAGCTAATAAAGCTAGCATTATGAAACATAAGATGAATGTGATGTGGCTCTCATATATCAATACTAAATTCAAACTGATGGTAAAGACATGGTTTAATGATTTAGCTGTCCAAAAGGATAAAAGATGCCTTTTTCAGCTAGATTAGTGGTTTCCAATGTGGGGCATACATTCCACAGGGAGACAATTTGATTTTTATGGGAGGGAATTCGAGAATAAGTTATCAACTGAATTTTTTTTTTTAATTATTAACAGAGAATTTGAAAGCTTACTAATTGTTCTTATATCTTATTATACATCAATTATGCTAAGAATGGTTTTTAAAATTTCCTTATTTCCATGCCATCTTCTTCTCAGAGTCTTTTCTGTTTAGATAACTTTTATTCCAAATGTCTCCATTTCCTTGGAAAAAAGTTAAATGGCTTGGAATCCCATTATACTTCAACTGTCATCTCCTCAGAGTCTTTTCTGTTTAGATAACTTTTATTCCAAATGTCTCCATTGTTCCTTGGAAAAAGTTAAATGGCTTGGAATTCCATTATACTTCAACTGTCCTTTCGTTAATGGCCTTCACTTTTTGAATAAGAATTATATGTTGAATGGAGGGGGAACTAGGATTTTAGAGATGCTTCAGTGGGGTATGGCCAAAAAAAAAAGATTGGGAACCAATGAGTTAGACATATGAAAATATACTTGATAACTGAGCAAGTATAAAGTCATTAAAAGTAGCGATCATCATCATTTTTCCAGCATATAATATCTGACTACTTCAGAAAGCTATGTTGAATTGCTCAGAAAAAAATCATTTGAACACATCACAGATTTTAATTCCAAATTATAGCACAAAAAATGAAATTCTTATAAAATTCCAATTTTTTTTTTTCTGATCCAACAATAAAGCCAACAGGATTTGATCTTCCTAAACTCAACTGGAGTCTCCTCAACACATTTAAAACAACTAATGGTCATTATACTCATACTGCTTCACAAATGGATTTTTTATCAATCACTGATCTTTGTAACTATGGTCAAATAGTCCATGAACCACATAGTTAATGACTGAGAGATTTATGGCTTCAGTGCCGGTCATTAATAAATCTATCTCCTAGTTGCAATCTCCATGGGTTTCTTTATGATATCTTGTTAATAGTTAAGGTGTCTAAATCCATATGCTGAAGTAGAAATGTTTATTTTTCTCTTCCTCTTTTATACCATAATATTTAGTATGTTGATTACGATAGCTATATTCAAAAGTAATTGAAGGGCTGTAGTTATATTTATTCTATCTCTCCTGAATGAACTGATACTATATAATTCTGATGTAGACATTTTTTTTTTACTGCTCTAGTAATGGATTAATCTTTATTTTTTTCTGGTTTAACAAAATTCTTCTGGTGACCTAAGTTTCATATGAATTAAAATATACAGATATATCAACAAATAGCTTTACAGATTAGTAATCAAGGTGAATTCTGGCAGAAATCTGTATACTTTATTTAAAAATGATCTCAAATGTTAAAAAATTTGTCATGTTCTGGTATATGACAGCGAATCAGAAAATTCTAATAGTTAAGTAATTGAATGAATAGGTGATCAAATGACGTTCATCAAAGTGACAAAGCCATGGCATGATTTAATTTTCGAATTCGTCAATCTATCACTGCACTAAACAATTCACATAATTATTACTACATATACTATAACTTGAGCTATTAAATTACTCATTTTTCTTAGTTTAATTTTAAATGCAATAAATTATTTGAAAAAAAATTACATAAAGATCGGGTAATAATAATATGGCGAGATTTAAAATTTATAAAATTCGTTTTCCTTGTGAAATTGCACTATATTACCGATAACTTATTCATAACAATCTAAAATAATGTATTAACTGAGAAATTATATGAATGTTGTTATTGCAATAGATAATAGAAATAACGATTGGAAGACGAGTTAAATGGATATTGTATAGTGGGGAGAAATCAGCTTGTAATAAAATGCATATAGAAACAATAAATGGTCGCGAATAGCTTTTATATTATATAAATCTAGAAAAAATCTCAGAACTGTTAAGAGATTTAATTAATATGCTCGCAGCGATAATCATTATCAGCTAATTCATTTTAAAAAAAATTAAGTATTGCTATCTTTATTCACGTGAAACGTAATTATATAATTTTAGGCATTGTAAAATAAAAATGACGAATATAACTTTTTTTTTCTTTACGCAGGCAAGAAAAAGAATTATGTTTAGAAACTTTATTTAAAGTGATTCTTCGACAGAAAAAAAAAAAAAAAAGATAAAACTGTCAAATCGATTTTAATAACAATTACGTTAAAAAAAAAAAAAACTGAAATAAATAATAAATTAGAAAATAAAATGTAAATATTTTTAAAAAAATATCATCAATAGTAACGATAAATACTGATAAGTATGATATAAAATTAAGCTTCATGATATATTTATTTCAAAAACAATTATAAAAACAGGTTGACTAAGCATCTGCGAAACTTTTAAATCAATCTACACGTTGAAACGAAAACAAAATTCTCCGTCGACTCACCTCTGTTGGTACTATTTGGGTATTATCCCCAAGTACCATTTTCTTGAAAAATTATATCTTTTCCTTTGGATGTTATTCCACCGCTAATATAGGAAAAATATTAGACTAAAAATTTCGCAATCTTTACAAAAACATAATCACAACACTGGAGTTTAAAGAATATGGCGGAAAAAATGCTGCGCATAAAATAAATTTCTTAATTCAGATTAAAAATAAAGAATCAATACAATAATTATAGTTTTTATTAAAATTAATGCGTCTACAAATAATTCTTTTTTAAAAAATATAGTATTTTAATTAAAATGTTTATAGAAAAAAATTGATGCGGGCCTTTTCACTTAAAAAAAGACAAATCATGTGATATTATTATATGATTGCTGTATCAGCACTAAGACTATTTTTAGACGTTCTCTTTCGAACGTCAAGTGTTATTCTGTACGCTTATTTACAAATGCTTTAAAACTAGTTCGGGTTTTCATTTTATGTTTTTGAAATACTTGCTGATACTTACTAATAATATAAAACACGAGCTTTTAAAATAAAACATTTTCCTTAATTTAATTTTAAACGCAAAACATTGCTGCTAAAAAAACATTATCTTAAACGTATCTGTGTACATATTATGTAGTTATGTCAATTGCAAGGTATCGCCAACCTTAGGACGCTCCACTTTTAGATGGCTAATTGAGGTTAACTCGTATCCCTTACAAAAAAATGTGTAATTTATGTCCATTTTATAATTTTAAAAAAATTATTCGATCACAAAATATTAATTGCAATAGTAACTATATTTTGAACTATTTTCATCATTTAATATTGAATGCCTTTAGAAAAATTTAAACTTTCCAAATGCAATCAACTGTTAAAAATAGCTACAGATTAATATATAATGTTATTCTCTCTTCAGGTACTATTGACCCGACTGATGATCATACTAGCATGGGATTGAAACTGAATCTGAACCTTTAGATTCATGAATATTGAATTTTAAGATAATGCTCTAACCAACTACACTATTCTGCCAAAGGCAACAGTTAGTAGAATTTTCAGTACTTTAGTATTTTTTGTCGACCAAGCTTGTCAGCTTTTTTGTTTTAAATTATACAGTTTCACAGGCCTAGATATTTGTTTTTTTATTTTATTAAAACAGATTTTGTTCAAAATCCTTGTTTGTAGTCTTAACTATATTTTAATATGTAACTTTGTAGATCCAGCTACTGGTGTGCATATACAAAACATCAAACGAGTATGAAGTCTGGCCAAATAGTGAAATAAAAAACACCTGGGTATTGCACAATACTTGCATTCCTATTTAGGCAAATTTATTTGCTGTCAACTGTATAAAGAAGATAATTCATTTGTGGAATTTTGAAGGCTATTAGGGGTTTTAGACTGCCAACAATCAATGTTCATCACCATTTAAAAATAAGACATATAAAACTATTTCTTATATTTTTATATTAATAAGTTGCATTCTTATAGTTTGTGTAATTTCTTATATTTTTATATTAATAAATTGACTTAATAATAATATAGTGGAAATATTAATTTTAGCAGAAATGTTTCTTTTTTAAAATAACAGTAATAAAATAAAAACTAAATATTAAATCTGACTGCTTCTTATCAGCCGTTTTGTTTTAAATATTGATTGCAAGTTGTAGGCCCATGAAACTGCATTACTTAAAACAAAATGGCTGAAAAGCTTGGTTGGATGGAAAATGCAAAAGCACTTTATATTTAAAAAAAATTATTTAATCATTTTCTTTTTAAATCCTTTTTTTTTTTCAAATCTTTTTTTTTAATTTCAATTTTCCTCCAACATTTCAATTATTTGGTGGTTGTCATTAATTGAAGTCATCATCATCATCTACCTACTATAATACAATTTGATAGTACTTTATTTAAAATTAATAATCTTTAATTAATTTGCACCATTCATTTTCCAACTTCCATTTAAGAATAGTATTATTTATTAAGATATGATAAGGTACAACAAAATTCCTTTGATATCTTAATCATATCCAGGACAGAATATATAAAAGTTTATAAGAGTTCTAATTTTAAAAAAAAATCGATTATAATTTAATAAGAACCCTGACATAATTAATTGATTTAAATTGTATGTAATCAGGGAAGGAGAGAGCTAATTTGCTAGCCTTAAACAGATTAACCTACTCTTTTACATTAGAAGAATATTTTATACAACATACACATTAAATACATTTGATGTACACATAACAATACCTAGAGATTATGCTAATAAAATTATATGAATATCCTAGAACAGTGTTTCCCAACCTGTGGTACGCGTACCACTGGTGGTATGCGAGTTGCTGGTTGGTGGTACATGAAAAATAATCAATAATGGCAGACATAAAAAAAAAGATTAAATCATAAAAATATAGAAACGTTTTTTCCTATAATTCATAAAAATTATTTTAATTAATAATATTATACAGTAAAGTTGTTAATATGTACAGTTGATAACGATCTTTAATGTTAATGATAAAATTGAAAGTATGATTAAAAAATTAGATTTTTGGAAACAGTAATATATATAAGTATCAAAAACAATCAACTGGAAGTAATCAAAACTCTACATATTGTTGTGTTTGAAAATAACGTTAGTCTGTCAAGATATCATCATCATTATCAACCATTATCAATCCACTGCAGGATGAAGGTCTCTCCAAGTTTAATCCATCTTCTCCGATCTTTAGCTTCTCTTCTCCACATCACCCCTGCACATTTTCTTATTTCATCCATCCATCTCACATGTGGTCTCTTTCTGGGTCTTTTACAATCTCTTGGAATCCAGTTTAAAATTTCAATTGTCCATCTATTATCATCTCTTCTAACAATATGACCAGCCCAACTCCACTACAATTTTTAATTTTTTTCAATGAGGTCAGTAACACCTGTTTGTTCTCTTACCCATACATTGCGTTTACGATCTCCTCTTGTTACTCCCAACATACATCTCTCCATACTTCTTTGAGTGGTCTGAAGTCTCTGAATTGCTCTTCTATTAAGTGTCCAAGTCTCAGATCCATAAGTAAGAACTGGTAAAACACATTTGTTAAAAACCTTCCTTTTCAAACACATAGGCATATTTCCTTTTAGTATCAAGTTATTTCTACCAAAAGCATTCCAACCAAGTTTAATTCTATGATTAATTTCCTCCATTATGTTTCCATCTGTATTAATAATCTGACCAAGGTATTTGTAACTGTTAACTTCTTCTAATTCATCATAATCAATCTTTATTTTCATATTTTGAGCAAATCGATTAAACATTACTTTAGTCTTTTTAACATTTATCTTTAGTCCTACTTTCACCTGATAATTCCTGCAACATTTCCTGCAGATCTGAAGCATTATTTGCAAAAACAACTACATCATCTGCGAAATCTAAATGACTTAAATAATCACCATTTACTTTCACTCCTTTAGTTTCCCATTTTAATCCACAAAATACTTCATGTAGCACTGCTGTAAAAAGTTTTGGAGATATGGAGTCACCTTGTCTTACACCTTTCTCAATGCTGACTTTCCCAGTGTCATTATGTAATCTAATTGTTGCTGTTGCATTTTTATAAATATTCTTTAAAATATGACAATATCCTGGATCTATACCTTGATGATCTAATGCTTTAATCACTGAAGAAATGTTTATAGAATCAAATGCCTTTTCATAATCTACAAATCCTAAGCATAATGGCAACTCATATTCATTTGTCCTTTCTATAACTTCTCTCAATACCTGGATATGATCTACTGTACTAAAACCACTTTTAAATCCAGCTTGTTCTCTTGGTTTGTGGAAATCCAATGTTCTCTGTAGACGAGTAGTAATTATCTTGGTAAAAATTTTATATAAAACTGATAAAATGCTGATAGGTCTGTAATTTCTAATGTCTTCTTTATCACCTTTTTTTAAATATTAATATTATTACTGCATTCTTCCAATCATCCAGTACATCTTTATCATTTAGACATTTGGTATATAACTTTGCTAAAAAATTTTCTATTTCTTTACCTACTTCTTTTAATATATCAATTATAATTCCATCATTACCTGGAGCCTTTCCTTTCTTCATACATTTAATTGCATGTCTCACTTCTTCATTTAAAATTCTGGGCAATTTGGAAGATGTAATAGATGTAGGAGGTACTTGTTCTTTATTACTATATAATTCTTGATAAAAATCTTCTACCAATTTCATGATATCATCTCTCCTTTTAGTAATAATTCCATCTTTTTTTCTTATTGCAGATATAAATTTCCTACCAATACCAAAATGTTGTTTTACATTCTTAAGACTTTTATTTTCTTCTACAGCTTTCCTTGCTAGTTCACAGTTATACTTTCTTATATCATTTTTAACTCTTTTCCGCACCATTTTACAAAATTCGAGATATTCAATTCTTTTTAATGCATCATTTTTGTATATCTTCCTATTCCTTCTTTTCTTCATAAATTCTCTAGTCTCAGTAGAAATTTTATTGGTCAGTTGCTGTTTCTTTCTACCAGCTATCTTTGTTACAGTTTTCAAAAGTGTATCAGTTATTTTCATATTAATTTCATTCAAATCTGAATCATGTTCAAAATCTACTAATACTTGAAACCGATTTGTAAGTTCTAATTTAAATTCATTAGAATGTTTCTGAAGATTAGGAATATCAACTGTAAATATTGTTTTTCTTAATAATTTTTGTCTCTCTAGTTTTACATTAACACGTATCTTACACCTTACTAATCGATGATCACTTCCTGTGTTAAATTTATTAAGAACATTACAATCTTGAAATATGTATTTCCTGTTAGTCAAAATATAATCCAATTCTGCTGTACCTTCATTTGGATGCTTCCATGTCCATTTCCTTTTAACATTTTTCTCAAAAAAAGAATTCATAATATAAAGTTTTTCTTTTTCTGCAAACTCCACAAGTCTATGTCCTCTCTCATTTCTATTACCATAACCAAAATTACCCACAGCACTTTCATCTTTCATTTTTTTACCAATTCTAGCATTAAAGTCTCCCATAACAATTTTAAAATGGTGTTTACTCTGATCAAAAGCCTTTTGTACATCCATATAAAAATCTTCTACTACTTCATCACTATGAGAACTTGTTGGGGCATAAACCTGAATTATCTGCATTTGGTATCTGCTATTAAGTTGTATAACTAATCTTGCCACTCTGTCCGATACACCATCAATCTCCACAATATTGTTCTTCCACTTTTTATTTATAATGAATCCTACTCCACTTGTATTTTCAATATTTGTGCCTTTATAATAGAGTATATGTCCACTTTTTAAATCAATTGTCTCTTCACCTTTTCTTCTAACTTCACAAAGTCCAATAATGTCCCATTTAATATAAGAGAGTTCTTCTTCTAATTCTTGCAATCTTCCTTCACTTGAAAGTGATCTGCAGTTGTAAGTACCTAAATAAAAAGTCATCATCAAATGACAGCCTGGGTCCACAATCAGGGGATTCTTAGCACCCTCCGCCTTCGGCCACCAACCGCTGCCTTGGCTGGTGACTTTACAGCCTCCTGTGAATAAGGGCCATGCTTTATTTTTTGTCTGTCATAATTGTATATATGTATTGGGAAAATATTTATCATTTACACAAACATTCATTCTGCCTTATCGGGCACCAAGAAGAAAGACCATGGTGTTTCTTGATCTTAAACTCAGAGGTAAAAAGCCAATAAACTCACCACACTGGCTAATGCGTGTTGGTGAGCAGCCCATCCATGTTCGTATACTATATGAATAATCACATAGTAATAACAGCTGCAACGACAAGAACGTATGGAGTGGACATTAGGAATTTGCCCTGCTCGGTTCCTTTAAGGCCTCCAAGAGGAATCAAAGGGTCTCCTTTCAGTTAATAGCAAAACTCCTTTCTGCAGTCCTGTCAAGATATACAAGAAAATATAATTGCACATTTAACAAGATTAAAATTGTCTTTCATGGAATATTTTCCAAAACCCAAAAACACAAATGATAATTGGATTTCAAACTTTTTCTATGAAGAAAATTTAGAAAAAGCTACATCATTATCAATAAAGGATAAATAAAATTTAATAGAATTATCATGTGACAGAACTTTACAAGTAGAATTCAAATGACAAAAAACATTAAAGAATATGAACAACTTTCTGAGAAAGCTCTTAAATTATTATTACCATTTACTAGTACGGAATTAGTAGGAAGAGCTTCTTCTTCATACATATTTTTAAAAAATAACCATCGAAACAGATTGAACGCAGCTGTAGACTTAAGGGTATACCTCACATCTTTTGAAACAAATTTCAAAAATTTATATTGTTTGAAACAAGCACAAAGATCTCATTAAATTTATTTTATAAAAATATTTGATTATGATAAGAAAATATACTAATTGTTTTTTTATAATTTTGTGTTTTTATTAAAACCATTTATTAGTAAATGAAATATGACAAAATAGTAAATAAATAATGAGTCAGATCAAGGCAAATCAATCTAAATTATTTAATTTGAAAGAATGTATCAGAAAAGGATCATACCCAGAAATTAGACTCTCATTAATTCTTGATCATCTATTGTGGATTACTAGATGTAAGCTAGTATTTAATCATCAAAATTTTAATCCTATTAACTCCATGCTGAACAATATAAAGAAAACAAGAACAAGAGATAGCCTTATAACCCCTGAGGTTATTTTTACCATGACTTGGGACATGCTGGATTTATCCTCTCCATGGCCCAACCAATAGCAAGATGCTCCGAAAAAGAGAAAACAGTCAAATTCGGGAAAACCAAATGAAGGAATGAGAAAACACTTTGAACAAAATATGTATCAAATAACCTTTAATGTAATAATGTAATCTTTAATAAAATATTTTGGAAAAAATATGAAACTTTGAACAAAGACATACATATAAATATATTACAGTGAGTTTATAATTTCAGTGAGTTTATAATCTGGCATGACATTTAGGCATGTTTCAATGAAATTTGTCTCATTATGAGATGTGAATACATACATGTTCACCTTATAATATTTATAATGCAGATAAAATAACACACTCGCAATAACAAATTTCACGAAATACAATCATTTTTACAAAGTGGTACAATTTAGCATGATGTACTACCATGTGGTACGCGAGCCAAAAAAGGTTGGGAAATGCTGTCCTAGAATATTATCATTCTGAATATTGATGTATTGACTCTATAGATTATAAAGTAATTAATTATTAAAGTTTTAAATGGATAAAATGGATATAACTTCCTTTTAAATTTTATTTAAAAGGATTGAACTTGACAATAAAACACTCATAGCGAGCTCACTTTTCTCAGCCAAGTAATCTCCTCTCAATCTCAATGATTTAGTCACAATATATATTGATATCTTTGGTCAGATAATTGATAATCTCAATTTCTATTTTTCACAAAATCTCGTGGATTATTTATCACCTTAAAATTTTAGATTATTTTAAATATTGTTTTCATTAAAAGAAAAAAACTATTAGCATTTTATTTTAAAAGCTCACCATGTGAAAGTATCTTGCTGTATTATAATTTGTGTTAGTTTTAAGAAAAATTAGTAATATAAATAATAATGTTACTTTTATGCACTTTACACAATGCAAATGCTTTATTAATCACACTTTCAAAATAGCTGACAGTTTTAATTGTCCAACAGTTTATTAGAATACATTACTTTAAAATTCAATATTCATGAGTCTAAAGATCCAGGTTTTATTCCCATGCTAGTATTATTACTGGTCAAGCCAGAAACACAAAAAAAAAAAATAACCACTCGAAATGTTTTATGTAGTAACATATATGCTTCTACTAACAGTCGAATGTATTTAGAAGATTTAAATAAAATTTTATTTTTTCTAAAGAGATTCAATATTTAATATTAGATTATACATCTAGTTCAATGCATAATTACAGAAAAAAAAATTATGTTTTAGATTTTTAATTAAATGTTATCAATCACTGCTAACCTTTTATTTGTTTTAATGTTGCAGTTATATAAAGTCCCTAACTATTTAGGGCTTGATTTATATGGTCCAATTGAAATTGAAATTTTTATTCTAAAACATAATTTTGCAATTATTGGTTTGTTGTAATACATTTAATTGTAATTTCATGAAAATATAACAGCTTAATTAATATTTATTCTACCATTTCAAGCAACTGATTTATTTTGTCTATCCTCTGATCTTTCATGAAATCATCTTGCATGTCTCTAATTTTCTGAATGATTTTCAGCAAACACTATCAGCACTATTTTTTTAGCTTTTATCCAATCTGAAAGTTTTCTAGGAAGGTTTCCAGATTAAGTGGCATAATTTAGTCTATCTTTATTGAATCATCATCAACTCACTACAAAGTGGTGCAATACCATCACTTGTAGTAAACTTAACCTTTATTGATGATCTCAAGATTAATTGGTATGCATTCATTGTTTTTTTAGTAATAGTTTTTTATTAACAGGTATATATTGATGTTTGGTCACAGTTGACCTTTATTATTTCAATAATAGGCCAGCCATTAGCATTTTTTTAACCAAATTAAGGCTGAAAGTTTATTTAATCTAGTGAATCTTCTGAAAGAGCTTTGGTTTCCCAAACATGATTTTATTTTCATTGTTTTGTAAATGCTATTAATAATATTAATATTTGTATTATTTTTTAATATTTATTAATAAATCTATGGAAGTATAATGAATAGAATCTAATGTGTATCTAAGTAACTTACAATAGTTAATGGTGTGTTACATTAAAATAATCATTTTTATTTTGTAATTAGAATGAAGTTGGCTTTATTGGAAGCTGTTTTGCTAAAAATCTTGCCTAGATATTTTATGTATGTTTTAATAAATGGGTATAGGATGTATAGATACAGAGAAGTTACGAAAATAAACCATGAGAATATTTAATGGTGAGATTAATAAATTTGAAGAAAAGAGTAATAATTTTGTTAATGAAATGGATGAGGATTCATGTTTCCAGGAAAAAAATAGATGGGACAGACAATGGTGAGAGGGAAATTTAAGTTATTATAAGGGAGAAAATTTTAAAATTAGAAATATAACGATTTAACTGAGTGATAAATTTAAAAAGCATAAAACTAGAAGCATTAACATCTATAATAAAGAAAAAAAATGGATTAAATGCCCTAATTTTAATAGTGTTAATATAAACCTAATAAATTTCAAGCATGGGAACAATATGGATCCATTAGAAAACGGTGGTAAATAAATGACAAGACTAAAGTTTAAAGCTTCTTTAGAGATGTACAGAATTTAAAAATTTGTTCATTTTTAACAAAAATTAATCAATTCATTAGTGATAAATATGGTTAATTTAAGCAATTTTATTTGACATTTTATATATTAGTGGGATGATAGACATGCCACAAACTAGATGACTAATATTTATCTTTGTAGATTTTAGATGCTGAATTTTATAAAATTAATTCCAGTTTTTGTTTTTAATGTGTGTGCGTATATATTTTGTGTATAATATAAAAATATTATAACAAAGCATATTGTTTAATTTTTATTTAAAATAAGATGATAACGGTTTGAAAATAGTATACCAATTAAGTTCATTAAATAAGAATTAGATAATTCCGTTATAATGTTTTATTTATATTACATATATTTATAAAAATTCAATCTATTATATATATATATGTGTGTGTACGGTTGTTATCTTGGGAAACATCGTTAGTATATTTACTTTAATATTATTTTATTAAACATGGTTGCTCCAAAAACATATTTTATAATATATATGATACAGCCTTTCTTTTATTGGAAATACTAATACACATACTTAGATGTCAGGTTAACCTGATTCAAGCATTAAATAAATTACATATCGAAATCCTCATAAAAAATATTTAAGGCAATTGTTCTTTAAGGAAAACTTTTTTTTCATTTGAATTTATATAAATGTAACGTTCTATTTTAAAAAATTAGATTGGTTAATGGAGTTGATAAACGGATTTGCTATCTGATTTTTTTAAAAAGATAACTATTTAATAACAAACGTTTACTATTTTTGGTAATTAAAAAATTAAAATATTTTCTGTAAAATAAGTTTTTGTTAAAATAATCCATTAGTCTGCACCTATAAAAGAAGTAAATTATTTTAAAAAAAAGTAATTCAGGTTATTATTCTGTTTTGGAATATTACAATAAACAATGTTTGTCTTTCTGATTACTTCGAATGCAGAGAGATAGTAACAAATAGAAATGAATAAGTAAGATAAAATATAGATAGGGATGGCCTTCTGATCATTTTTGCTATATAAAAGAAAGGCAGATAGATATGGCTAACTTTAGGAGTCAATGATAAGTCTATTAAGATAATTCGCTGTCACAAACTGTACAAAATATAAAACACTTTGTAATAGATATAATTAAGTCTCCTTAAATTCTAAAAGATTATATGAAATCAGATTTGCTAACAAAAGAGTTTAAAAGTAGAAAATATATTTGAGATAATTTAATATTTACTCATTTTGTGAAGTTATATATTGATGAACTAATTAAGAGTTAATGAGGATTAGCTAATAAAATAATGATAAAAAATGGATTAGTAGAATTGAATATTTTTGAAATTTGAATTTAGATTTTATTTTAATAAATTTAAGGTTATATTTTTTTACAGTTTTAAATAGATAGCAATTATATTATTTAAATATTGGTTTTATTTTAAAGAGAATAATTAATTTAAATGTAATTACTAGAAATTTAATATGGCTTATTTAATACAGTCTTGTATATGTGAAGTTAAAGTGCACTTTATTATTAGTAATCAAATGTTTCTTATCAAAAATGTATCTATAAAAAATTATGAATCTGGATTATTTCAGATGTGAAATATATGACTAATTGATAATCAAACAGAGTATGTTTTGGCATAAAAATCTGCATATATAAATGCTACAAGTCAGAGTTATTATTTTTAATTTACCAATAATGGTTTGGCAAGAGCATTCTTCCTTTTATTTACATGCATTGTGATTAAGAAGGCAGCTCATTTTATGTTATCTTTAAATTCCAATTTGAATTGCTCTAATTTCTGTAACCCTGTGTTGATTGTTTCCATGGAATTTGTGAGCCACAGACATTTAGAATGTACAGTAGACTCTCATTAGTGAAATAATTACGTTTTTTTTGTTATCTTAGACTGGCTGTGTGAGTTGCTTACTCTATTGTCATAAATGAAGTGTGTATGTATGGATGTAAGAGGCTATTGTATGTGTGGTCATAGTTAGAAAGCAAATGATAATCGTGTAGACCTAGAGTAAAGATTTTGTAATAGTTTTATAATTGTTAAATAAACTATGAAAAAATCTCTGAGATTTAGGGTAACCACTAAATATCACATGATCTTCATTCTTTATGTTTACACAAGCTGTTTACACAGAGGCTAAACTCTTCAAACAATAGCACTACTCAGTGCAAGCCAGAGTAATCAATGGGTGCAAGAAGGTTTGCGCATAAAGTCCCTATCTAGTGCCTATTCATCCAATATCCCCAGAGTAGTTTTTAGCTTGTGACTTTCATCAGTGATGAGCCTTAGATCTGAGAGTACTGCATCTATATCTTAGGATTGAATACAACCCTCCCATAGCCACCAAAAAGTTTGCGTGCTGAACTGAGTGTTTTCATTTTGGACTCAAAGCTTTATAGTTAGCTAATAAAGTAAAAGATGGCTGCTGGAGAGTTGCATTAGATCCTAAGATCTAGGTGCAATGCTCCCAGATCCAAGACTCCTCACTGATAAAAGCCAAAAGCTAGAAAGTAATCTGGGGATATTGAATGAGTAGGCACTAGATAGATTTTATGCATAAACCTTCTTGCATCCATTGATTACTCTGTCTTGAACTGAGTGGTGATACTATATGGAGAGTTTAGCCTCTATATGAGATTTAATGTAATAATCAAGATTGACTAGTAGTTATATATTATGAACTCTTGAGTGTTTAAAGCATATTGCTAGAATGATGCCTGAGTTGTTGTTTTTTTAAATTATGTTACCCAGTGGAGAATCAATCTTAGAATTTTCAAGTCTGAATTCATATTTACAAATGTCTGTAACACTATTTCTGAGTACAAGATTGATTTAATTAAAATAAAAATAAGCAATGTAATGGTTCATTAAAAAGTCATTTCACATATAAGTAATATATTTAAATTGAATTTATGATAACTTTTACAAACTTATGCTGAACTAATATTCAAATTAGTGAATAATGATTTTAAATCTCTTTTTATTTTTTGTAATGTATTTTTTTTTAAATTTTCTTTTTTTCATTAGTTCATCAATTTTACTTTGTATACTGATGTTTTTTCGTAGTACATGTTTACAAATAAACATTTGATATAATTGTTTCATTTGTAAAAATATATATTTAAGTTATCAGTTTAAGTTTAATATTTATTTATTGAACTAATTAGGCACAATCCCCTTTCTGTATAGCTTTATTATATTAAGTTAATTTTTAGATGTGCAGCCAAATAAATATTAATGCTTTGTGCATATGATATGTTTTCAAAGTGAAATGACTTTTTTATTTCTTTTCTGCTTTCATTTAACATATGTTTTTGGAAACATTCTATTTATTCTACTTTAATGCCATTTAACATAAGCATAAACTATTAATCAATACGTTTATACTAAGTTCACAAAAAAGGGAGAGAGAAAATTTGGATACATACTACTTAATAATTTATTTTATTGTTTTAATGTTCTATAATCGTTTTACATTTTTGTTTTTATTTTGTTAACTAACTTTAATTTATTAATATTTTGAATAGTTTCTTTTACTATTACAATTAAATTATTTAAATCTTTCCATTGTTTTGTTTAAAACCTTTTAAACTTTGTACATTGCTTATAAACCACCAAACATCACATGATCACTATGTCTTATTTCTTCTGGCATCCATTGTTCTGGCTTGCACTGAGTGGCACTATTGTATGGAGAGTTTTGCATTGCTTATACCAATGTTTCCCAACTTTTTCACACTTGTATACCTTTTTAAATCAATTTCTATAAATTGTACCCCTTGTTTTTAAAATAGCAGCTGTTTTTTAAAATACTTATACTTTTGTTCGGTGCCTATCTTTAATGTAAAATAGTAGAAGCAGGAATTGAAAGTGGATCGGTCCACAAATCAAGTCTGTGCTTGACTTGCAGTTGAGTACGAATTAGACCTACATATTGCTTATATTTTCAAAGGAGATCCTAAAAACATTCACTGTTTACTTCAAGCAAACATTGCAGCATATGTAAATAAATTTTGACATATAACTTTGCTTCTGAAATTTTGGATATCTCTTTTCTTATTTTATTCTGCAGTTTCTATAATTTTTACAGATTTGAATTGTAAATTTCATTTTTTTCCCACCATTACTGACTATTTTTTGCATCCCTTTGCTGTATCTCAATTCTGTCTGAGTGGCCAGCAAACAAGTATACAATAAACAATAATAGTGAAGAGTTCTTGCTATTTCTATACACTATATATATATATATTACTTCACATGATATACTTCACAACTGTCAGTTTTCTGCATGGCTTTCCAAACTCTTTGGGGCTGTTCTGCTGCTGCTTGCGAACATGTTGGCTTTGTACTAGAGTGCTCTCAAGTTTCTTTCAGTTATTGTCACTTAATTAAAATCTGTCAGCAATGGTTCACTTGGTGACTTTACTGGAAATCAGAATAACGCACTTTATTGCTTATTCTTTTTATAGCTTTCTGATTACTTGCACAATTAATCACTATCTCCACATATGGTAAGGTCTATAACTAATTAATTTGTGTTTTTGGAATTCCTTTCCATATAAAGTAATTTAGTCTCTTCCATTCATTAATTAATCTTATTGAGAAATATTTGTGATCGGCAAATATTTCTTGGAATTTATTGATCGCAATTAACATAAATTCTTTTATTAAATTTACCGCTTATCAGTTCGAGATCTAAATATATTTCTCTAATAAATTCTAGTTTTTCTAGAGTCCACAAACTTGTATAATATTTTTAGAAAAGTACAACACCCTGGATTAGCCCAGCCCATACCCCATGAGTACATGCACCACTGGCTGGAAACTTCTGAATTATACTGTAAAATCTGTACCAATTTTACTTCTATAACTCTTCACAATGCTTTATTAAATTCAATTATCTTACAATTTCTATTCTCTAAAAGTCAGAACTATAAAATACCATTGTATTTCATTATTTTTCCATAAAGATACAGTAATCCTAAATTAAAATATTTGCATGTGTCATTATATCATCCTTTTCATTTATTATTGATTCACAGTAAAATCAAAGTCTGTTTAAGTTTAACCCAGTTTCCATGATCTCTAATCTCTCTTCCCATACCAGCAAACTTCTTTATTTTATCTATCCATCATATGTGATCTCTTTCTAGATCTTTTATAATCTCTTGGTATCTAGTTTAAAATTTCAAGTGTTCATCCATTATCATTTCTTATAGCAATAAGTTCGGAATCAGTTCCATTTCAGTCTTTTAATTTTTTCAATGGTTGCACTAAAACCTGCATTTTCATTTTTCATATATATATAATGCAAATAAAATGACCGTTAATTAAAAACTATTGTAATAACAATAAAAATAATAAATATAAATCCGCAGTACTTTCGGTTATATATATATCACTAATTTATAATTTTGAAAACGTTAAATAATAAATACCTTGCAGAAACGCTTTCACTTTTTCAATTGCTTAAGTTATATATATATACACACACACGTGTGTGTATATAATATAGGTATTAATAATAGTAGAGTATTACTGTATGTTTATGTAAAAAGTAATACAAAAATATTTTTGTCTTAGAAGAAAGCTGTTAGACAATTGAAACTGTATTGTGAAAACAGCATAGGAATAAAATTGGTAGAAAGGTTTTAGATGACATATGCTAGCCACTTTACCTTCCCCTTCCATTCCCCACTCTAAGTTATTCCCATATTCTTCTCTATCCTGCTCCCATCTCATTCCCACAACAAAATATTTGTCAACTCTATGGCCTTTATATCTAAATCTTCCTTATCTTTCCCCAAACCCACCATAAAAGCCAAGAACCCACTTTCTGTATAATCACTTTGTTTATATTTATTCTCCCACAAATTCATTATTTGTATCCCCTCTGTTTGCAGGCATTTACATTCAATTAAGAGAATGTCAGGCTTATACATTGACTCCCTCAGTAAATAAACTTTAATAATTTTAAGTTTGTTTGGCATCAGTGTACGTGAATAAATAATTAATAAAAAATAACATTAATTATATTACAGAATCAAATCAACAATTTCAAGTGTATTGAAATGAAATATTATATTGTTTTAATGAAAAAAACCTACAAGAGTATTCAAATAATAGATTTATTTTTGAATGTCTTATCAAAATAATTGAACAATCTTTGTTTTTTATTTAAAAAGAAAACAATTTAAAGTATTCTCAATATTCTACAGTAAACTTATATTAATAATTTTTAGCTTCTATTTTTGCAATATCTTTGGGTGTTTTTTTTTGCAAGCTGAGTAAGTAATTCTGAATAGTTGAGCAGTAAAAATAGGTATTTAGTGCAAATCAGGCCCACTTGATGAACACATAAGTAACCTGAAGTAAATCACAACTCACATATTGCTCTAACTATTAATTTATCTTCTGTTAGAATAACTTTTGGACAGGCTCATATGTTTTCTTCATCTTTTAAAGGCACATTTATGACTTAATTGCTCATATAGTCAAATAAAAGTTCTTCAAAGACATAGTCTTTTTATATAACTTAAATAATCACACAGACTTTGTTTATTTCAAGTGAGTATACAAAGCATTGCAAAATTAATTTAGCAAAGCATATATTCTTTCAAACTACTACAGCTCATATAAAATCAAAAAGAGAAGATTGTTTAATGATTAAACCAACAATCTTGGTCAGATGCCTAAAATTTGCCTACAATTAGAAAAAAACTGTGGAAATGATAATGTATGGATACTGAACTGTTTTCAAATCTGTATAATTATACAAGAAATATAGCTTAAATTAAAAGTTTTAGTATTTTGAGTGTGTATTGAAATTAAAAGATAGCTGCCTGAGGAAAGGTGCGATAGTTCTAAAAAAATCTAAGTGCATTACTTCAAGATCCAACACTCTTCATTGATGAAAGTCATAAACTAGAAACTAGTCCGGGAATATGGAAAGGAAAACAGTGAATATAAATTTATGATGCACTATCATTTATTATTTATTTGATTATTCAAGTTTACAATAAATAGTCTAACTGGAAAGAAAGAAAAAGAATTTTTCTAATTTAATGATTTTGACTTTTTACATCCCTTAAATACTTTAACCAATTGCCAGGCTGCAGTGATGAAAAAAACTGATTTTGACAATATGGCAGAAATTATCCAAATCTTTGAAAAGAAAATTTAGTCTGAATATATTACAAGTAATTACTGTGTACAATACGTACCTATTTTGTATAACTTTTTGAAATCAAAATATTTCTATTATTTTCTTCTGGATTTAAACTAAATCAAATATAAATTAGTTTAAAGTCATTATTTAAATCTAATAACTATCTATATTTTAATTTAAATAACAATTGGTTTCAGCTTTTAGCTTATTTATTAAACTATTAATTAATATTCTATTTATTTATTTATTTATTTTTGCTAGATATTTTGAATGATATTCTTTAATTTCAATATAGTCACCCATCCTTGCTCATACTATTGTTTTTTTTTTTTTTTTACATATTATTCATAAAATATGCCCATTCCTTATGAACTCACAACTATCAAGCATTGTTATGTAAATCAAACTGATTCATTGTGTTAATTTTTTCCCCATTTATATTCATCATAACATATCATTATAAGAAGTCTGAATCTTTCTTTTTAGATATTTAATATTCTTTGATTGCTTTATTGAACAAATCTAAAAAAATTCATTAATTATTTATACTTTTCATAATGCTTTATTCAAAGAGTTATCTGACAGTTTTGACTGACTAGCAGTCTTCTTCAGAATTCTAAATTACAATTGCATTACAATATTTCTTGCCTATTTAAGCAAACACATGATTTTTGTTATAAAACAATCATGAATGGAAACAATCATCAAAATTAATTTGCTAAACATTAAATATTAAATTAAAGTGTTTTGCTTTTCTGTTCTATTTATTTTCTGATTAACCACACAATATACATATTCAATGCACATATCAGTCATGAAATGGTCATACTTTGAAATAAAGTACATGTACATTCTCCCAGAGTTTGAATTCTGTGGCATAACAAGGATCAAGAAGAGGTCAAGTTATACAAGTGTGAACTCCATCCCACTCAATCATCATGGGACCACTTCATGAAACTTAAATAAATCATCAAATAACTGACTTGTCTTATTAGGATTAATGCTCTACATCAAAGACCCAATGGGTGACCATAGTTAAATACATATTTCTTTGAGAAAAAACCCTCCTGTTCCATGTGCCACCCAAATTTTTGGGGCTGTTAAATAAGAACTTAGTAGTATATTTTGTCCCATTACATATGACATAACCAATCATGGGGCATTGAATCACAGACCGTCCTATTATAATATATACACGTGCATACATATATTCACAATATACAATTATATAAAAGACATATTTTGTAAGTTCATCCATGTAAGATTTTAATTAGATATTCCAATGTTTTCACACAAGCCCTCAACTGGGAATTGAATGCTATATAATCGTAGAGGTGCTTCTACAATTATAATTATATAATCTTTAGCAACAAGAGAATATACATGTAAATGGAAAACTATGGGTGATTTAGTGTGCAAATTGTGTAAGGAAGGTATAGAAAATATTAGGCATCTGTTGATTGAATGCAAATGCTTGAAAGCAGAAAGGGTACGGATAATGAAGTTATGGGAGAATAGGTATGAACAAAGTGACTATACAGAAAGTGAGTTATTAGTTTTTATGCTGGGTTTGCGAAAAGATAAGGGGGATTTAGATTTAAAGGCCATAGAGTTGACAAAGATTATGTTGTGGAAATGGGATGGGAAGAATATGGGAAGACTTAGAGTGGGGGAATGGAAAATAAAGTGGCTAACAGGTTTATCTGGGCATAGTTGCTGAGATATTCTTGACTTCGTTTAAGGAGAAGCCAAATACATCACATCACATAATATTCATTTTCCAATTGAGGGTTTGTGTGATCAAGTTGAAACATTGGAATATCTAATTAAAATCTTACATAAATGAACCCACAAAAAAAATGTCTTTTATATCTGTAGCCCAAGAAAACATTCCTATGAATATATTTACTGTATATTATCATTATATTATTAATTTTATTCACTGATATGAAATGTATAGCTCATAATTTGTTAATTATCATTGGATATAATTTATATATATGTGAAATTTTTTTTTTAAAAAAATTATTTTTAATAATATTAAAATCCATTAATTTAAATTAATTATAATTTCAAAAGATTTTAAAATATGCAATTCTAATGTTTATTTTTTATTTCCTATAACATCAATATTATTTTATATTTGTAAATAATTATATAGTTTAATTTTTTTTTATTTTTACTATTTTAATCCTTTATTCTCTCTCTTGAATTTTTAACATTTTTGAATATTTTTATAATTAATATTAAATAAATTCAAAGGCAATTTTTTATTGTATATTTTGAATATTATTTTCATTTCTATATTTTGCACAAATGTAAAAAATTATAAATAAATTGAATAAAATTGATAAAAAATGTATAATATTAAAAAAAATTGATAAAAAATAACTTTTTATTCATTTTAATTAAAAAAGAAATTAATAATGGGAAATTAAAAATATCAGTAAACAAAAAAAAGCCATCAAAAATCGTATCACAAATTGATATATGAAATATAGAAAAAATAGTTTGAACACAAAATTATATATGACTATTAATTACTATGGCTGCAAAATAAGTGCTTTGATTCATCTTAGAAGTCATAAGGGAACAGGGCAGGGAAATTTCTAATAATTTATTCCATATGTTCTTGTCATTGTAGCTGTTATTATTTTATGATTATTTATATAGTATATGAAAGTGGATGGATTGTTCTTCAAAATGTATCATCCAGCATGATGAGTTTATTGACTTTTTACTTCTGACTTTAAGATTAAGGAATACTATGATCTTTCTTCTCAGTTATCTGATAGTTCATAACTGAAAATATCAGATGAGTTTTCTTGAAACAGAATGCATTTGTATGTGAATGAAATTTTATTAAATAAATATTTACAATCATGATAGACAAAACTAAATTATGGTCCTTACTCCCAGGAAGTTATAAAATTATCCCAAGATAGTGGTTGGAAGTTGAAAGTGGAGAATCCTAAGAATTTCCTGATTACAAACTCAGGCTGAGATTTGATGATAACGTTTTATTTAAATACATACAATTATACAACACTTTCAAGTGAAATAAGATTGTATGAATTGAAAGAAAAACTAATATTATTTTTATTATATTCTTAAAGGTTTGAACCAGGTTTGACCTAGAATTGGGATTAAATTCCTTGATATGATGTATAGGGCTAGATTTTTTAATCTTGGGTGTACATGTACTGATACTGCTGCTATCTTTAGAATATCAATCCAGTTTCCATCTATGTCAGTAGCTACTAAATCTGTTTTATTCATAGATATCTTATATAATAACTTGTGATAATCATCCAATCACTTTTTGAAATAAAAGCAATACTTACTCCACTGTCTATTTTCATTCTGATTTTTTCTAGTAATTTTTTACATCTAGCAAATAGAAGTTTATATCACATTGATTTATCTTCTTAATGTTAGTTTGTCTGTTGAAGACTCCTCTCCTCAAATTATAGTCTGGTCATAAATCATCTTTATTCTTTTCCTGCTTATTGGAACAAATTCATGATAAATGTCATTTAATTCTGTGGCTATAATGTTTGTCATTTTTATATTTACACATCTTTTTAACATAGCCATTATCTCTACAACACTAACATTTCCAGATATTCACTATAATCCTGTTGCAGTCTGTGCTTGCACTCTATTTACCCCATTATATTTGTTTTTTATTTTTACATTAGTATTTTGAATTCATGTTGCATTTTTTAGGATGGCTTCATAAGCTATTTCTTTTTCTATAGCATTGGCATGTGTTAAAGCATTTTCACTCAAAAGTATTTATCAGAGCAAATAACAAATGATGAAGAAGCCTATCATCCAGCTCAGTTCTAAAGTTGTATGCCTTCATAAGCATACCCAATCCCTTGTCATAATCTTGTATGTACTCATATGGTGACTGGATTCTTTTTCTGAAGTGTAGACATGCTACATATCTGGATATTGTAGGCTTAAAGTATGTGTTTGAATATCCTCAGGACTTTTTTGTCACATAATTGTCATCCACATAAGTGTATCACCTTTCACTTTATTATATATTATATTATTAATAAATATGTATCTCTCTGCATGGACAACATATCATTGCCATCCAGCTGTGTTATTAACATCAAATTCGCCCATGGAGCTATTGTGAAATGCCATATTGATTTTCTATGTTAATTTCTAAGTATTATTACTGCCAGTCTACTATACATATACAGATTTCACAAACTGTTAAACTGTACCATTCTGGAATATACAGGGAAATATTGACATTTACCAGCTATATAGCTATCAAAATGTTATTAGAAATAAACACATAACACCAAAAGAAAACTTAGCAACAAGAGCTTATTAACTCTATATCACTATATCATTGTCAGACACTATTTATCCACTGCAGAATAAAGGTCTCTCCAAGTTCAATCCATCTTCTCTGATTCTTAGCACCTCTCTTCTCACATCATGCAAGCACTCTTTTTTATTTCATCCACCCATCTCACATGTGGTCTCTTTCTGGGTCTTTTACAATCTCTTGGAATCCAGTTTAAAATTTCAATTGGCCATCTATTATCATCTCTTCTAGCAATATATACAGCCCAACTCCATTTCATTTTCTTAATTCTTTGAATGATGTCATAATAGCTGTTTGTTCACTCGCCCATGTATTTCATTTTGATCTTTTCTTATTACTCCTAACATGCATCTCTCCATACTCCATTGAGTGGTCTGAAGTCTCTATATTGCTCTTCTGTTAAATGTCCAAGTATCAGATCCATAACAAAAACTGATAAAACTTAATTGCTACAAACATTTATTTTCACACACATAGGCATATTTCCTTTTCATATTGTTAATTTCTACCAAAAGCACTCCAACCAAATTTTTTTATGAGTAAATTTCATTCATTATGTTTCCATCTGTAGTTATTAATTTCTTCTAACTCATCATTATTGATCTTTATTTTTTTTTTTTTTTTGAGAAAATCCATTGAACATAACTTTAGTCTTTTTAATGTTCACCTTTAGTCCTACTTTCTTCTGATAATTCTTGTAGCATTTCTAAAGCTCTAAAGTATTATTTACAAAAACAACATCATCCGTAAAATCCATATCACTTAAATAATTTCTATTTACAGTATTTTTATTTCCTTAGCTTCCCAATGTAATCCAAAAAATACTTCTTGCAAAATTTCTGTAAAAGGTTTTGGAGACATGGAATCACCTCGTCATACAATCTTCTCAGTATTAATCTTCCTAATGTCATCATGTAACTTACTTAATTGTTGCTGTTGCATTTTTATAAACATTCTTCAGCATCCTGGGTATTCTGTGTTTATATATATATTCCTTCTATCTTTATTAATTTTATTATTATATTTGGATTGTATATATTGCTAGAAGAGATGATAAAATATGATAATATCATGGATATATAGTTTGATGATCCAATGCTTTAACTGAAAATTGCTTATAGATTCAAATATCTTCTCATAATCTACAAATCCAAAACATAATGGCAATTCATATTCACTAGTCCTTTCTATAACTTCTCGCAATATTAAGATATGATCCACTGTACTTAAAATTGTTTTTAATCCAGCTTGTTTTTTTTTTTTTTTTTTTGGTTGGTTAAAATCCAAAGTTCACTGTAGAGGAGTTGAAAGTTCATTGTAGATGTTTTTTAATTATCTTGTTAAAAATTTTGTATAGAACTAATAAAAGACAGATGTCTGCAATTTTTAATATTTTCTTTATCACCTTTTTTTAAAATAATAATACTGCATTCTTCCAATCATCTGGTACATCCTTATCATTTAGATATTTGGTATAAAACTTTATCAAAAAATTTCTATTTCTTCACCTGCTTCTTTTAAGATATTGATTATAATTCAGCATTACCTGGAGCTTTTCCTTTCATAGATTTCATTGCACATCTCATTTCATTTAAAATCCTGGGCAATCCAAAAGATATAATAGTTGTAGGAGGTACCTTTCCTTGTTTTTTATTGTTATATAATCTTGATAGAACTCTTCTATGCATTTTATGATGTCACCTCTCTTTTTAGAAATAGTTCCATCTTTTTTTCTTATCACAGAAATAAGTTTCCTACCAATATCAAGACTTTTATTCTCTTCAATAGCTTTCATTACTCATTCACAATTATACTTTCTTATATCTTTATCAACTCTTTATTGAACCATTTTACAAAATTTGAAATATTCAATCTTTCTTAATGCATCATTTTCATATTCCTTCTTTTCTTTATAAATTTGTCATCTCGATAGAAAATTTATAGTCAATTGCAGTTTTTTTTTATAGCAGATATCTTTATTGCAGTTTTTAAAAGAGTATCACCTATCTTCCTATTGATTTTATTCAAATCTGAATCTTGTTCAAAATCTGTTAATATTTGAAAACGATTTGCAAGTTCTAATTTAAATTCATTAGAATGTTTCTGAAAATTAAGAATAACAACTGGAAATTTTGTTTTACTTAAAAAATGTCTCTCTAGTTTTGCATTAACATGTATCTTACATCTCAATAATTGATGATTGCTTCTTGTGTTGAATTTATTAAGATTATTTCAATTATAAAATACATATTTTTTGCTAGTCAAAATATAATCCAATTCTGCTGTCCCTTCATTTGGTTACTTCCATGTCCATTTTTGTTTAGCATTTTTTTCAACAAAATTCATATTTTTTTTTCCTGTAAACTCCACAAGTTTATCTTCTCTCTTATTTCTATCACCATAATAAAATTTGTCTACAACACTTTTATCTTTCAATTGTTTGCTAATTCTAGCATTAAATTCTCCCATGACAATTTAAAATGTTATTTGGACTGATCAAAAGCATTATCATTATACACATCCATATAAAAATCCTTTTTTTTTTCCTTCATCACTATGAGAACTTATTAGGGGATAAATCTGAATTATCTGCATTTTTTATCTGCTATTGAGTTGTGCAATTAATTTTTCCACTCTGTCTGATACACCACCAACCTCCACAGGGTTGTTCTTCCATTTTTTATTTACAATGAATCATACTCCAACTGTACTTCCAATGTTTATACTTTGTAATAGAATACATGTTCACTCTTCAAATCGTCTCTTCATTTTTTCTTTTAACTTTACAAAGCTCAATAATGTCCCAATTAATGTGAGACAGTTTTTTCTTCCAGTCTTACTTCTTATGAAAATGAACTGCAGTTGTAAGTACCTAAATAAAAAGTCAACATCAAATGTCAGCCTGGGATCACAATCAAGAGATTCTTAGCACCTTCCATCTTTGGCTGCCAACCACTGCCTTGGCTGGTGGCTTTACAGCCTCCTGGAAATAAGGGCCAAGTTTTATTTTTGTCTATCAGGATTATAAATATTAGGGAAAAAAATTCATTCACCCTCACATTTGTTCTGCCTACAAGAAACTCAACTGATATTTCAGTTAAGAGCCATCACATAATTGACACTTTTTTTCATCCTAAACTCAGCAATGAAAAGCCAATAAACACATCACACTGGCCAATATATAGTGGCGAATAGCTCATCCATGTTCATATGCTATATGAATAATCATATAGTAATAGCAGTTGCAATGTCAAGAATGTATGTAATGGACATTAGGTATTTGCTGTGCTTGATTTTTTTGAGGCATTCAAGAAGAATCAAAGGGACTCCTTTCAGTTAATAGCAATCTCCTAAAATATATACGGTATAATAAATAGGTTGCTGTTATTCAAAGTTCAACTCAAAAGCAATTACAATTAGAAAATCTTGTATTTCTTTAATCTATCATATTATTCTGTATGGCTTCTCTTCAGTTTATGTTGAAACAATCCCACTGCTATTGCACATATACTTGGCTAATTCCACACTTTTTATTGTTTGGTATAATTAATTTTCATTTGCATAATTTTCCTGATCTGCTTAATTTAATTTACTTATTAGCATTCTTTGGAAAATCAACATAGGGCATTACTACTTTTCTAAAGTATAACTTTAGTTTTTTTTTAAATTTTATTTACAATACTTTTTAAATATATGTACACTTTCAGTCAGACATTGCAATAGTATTCTATGAATGAAATTTTGGTGACATTATGCATGGCAAACAACTGATATTTTTGTGATTAAAATTATGCAAGATATGTATAGAAGTAAATCATGAGGATGAAATGTGACTTTTTGCTTCACAGTGCTTTGTAACCAATGAGGGATCATTGCAGGGATGGATATGTTTAAGAGGGTGATCTAACAATTATGAAAGGGATGGTTAGACAAAAACCTTTACATATCTATTTTTGTTGATAATGGCATTACCATCACCAAGTATGCAGATTATATGTAGTTAACTATTGTCACCTTATTAAAAAGGAGACTTAAAATAAATTTTATGAAATCTGAACACTTGCTTTCAAATTTAACCCATTTTTAAAGACCTTATATATTTATGCATACATGGAACCTTTACAAAAAATAATTAGAATGATCGATTAAAGCAAAAAAAAAAAAAAATCTATGTGTTTAATATTCTTTTAATATTTTGTAAATACATCAGAAAAAAGGTAAAAAAAAAAATTAAAATAATATAAACAATATATATACGTAGGTATATATAGTTATAATTTACTTCGTATGGAAGATATTAAATGATAGTTATAATTATATTTAAAAAATAATCTGATAAATATAAAAAGGATGCATGTATGTATAAAGATCCAAGATATATACATAGAAGGTCTTTAAAATGGATTGAATGCAACATCAAATGTTTATGCAAAATTAATTTTAATATAAAAAATCAGAATTAAAAAAATCTTTTATAAAGAATTGATATATATACAAAAATGTATGAACATCTTGCATTGTATGCTTATGGTAATATAATAACATTGGTATTTACATGTATTAGACTGTTATAATTCCGAGAAAAACTTTTAATAGTCAAAACTGTTAATTGAATTGAAGAATTTAATAAAGATATTTTGTTTTAAGATGGGGGGAGGAAGTTAAATATTACTGCTATTTATAAGAATAATATAGCTTTAAAAGTATTTGAAAATTTAATATTTAATTTTTAGAAAATGTAGATCACCTAAGCAAAATGTGCTTCAAGTGCAGAGTCCAGAAAAAGTACTCCATCTGCCTAGTGGAAAAGGAGTACTATGTACAAACATGATCATCAAATAAACAGAAAAAAACAATAATTCAAAGTTAGAAATAAAACTTAAAATATTGAGAATATTAAGGAGAAGAAATATCAATATATGAAAAATAATAAATGTAGAAGATTCATATGGATGTGTTCAAAGAATAAGTGATGCATACTGCTAAAATTAATAAAGATATAGAAAGTTGAGGATGGAGAAAGATTAAAGTCATCTAATATCAAAACATTAGAAATGTAGTTAAAACAACAATTAAAAAAAAAAGAGTTGCAGGTGTTTATGCATGATTAAAATAAATACAGATTCTTAAAAATATGAATATTTATTAATATAAAACAAATATTCAAATGCATATCTACAATATAATTATTATACCTTTATCTGATACCATTGGAGAGGTATGCCATGCAACTATAATTGTTAGGGACTTCAGGCAGTCTTCTAAGTTTATCTACCATGACAGCTTGCCTCATGAATAAGATAAAGTGACACTTTCGACTATTCTGTGACAGTTTGCCTCTGATTTAAGCTCTAGAAACTTCCAGTTCTAATGTGAACTTGCCTCATTGCTTTAGCCATATAATAAAGACAAGGTGTCTACTGCCATTCAGATCTGGCAGTAAATTGTTATGTGGTTTTATCTCCAATTGAACTATTTATAGCCAAATCCCCTTCCATAATGAAAACAATTGAATTCACTGAGCATCATTATCGATTGAACCTGCATCTGCTATTGGATATGTTATTGATTCATATATCTATAGGGCAGTGGTAGTAAATGCTCAATGATTGAGATGCAATCTGGACTAGTCCATTAATTGAAGACAAGATGGGATATAACATTTCCATCCCCTGGCTAAAATTAGCACTGAAATATGTAATCATTCAGATTCTTTAGTGAATATCTGACATTTTTTGGCTTTATCCAGTTCAATGACTTCATCAGCATGTCCAGCATTGGCTGGTGACTCTTCACTGTTGGCTCATAATTCTTTACTGTTGGATGGTATCTTTTCACAGTTAGTAGCTCTTCACTGTTGGTTGGTGACATATAATTTAACCGTAACTGTTTTCTGTTGTCTATCATGTTGTAGTTCATCAGCAGTTTCAACAACCACTATATATAATCATTTTAATCTGATTACAACTGCTGGAACCCATTTGATTTTTTTAAACATACAATGTAGAACTTGAGCTGCATTTTAACACTTTTACTTTCATGAGTTATCCTAAAATTCAAACTCAGTTTATAATCAACTACATTTAGGTATACTTTAGCGGATTTCATTTTTATAAACTGGTTCACTTTAATCATTATGCTTACCAGCAGAGACAACAAGAGCCAAATAAATTGTATACTTGGCATTGTAGCTTTAACTCTTGTTTGACTCAAGATTAATATTTGATTGAAATTAATAGTCAACAATCACTTCCCTGCTAAGAGGCAGACAATAATTACTTTTTCTATTAGTAATAGTTGACATGTTTTGACACAATGGACACTGAAGACCCAGGATCCAATTCCATTATTATTGGCATATCGTTAATAATAATTCTGCTTGGAAAAGCAAAATCAATTTATAGACATGGCTTTTGAATGTATTCTTCCATTTGTTTATGAGATACTTTTCTTTTTTAAAACAAGCAGCTTTTGTGTAAGTCACCTGCTTACAAAATCTATACTCTGTATTCTGATGTGGATATTCAGTGTATGCATGTTTTGCTTTGTCACATCTATAGCAAAGTTTTTAGTTTGTTTTTGATGATTTGTTCAAGCAGTTTTTTTCAATTGTCAGCTGGTTATTTGTTTGATCCAGTTTTCTGATTGACAAATTTAATATTGTAGTCCTTTTTTTTTCAATGGACTTGTTTTACTCACTGTCAACTCAGCCAGTTTCCTGATAAAGCTGAATCAAGTGTGATATCAGATTCCATCAACAGCTTGACCCTATGATCTTTGATTCCACAAATGAAACATTCACTCAATTTCACTGAGGAAGCTCTTAAAGTCCAGTTAGCTAACTTTCTAAGTTTAGTAGCAAAATCTCTTATTTCTCCCCCTTCTTTGTCTAAAAATATTGAAGTGATATCTCTGCATTATTGTTATGGGCAGAAAAAGTTTAGAGATAATGCTTTATCAAATTCAAGTTTTATGGGCAGCATGGTAGTTGCCTGTGCTCTTAAAATCTCATGTTTAAGATCCATAGACACTAATGTGGCTAATTGTAAGTCAGGCTCCATGATTTGATTAGTTTGCATATAGAAAAGCACTTGACCCATATAGATTGGCCAGTTTTTCAGATAGGCTGAATCCACCTCTTCTAATGAGCCAATATTAGCCATTTTGATTTTTTTTTCAGTGAGAAAATTTTTTTTTTACTTTTTTTTATATAATTGAGTAACTCCTCAGGTTTGATATTTTTTAAAAATTTTCTATTGATGCACACTAATGGCATCTGACAAATTTTAAACACAGATCTAAACAATCCCACGGAGAAAGATACTGGGTTTATAGTTGATGAGTAATTATTTGTTTGATTCTTTAATTTTTTAGTGACATGCTAATAATGTTAGCTACTGTTTAATATCCAATGACAATGATCAAAATGAAAGTAAAACCCAGTCATGACTGTGTCAAACTTGTGAGATTATAAAAAACACAGATTCGCAAAAATATGATTAAATATTTATTGATTAAAACAAATATATATTTAGAATATGTGTAACTATTATATCTTCACCTGATACTATTTGCAAGATATAGCTTCTAGTTGTCATACAATTATTAATTTAAGGGTCTTCATGTACCCTTCCAAGTTTACCTACCTCTTCTGCCTGTACCATGACAACTTGCCTTAACAGTAGGTATTAAGCCAATGAACATCACATGATCACCATTTCTTATGCTGCTTATAACTGTTATTAAAACAGGCAAAACTCTCTATATGTATTGCCACTCAGTGCAAGCCAGAGTAATCAATGAATGCCAGAAGGCTTGTGCATAAATTCCCCATGTAGAGCCTGCTCATCCAATATCCCCAGACTAGTTTCTGGCTTGAGGGTATAGTACTCTCAGATTCAAGACTCCTCACTGATGAACCTTCTGGTATTCATTGATTATTCTGGCTTGCACTGAGTGGCAATACGTATAGAGAGTTTTGCCTGTTTTAATAACAGTAGGTATTGTGACACTTCCAGCTGTTCTGTGACAGCTTACTTCATGTCTGATTTAAGTTGTAGTAGCTTCCAGTTCTAATATGAAATTGCCTCATTGCTTTAACTATATAGTGGAGACATGAGTACTTCCATTCAGGTCTAGCAGTAAATTGTTGTTGTCTTGTTTTACCTCTAACTGAACTGATTATTTGAAGCCAGATACCCTTCCATAATGAAAATAATAGGATTTGCTGATCATCACCACCCATTGGCCTGTATTTGCTATTGATGTCATCTATTCATATATCTATGGGTCAATCCAAACAAGATAAAATGGGAATCTGGACTAGTTCGTTAGTTAAAGACAGGGTGAGGTATAATACAAAAATAAATAGTGCTATTTGATATTTATTGTCAGAAGAGAATTGGATAAGCATTTATTATGCATGCTGGGACCTTTTTTCATATCTGAAGCCACCGAACACTACTGAAAATACTAAGCAATAAATATTGTTGCATGATTTGTTCGGTAAAAAAAAAAATAGGATGTAGTATTTCAGTGATAAACGGATTTTTCTTTTTTCCGGTTTTATATTTATAAACGAAAATAAAGCTAAAATTTAAAGATTACGCTCATCTTTAAATCGCTTTTAATAATTTACAAGTCAGCTGGTATTTTAAAATGCTACCTTATGTTTATATCCTTAAAAATGTCTTTTTAGAAATTAAAAAAAAATAAAGAAATTTAAAAAAAAATAAAGAAATTACTAATAAAATGCAAACTATATTTTTTTCAACTGTGAAAATTAATAATATTGACAATATTCTACACTTTGTCTTGTGATCAATTCTTAATATAAAATGTAGCATCGACGTTAAAAATTTTGTCTTTTGAAATATATATAAACAAATTATGCACTTAATTAAGCGGATATTCAAAATGCGTACTTTCTTAATATTTGTGATTTAGAAATGGCACGTAAGGAATGTTTTAACATTTTTTTCTAAATATCCAAATTTGCTCCCCCCCCCCCCAGAATATGGTACTAATATTACACAAATAATTTTGAACTTTTTTCATTGACAAATAATTTTATAGCGAAAAATTTTACTTTACGAAACGTACAGCGAAAAAAAAAAAACGTATGACACTAAGTACTAAAGATGAATATCATTGGTTTTTATGCTCTTTCAAAAAAATTAAGATTTTTTAAGTAAACAATATTGTAAAAATTAGTAGAAGTTTTAAAGTTGTTACTAAATTATATCTGTTAAATTTTTATAATAAATGCCTTTTTTCTTTTTTTTTCTGCGGAATTATTGTCACGTTTTAACTAAATTTTTCCTTTTTTTAACCAACGTAACAAGATGAGGTCGGTTATTGATTTATTTCATTACAAATTTCTTTACAATTAGTTGAGATAGATTTACTTTTATAAATTTTTATTCTATTATAGAATATAATGAATTCTAATGTCCGATTTTACAAAACAAATTGTTAAAGAATTTATTTGAAACTAAAATTTCAACATGGCTGTTGAATTAAAATGTTTATTTCATATGTTCGGAAAGTTAAAAAAAACAAAGTAATGAAATAGTTGCCATTATACTTGTTTGATATGTTACTAATGCTATGCATGACTGAGTGGGGCGATTATTAAAAATAGTTGGTATACCAAATAGTTTACTTATTCGATTGACCGATAATGTGCTTATGTTCACCTCGTTATGTAAAGGACTTGTTAAATATGTAGTGTCATCTAGTATTAAAATGCTACACGAGATTATTCTTTGTCTATCTACCTTATGGGGAAGGGTTAGAGTTAGACTGAACTTATTACAAGTGTCTGCTAATTATTTACGAGATATTCTGAGTTTTTATTGATTGTGCATAATACCATATTACTAAGTTATGTCATTATTTTATGACCAAAAGATTAAAGTCTACTGCTTTAAAAATAAGCAAATATATTTAATAGTATTTCTATATTTTCTCGTGAATGCAATATAAAAAAAACAAACGTTTTTGAATTTTAGCCATAAGTTATATATCCAGAAGCAATTAATTATTACACTAAATTGGGATGTCATAATTTCTTTTTTTAACAAGCGATCCGACTTTATAATAAATAATGGACCTTGACAAATTGGGTTATGTTACCACGCCTGGCAGGTAGACCGAATGGTAAAAATAAGTTTCAGATATAAATATTAGAAATGTGCGAATTTTGTTTGATAGGAACCTTTCATGGTCGGCATGTATTGTTAGTCAAACTTCAATAGTAAGTTTATATAAGTAAGATGGCTACAATTTTTTTTATTTTTTGAAGGACGGATTCAAATAAAAGAAAATTGCTTGAAATTGAATTCACTTGTGAGATCGGCAAATGATATGAAAAGTATACTAAGAAAAGCTTGTTTAATACTTTAACCTTTTGAAATCCAGGCGGCCATTGCTAATTCTTAGAAAAATTTACCCTTACTCTAATAACTTAGATATTTTGTGTTTGAATGTAATAAATATAAAAAGACATACATTATAAGAAAGGTCATATATGAAAGAATGTAATGAAGCTGTTAAAATAGTCATTTCATAAAAAAAAAGTTAAGAAAAAAAATATTTTTAATAGTTTTAAGAATGTTTATTTTTACACCGATTCACAAATCCTAAATTTTGAAATTCAAATGATAAAATGACAATTTCATAAACAGCTTCATCACATCTGTCACAAAATTACAAAAAAAAAAAAAAGATGTATTGGAAGTCTTATCTGAAGTAATTTTTCAATGAAAAAATTACTAAAACAGCGTTTTTGCTGTGGTCCATTTTCATTCTAGAGCCAGATGTGTTCATTTGTGCAAAAGTATCTATAACAATATGAATGGTTTTTAGTGAAGAAAAAGTAACAGAATAGTGTACTAAAAAAAAAAAAAAAATATCAAACTCATAAACAATAAAATGAATAAAAATAAATCAATAAAGATAATTTTTTTTTATTATTAACAATGATTACATGTGTGGAAGAAAGATTGGGTTCAAATTCATGGTGCTGTAACACAGTGGATGGATTGAGGAAGTCAGAAAGTCTATATAAAATATCCTATGTTACATGAGATTTCAGTTGTGTAGAATAAACTTGTATATAAATATATTTATTTGCATAAAAGATATGAAGAAGGGCTGAGTTCAAATACATGGCACTGTAACAGAGAGTGGATGGATTGATGAAGCCAGAAAGTCTGTATAAAATATCCTATATTACATGAGATTCCTGTTGTGTAGAATAAACTTGTATATAAATATATTTATTATTTTGCATAAAAGATATGAAGAAAGGCTGAGTCCAAATGCTTGGCACTGTAACACAGAGTGGATGGATTCAGGAAGCCAGAAAGTCGGTATAAAATATCCTATATTACTTGCCTAAAATTGACACAAATCAGTTGCGGGTCATAACTTTAGGAAGTCGGGGCTGATGCAATAATTCGTCCATAAATTCAAACTTGGTCACACGTGATACACTATTTATATTTATAAATCATGCCAAAATATGCATTAGCTCATGGGGTGACAGATTACCCCAATCCCGAACTTTTTTTCCGTTACATAATTTATCAAACAAATAAAAAAAATAAGTAATTGCATTCTTACGGGTGATGGTAAAATATATCCCAGGAGACCCTTGAACGTTATCCAGAAACTTATGAGTCTGGTCGAGAAGAGGGCCCAGAATCGCAGACAACTTCGACAGGAAAATCAGGACTAAAACCTTTGATAATTGATGCAACGATTGTGGAATAACTTTTTTACTATATCTAAAATGATAAAAAAAAAATTTAGGTACCCTTCGCTAAAAAAATTCATAAAAAATTTAAAAATTATCATAGAGAAAAAACTCTTACATTTTCTTACAGGAAACAAAACGAGGCTAAGAAAGAAGTAAGTCCCGTATGTATGACATTTACCAATTACGCACAAACTCGGTTGAAAGTTGTAATTTCTAGATAGTCATACTGGGAGTCAAAGGGTTAAATAAAAATGCTAAATTCGCCAACGTAGTATGTTGACTGATATCCATGTCAATTTTTATACTTCGAATATTAGATTCAGAAAATGAAAACTTATTCCTTATTGCAGGGGTCCCCAACCTTTTTGCACTTAAGAGCACATTCTATAATAACGGCCAGGTGGCGGGCACCCTTTATTTTTTCAATATAAATTTATAGTTGGATATTGTTAATAATACACATAATGTACAAAAAAATATTTATTTACGCTGTAAAAGTATAGTATGCCCTACAATTTGATTACAATATAATACAATTTATAAGAAATTTTAAAAATTAAATTTATTTGTATCATATAAATAATTTTTTATCGTGTTAGGATAGCGGCGGGCGCCATGGTGCCCGCGGGCATAGGGTTGGGGACCACTGCCTTATTGGATAATGCATCACTAATATAGATCAAAGTAACTGAATTGAGAATAATAAACTATGCATAGCTTTTTGAATCTGAATAGCCAGTTGCTATTGAACAAATGGATTTTTTATTTTGCTTTTGTAGTTTGCTCCTTTACCTCAAAAAAGTTATGAATGGTTCTGTTTTCCAAACTAACTCTAAAATTATGACATTTTAAGGAAGTTATAAATTAAAAGGTTTATGAAATACTAAAATGTTAAAGTAAAAAACTTAACAAAAAATTGAATCATTTGATATGAAGTATATATTTCTTTTATAGTACCTGTCCATTTAATTTAATACTATTAGCACCGAATTGGATATAAGGAATCTTTGAATTCAAAAAACATTCTGGCATTTTAGAATTTGATAACATTATAAAAGTATACAAAAAATCATATATATGAGCAGTATTCCAAAATTTGTATCTGCATATATTTCACATTTGCTACAATTTAATGTGTACAATTCAATATAATGTGTTCTTTTTTTTTTACTTATAAAAATTTTGAATTGAAATGCAGTTGCAAGTAGCATTAGTTATCAAAGCACAAACATAATAATTTCACATTTGTACTGTTTTAAAAAATAAATGATATTTGTGAAGATTTAGGCAAAAAAAAATTTGCAATTCTGTTAAAAATTTATCCTTGAAGCAATAGACCAACAGAAAAATTATAGACAACTGATTTTTTACATCAATTTTCACGATAAAGCATGCACAGATTAATAATTTTTATAGCAAGTATAAGCACAATTCTAAATATGTGATAATTATTGTACCATCTAACAGAGTTTAAAGTCTATCTCCGTGCTTGTACACGTACTCACTATTTACCCATAATTTTTTTCCCTACTTCAATATTAATCCCGTTTTGATAGAAATTAATTTAATGATTTGGGAAAGAAAGTGAATCAACAGTCATAGACACGCAACAAGAGATAGATTTAATCACAATATACACACACTTTTAATGTACATATGAATTAGTTGGGAAATAGTATGTAATGTTTTATATATTTTATTCATTATGGCAGCACAAGATAACTCAATCGGGTTGGAAATTTCTAGAAACATTACTATAAAATTTAAAACAAAGAAAGAAAGGAGGGAAAATTAATTAGTGTAAGTCAAACAAATCAAAAGTGCTATGAATAAAAGTCACTTTTCCATTAGCATAAAATGAATCTATCTAAGAGATCTTTACAAATACTAAAACAATGTAAAACAATCATTCAAAAATTTTTCAGACTGATTGTACCAAAATTAAACATCACTTCAGGCCACAAGTTCGAAGTGCATTGCAACATTCCAAGGGATTATATAAATAGTTCAAAAATTGGATTGATAAGGAATCAAATCTGAGTCTGCTTGTTTTAGTTTAGTTTAAATTATTAGCTTTTCGGAGAATTTGGTTTAACTGATTTCACGCCGTCCATTACCATAGACATGACTGAGGAGTAAAACCATCGCACCTTTCTTTTGGCCATTCCTGAGCCACTCTCTATGGAAATACTTCTCAAACTTAAATGAAACGAACTATTTGACTGTGCCTGAACCTGATCTGGAAAAGTATGCTACCTGCCGTAATTTCAAACCACATCAAAAAAATATAAGGGACTGCCACACCAGAATGGAATCAAGAAAGTATTACGAAGGTAATAGTGCCGCCTCACACTTTTTGTCTATATCTTATATATATTATCTATAATTACATTTAATGTAAACTAAATGTATATTCTTATAAAAGTGACTTACCTATGTAATAATATTTAATCCAATCTCTGCATGATTCTTTATAAAACTAATCATATAATTCTCTATTAGCCTCGCAAAATTCCTTATTTTAAAATGGTGCGGCATTGATTTTCTATATAATTATAATCAATCTTTTTGTTTCGTTCATGTAATATGCCATTAATTTATTCCCCAACTCTGCAAATGTGTTTAAATTTAGCTAAGTCTTCTGTCATTAATTAAGTTCTTTATTATAAAGTTGTACATTTGCAGGATTGGAAAGATTCAAATGTTATTTTTCTTAGTATACTATTATTGTGGCTTGACGGAGGGGGAAAACATTTCCCACATTAATAAAAAAAAAGGAAATGATTTAAGATTGCAAATTTTGGAAAATTAAAAAGTAAAGTTTATATATTTCATATGTCATTTTTATGTTTTAAAAATCGCCTAAATTAATACTCATATTGTATAATGATCCTCCAGATATTCTCAGCCATGTAAATAAGTAAATTAATGCTATTAAAATTTTGTTTATCACTTAGTATCAAATCCAAAATAATGTTAGCTAGATGGCATAGGGTGGGGGAAAATTGGGATCTGTATTTTAAATTTATTAAAAGAAAAATTTACTAAAGAGAGAAAATCAATCTTATATTTCAAAATACGTGTCATAATGTTCGTATCTTTAAATATGTCTGCCTAAATAATTTGAATACCATGGGTTAACTTTAAGCATCAGAAATAACTGTTACATATATTGTCTAAGCGTTGCTAATGTCAGTCTATTTGTTAATTGTGTGCTATTCATCCAAAGTAGGCATTGGGAAAGACCCGAGCCATTCATTCGTCACTTCCAGTCCCTGATAGGGGAATAGACTTTGGACCATGGGCCTGCTTCATAATCAGATTTTTGCGCCATCAGTGCGATCCCATGCAAGCTGAATATTTCTTCGTTCTAGTGACCGATCTCCATAAATTTGGAATGTGGCAAGTCGGTCTCATATGATGCGAAACAAAAATCACACTTCCATTCGCTATTCTCATAAGCACACCATCATGTCTCATAAATGATATAAAAATAGCCCGCACATTAACTGCCATTACCCTATCTTATTCTTTCTTTGTTAAATCCTGCCTATACAATTCCGTAGTTTGATGTGATCACTTGAGGCTGAAGTGTATGTATTTAAAGGCTATTGCTGAATTTTATATTTAAAGTTATAAATTAATGTATTAGTATCCGATTTTGGATAATTAAAATGCTCAATATACCCTTCCCTTACATTCCATCTGAAATATCAAATCTTTATTGTTGTATAGTATCCTAACGCAATACACTAATTGCGTATACAAAATGTTGATAATCTATTCCCAGGTTAAATGATTGTTCATAAAAAAACTTATGTCTATTTGCTTGTAACATTAGGCTGATAATAATTAGCGTATTATTCAATTAAATTACTGTAATCCCTTTTTACTCCATTAATGCAATAATAAAGAATTATTGGCATACGTATAAAATCGTACTATTAATAAATGTATTAAATAAAGTTATATCTGCTTTAGTATACGTATAAAACCGCACTCTTAATAAATGTATTAAATAAAGTTATCTGTTTTAATATATGTATAAAACCGCACTATTAGTAAATGTATTGAATAAAGTTATATTTGTTTTTAATATACATATAAGACTATGAAATATGTAAATGTAATGTGAGGCTAATATTCATATTTATTCAAACCATATATATATATTAATGCAGAATATGCATATTATTAAACTATATTTAAAATCTTACTCTTGGAGTCATTGCCTATACTATTGATTATGCTTTCCCATGTACATATATCTATACACATTAGGTTGATACGTACCCATAAGACAAATAATTTATTATCGATAACTATTATATAGATATGGCCAGTTGCCTAATTAGAGTCTTTGTTTTACCGCTGAGCTGCCAGCCGGAAATAATTGGATATGACTTGTGTCATCAGTACTGCTAATCATAAGTAAAGAGACCTAGGTTTGAATCTGTAGAGCAGAGTTAGTGTCCCTGACTTATGTATCTTGTACATGATCTGACTCTAGGTTCTCAGGCTCCAGGTCTGGTTATATGAATTACGCAAACTGACCAGTACAATACATTACCTGGATTTTTAAATGTTTGTAGATGTAAAACCATTTCAATATAATGTCATGATTATAATGTAAAAAAAAGCTATTTACTATTGATAAGTTAATTAAATAGTTGTCAATAAGTTAGATAACTATTTATCAGTGAATGTGAATTAATGATGTTTAAAAAAATGTTTTAAGAGAATGGAATAAAGTTTTATATGTAACTATTTTTTTTAGTAATCATTTTAAGTAGTATTCATTGCTAAATTATTGTTTAATTAATACAATGATACTTTTTAAGCTTTTGTCAATTTTTTGCCATTTATTATGGAATAATTTTTTTCAAATTCAGAAAAATCTGGGAAAAAAGAATCTAGGATTAATAATATTCTACTTGTATTTCAATAAAATGAATATTTTGGATCTTTGTTAATAATTCAGACAAAAAAAGTTGGAAATTACTTGTGAAACACAAAATAAATAGAAAATGATTTTTTTTGTTATTAATTTACATTAATTATTTCCAGAAAATTGGAATAAGTTATTTAAGCATGCCTGTTTCTACACAGTCTGCTTTTCATTGTACACCATTAAAATCAATAGCTAATTCTTCAAAGTTGATATCAGAATTGATATTTCTTTTGCTTGAATGAATTTGCGTAATATGAGCCCGAGCTTCTTCATTTGGATGTGGAAATTTAGTCTTTAGATCTAGTCGACTAGAACATAATAATGCAGGATCAAGAATATCTACTCTATTTGTAGCAACTATAACCTTTATTTCAGAATTAGAACTAAATTCGTTTATTTCAGAATTAGAAATAAATAAATAAATAATACTTCTGTATATAATATAAAATAACAATTTGTGTCAATTGTTAATACAGAGTTTAATATAAATAAATAAAAACAAATAATATTTCCAAGCGCTTTCAACTCTTACGAGTCCTTATCAAGGCAGTGTAAACAATTCTGTTTTCTCCTAGGTGATGAATCTAACATTTCATTGTATTGGCCAGGAACAACTAATCGGAAAGCTGGTTAATTTTGAATTCATAGCACAAGATGAATTTTGTATAATATATGATTCTTTAATCTTGCATTTTTTATCATGTGTTTCATTCATTAATATTGTTATTTTATATTATTCAGAATTAGAACTAAATTCGTCTTAACTGGTTTAAAACTTCTAACATAATATGCTGAACTTCTTGATGACCTATCTTTTCATTATCAAAACATTTGGTTCCTATATCATCTAATTCATCAATAAAAATAATAGGAGCTTTTTCTTTAGCTAAAGCAAATGTATCTCATACTAATTTTAAAAATGTTGATTTTTCTTTGAGCAGCACATACACAGGCAAGAAGAGTTACCTGGTGACCCACATAAAAGAAAATTTGTTGAAGGCTGAATTCAGATTTTCATAATGTTCTTTATGTGTCATAGGTAATACTACAGCTTCAATTAGCTTTTGAATTTGTATATCCAATCCTCTAATGTCACGGTATTGTTCTGTAGGTCTTTCATCAACTTCCATTGCTTTAACTCAAGAATTGTATTCTTGTGGTGATGTTTCTAAAATTAAATATGAATCCTTATTAATACCTACTAAATCTCTGGGATGAAGTTTTTCTGGATCAACCAGACCAATTAAAGGAAGAAAATAAGTGATGAGTAGATGTTTAATGATAGCATATTTGTCTATCCTTAATGAATCAAAGTCAACATTAATGCCATCTTCATCACCTAAATCTTGAGAATTTAACTTAGCTAATCATAGGATATTCAACTAAAATTTTACTAGTAGTTTTTCTTCATTAAAAATAATGTATGTATTGGTTTGAGGAGCAAATAAAAACATTTTGTAAATTATTTATGATTTTAAAATTGTGCAAATACTATCAGCTGATTTAAGTTGAGATTATCCAAACTAGGATTGATGATGATATCTTAGAAAATGTACTGATCTGCAGATCAAATGTTTCATAATTAGTTAAAAATTGTGATATTAAAATCATGTAATTATTATCTGTTGATTAAAACTGGCATTGTTTAAATTAACTAATTAAGTCGGCCTCGATGAAAATGTGTCTCTTATTTAAAAGAAAATGGTTAAGTGTATCAACAGACTGATTCCGTATTAACTGTGAGATTAGAAAAAGAATTTGAAGTTGCAATAAAATTATATGATGGTGATCATTTATTACTGGTTCCTCTAACAAATCACACTGATTACCCCTATGTTGGGAGATACTTTGTTTTTACTTGGGATAACAATAATATATTTCTAGGATTTGATTCAGAAGCAGCTGTAAAATCATTTGAAAATGCAGTAAAATTTAAAGATGTTCGTCAGTCATCAGTATTCAACAATTGGACAGAAGATGCATCAGCAATTCACTATTTTCAGTTTTATGGTTATCTATCTCAGCAGTAAAATATGATGCAAGATTCTGTATGAACATCAACGTATCAACAAACAATGTTAGCTAATGTGCTTAATTTTAGAGATGCTAGATCAGGTATTCTTTCATTTTTTGCCATTTAAGCTGGTGCCAAAAAAGTATGCAATAGAAGCTAGTAGAATGGCTCAACATGCTGAGACATTTGTGCATAGTAATAAACTAACTAGTAAAATCATAGTACTTCCAGAAAATGTCGAAGAAATTGCTGTGCCTAAATCTGTAGATATTATAATTTTCAAAGCTATAGGATAAATATTCAATGAACAAATGCTAGAAAGTTATTTACTTGCCAAGAAGTGGCTCAAAACAGGAGGGAAAATGTTCCCAATTAGAGGTGATTTACACATAGCATCATTTATAGATGGTGCATTATTTATGGAACAATTTCTTTTCATGGAGTTGATTTATGTACTTTAAGGACAGCTGCTGACAAGGAGAACTTCCGGCAACCAATTGGTGATACTTTTAATATTAGGATCTGTATGTCAGAACTCGTTGCTATACAGTAGATTTTCAATTAGTTGATATTTCTATACAATTTCTTAAGTTTAGTACTGTCTGTGGTTTAGCATTTTGGTTTGATGTTGCCTTCATTGGATCTGTTGAAACAGTTAGGATTTCAACAGAACCCTTAACTCATTGATACCAAGTTTGTTGTTTATTGGAGACTCCTATTTTTGCTAAAGAAGGATAAATTTGTTCAGGAAAAGTAGTACTTAATTCAAACAAAAGATAAAGCTATGATGTAGATATTGTTTTTTATGTAAATATAAATGATAAATCCAACAACACCTTAGGTTTAAAAGTATCCATTTTTTCAGTATACAGGACAAGCATCTCTACCATCTCCAAGTCATATTTTTCTTACAGAACCTTATGGGAATCCTAAATTCTCTACAGTGCTATTGCTGATTACCTCCAGACTGTGAATGGTTACCAAATGATTGTAAATGGAGTGATTGAAATTGATAGCAGTCAGTAGCAACAATGTCTTAATCAGAATGTAACTAATTTAGTTCCATTAGGTAACTGCAGCATTTATTCATCCAGGTTCAATTCCTAATTTTGGTAATCTTGGCACAGGGAAACACATCACATTATCCTGTTAGTAATACTTTAATGAGTGGTGACTCCTGGAAGTATAATTTTACCTGGACAAGGACCATTTGGATAATAGATCATTAATCATTTCCAGGAAATATTAAAGAGCAGCATATAATAAAATTCTTAGACCTGTTTTATATATACGTAGTTAACTATTTTACAAACTCTTGATTTATTTTTGTATATTTATAAATGCATTCGTAAATATGAAATTTCCAAAAATGATGACAAAATAATTTTGGCCATTGTTTATAAATGTTTATGAATTTTATTTACAATTTTTGTTTTATCATATTTTGCTTTTTGTAGTTAAAAATAAATAGTTCTTTATTAATAGTTTATAATACCACTAAACTTGATTGGAATTGTGTTGTGTTAAGCTTTGAGCAAAATCTATTCATTTTTATAAAGGGTGGAGATTTAACTATGCAAATTATTTGTATCATAGACACAAACTGTTAAGTTATGATGCTCTGATGACAAGATGACATTTTTGTTTATTTTTTATAATCTAAAAACCAGGTTAGATCATTTGACATGTGGCATTTCATTTATAATTTTGTAACCAATTTTATTTTAGTGAATAATGTACAAAAAAAATGTAATTAGAACAATTTAATCTGATCACTTTGAAGTGAATCTATATGAAAACAAAACTATAATTTGAATATTTATTATTTCTAATTACTTTCGTCGGCCATGAATATGAGGGCAAACCTCGAAAGCGCTTGGCCCATTTAATAGTTTTAAGCGAAATTTGTTTTGTTTATTTGGAAGCTTCTTCGTCAGCGAGTAAATCGTTTTTAGGCTATTAAATATTACAATAAATATTAGTAATTAATTTTTTCTATTTTTTTGCAAGTAAAGAAATTTTGATTAATAGGGATAGTGTGTTGATATTACTAGCAATTGATAATTATATGGAAATAACTGACCAAATTTTTGATAGCAGTAAATGGAAGTTTTGTTAATTTATGCAATTTACTATTTTTGATTACATTGTATGATAAATTATTTAGAATAGAAATTTTAAACACTAATGGCTTTTCATCAGAACGTAATTCCATATTGAATACAAACAGTTCTTTATGTAGATCATTGCCTTACTTCATTAATAAAGATATCACAATTGTTTCTGGTATTTTATCTAATAGCTGAATTATTAGGTGACCTTCTGTATCTTGTATGTAAATATTAAATTCTCAGATTATGTGAATGTATATATATATATTACAATGATTTTATGAATAGTTTATCTATTTTTTAATTTAATTATTCAAATATATTTTTAAATTTTATTAATTTTTTTAAAAAACTTTTTTTTACAGTAAAATATCTAAAGATACATTGAATGAAACAGTCAATTCTGTTCTTCATCATTCAAAAGTAAAAAAACGAAAGTTTTTGGAAACAGTAGAATTGCAGATTGCCTTAAAAAATTATGATCCACAAAAGGACAAGCGTTTTTCTGGCACTGTCAAGTATGTCTTTTTATATATATTTACCTTTTTAAATGCTTTTATTAAAATATACACATTGAAATTTAGTTGGTTTAGTTATTTATTTCCTATATATATATATATGTTTCAACCTTTATAGGTTATTTCAGGTTTTATTTTTATTTTTTATTCATATGTAAAATTAATAAATCTACTTAATGCACTTGAAATAATGCATGAAACATTACCAGATAACATGAAAAAGCAATACCCTATCAATTTGCAGGATGCACTTTTCAAATAAATAATTCTCATCTGCTTTATATCTGTTAATTCAACATGTAAATTTAATCATCATTTAACATATGTAAATTTGGTAAACTTAACTGTTTTCATGTTGAAATGTAATTCAGTGCATTGGCTATATTTATTGTGTTGAATTAATGGTATTGCAAGACAACTGATTAGAATGATCCTTCCAAGTTCATATTCTGCAAGATGATTGGCCAGGTTTTTTATATGAAATAGCTATTTAATGTTTTTATGCATTATGATTGAAAATTGCATCATTCCAGCTGCATTATACATATAGATATGTAATTATAAAATGAAACTAGAAAATTATATGAGATAGTCTCTTTGCTCATAATATTTAATATATGTACTAATTTAAATATATCATAGAATATTGTTTAATGAATACTGTGCCAGATGGTTCCGCCGAATGAAGTATACTTACATGTATATATGTTTGGCTGGTTTCAAACTCCTTCATAATACATTTATAATCTTATAAATGTTACGTGAACGAACCGGCATGTTCGAGCAAAATGGGAGATATTATTGATAGCTTTAACTATCAACAATGGCCCACCTCGGCTGCTAGATTCAAACCCCTACTATCCAAACACTTTATTTGTTTCGGAGTAAACTCCAGGCGCCAGCTATCTATTCAGAAGAATAAACAACGTATTTGGTCAGTAGGCTCATAATCCAGCGCTCGAAACGATCCCATAAACTAGCCCAGTCTAATTTTAATCAATAATAAAATATAGAAAAAGAATTGATAAAAAGAATTGACCGACAAATAAAGTTTAATTTTAAAGACAATTTATTAACTAACATTTACTAATTATAAACATTTTTATAAATCTATAAATAACACACATTTTAAGTTAACATACTATGATATATTTTATGAAAGAGCAAAAATAATCTTTGACATTTAAATTATCTAACATTCACAAACACGCACATCAATAATTCATTTTATGCATGCTTATAAAGTTCAAATTACTTGTCTCTGTAGGATTTACGAATTACAGCGATGGCTACTACATAAAAATGAGAATAATAAAATGTTTTACCTAGGATTTTTGGAACGTGAATATTGCTTGTTGTTAGCTGCTTCTGACGGAGTATATCTAATAAAGGATATCTAACCGGTTAGATTTGACGTTTCTTGAGGAGATTTGCTGCTAATCCATTGGTTTTATTCTCGGAGACAGTTGAACATTGACGGAGGATTTCTGAGCTGTTAGGTAGACATTATTTCACGGGCAGGTCTTGCTGATCTTATTGGACTAAGGGCTGAAAGAAGAGCGTATATTCCCTAAAGCTGCTCAACACTGCATTTCTGTTTCTGGATACATAATATAAATTGCACTGTTATCTGAACTGAAACAAGACTGACACTGGAAACTAGGCTGAAACTGAACTCCAATAAAAATCTGGCTATTTATATATGCGAATTGTTTTCGTTTTAAAATCCTCCGGCAATAGGTGTTGTCGAAATTCCTTTAGTAACTAATCCTATGACAACGTGTTTTTGAAGATTGTTTAATTAGTAGTAGCCATTTCAAAACGTGTTGTTTTTATATCTTTAATTAGTAGCCCACCGCTGTGTTTTTAAATATATTTCATTTCAATAATTATTTTCATGTGTTTTTCAATATGATTTTAACACGCATTTATCTTATTAACAAGCTAACATTTTTATTTACCATCGCACATATATACGCATTTATTCTAATAAACTGGAATGAAAAGATATTTATATTTTAACTTTTAATTTATAATAATAACACTCTTTAACTTTTATGAACTCTTAGTTTTATTTTTTCTAACCAAAACTCCCCCTCCCTCCTTTTAATCAATTATTTTCTAACTTTTATTTTAAACTCTTTTACGAAAATAAACTGTAATAAACTCTTCATCATTTAAATACGTTTTTCTTTTACGCAAGATTATTTTAATAATTTTTTTAGATAAATTAGTATGTGCCAATTTCAATATTGGTACAATACATAGATATAATTTGTATATTCCTGTAAGAAATGTTTATGTAAAATTTCATATTTATTCATTATAAAAAAGAGAAATGAATTCGTTATATTGTGCTAAATTTTATAATATAAAAAGGTTTATTTGATATATTTTTAATTTTAAAAGAAAACAGCTATTTATTTTCTTGCCTTAGTTTAAATTATATATGTTAGTGAATTTATAGTTAATTTAAAATATTTTTAGAATTATTTTCATTTATGTTAAAATAATTAAATTGTTATAAGTAATAAGAAAGACAAGCAATTATGATGCAAGCTTGTCTGTAAACATATTTTAATTAATACTGATTACATATTAAACTGAGTGGATTTTTTAATAACTTAACCAAGGAACTTATAATAATCTGAGTTTTGATTTTTAGTCAACAGTAATATTCTGCCCTATGGATAGGTCCAGAGAACAGTCATATGACAAATTTGTCCATTTCTCCACTTCATTCTCTTATTGCCCAGCTCTTCAATTCTTTATCTCTTTCTATCTCACCATTTCCTCCAAAACATTTCATTAAACTATTCTTTCTTCTTAATATATGCCCAATCCAGTTTCTTATTCCATCTAATTTCTTCAGTCGATCTTCTTTTTTCCATCCTTCTCCCTGACCACATCTCAAAGGCTTTCAGTCTGCTCTTAATTTTTTACTCCTTGTCCATGTTTCACAACCATATAATAGTTCACTACACAACATTTAATTAATCTTTTCCTTAATTCTCCAAAAATTCACAAATATTTTCTTTCTCTTAGTAATTGCCTTCTTTCCCAATGCTATTCTTTTAAATTCATCTTCACTTCTTTCATCCTCACTCAACTAATTATCAAATATCTAAATCTATTTACTTGTACTACATTATAGATTTCAACCTAGTCTTTTTATATTTCTCCTTATCCTTGAGCCCTTGATTTTCTCAGCATTAACCTTTATTCTATGAACCCTTCCTGCAATTTGTTCAACATAAAGATTTTTCATCCTCAGCTATAAGAGCTATATCCTCTACAAATCTTATACATTTTGTTATTCTACCTCCAACATTTGCTCTTCCATACTCTGAATATTATTTAACATGTCTTCTACATCTTTGCCTAACTTCTCTTTCTGATACTCTAATCTAATTCTTACTCTGCCTAGTATACATATTCCAAATCAATCTTTTATCTTCCGAAAGTATTTCTTTATTTTTTTAAGGTGGTCATAAGTTTATTCCAGATTATTTTTTATCAAATGCTTTTTCCAAATTAATAAAACATATATCAATTTTTTTTCCCAATATCTCTCTGCAATTGTTCTAACAACACCAATTATATCTCTTGTACTTTTCCCTCTCTGAAAACCAAACTTTTTTTTTTCAATATAATATTCTACCTTCCCATAAATTCTTTGAGTTAAATTCCTCAAAAATTTTTTTTGAAGCATGAGATAACAAATTTATTGTGCTGTACTCTTCACATTTAACAGCATTGCAATAGTAACATCTCCCATTTCTTTCAAAAATTCTATAGATATTGTATCAAACCCAACAGCTTACTATTTTTCATTTGTTCAGTCAACTTTATTACTTAATCTTCATTTTCAACTTCATAATTAATTTGAATTATTTTTTTTAAAATAGATATAGAAGATATTCTTTCCATCTTTTCAATATATTATGTCGTAAGAATGTGTATGCTGGTTTAACCCAGTTCGAAATCTAGACAAAAGTATCTCGAGACCAATCATACATGAGATATAAAAATCAAGAATATTATGGACTCTGACCTATTTTTCGAATCTAACAACGAATCAACAACATATCCGAGACACCCATAGATCTACATTCTTCTGCCCGTCCCGCTAGCATCAGGGAGAAACAATCAACTACAAATTAAATCATTAACCTAACTTGTATAATGATATATAACTCAGGATCTTGTGTGAAAGACATATGCAATACTTGGATCATCAGAGATTAATAAATAGCTAAACATTAAAAATGTCACGTATAAAGATAATAAATAGAAGCGACTGTTTAGTTTTTATTAAGAGTAGATACTTTAATAAGGATATTAATAAAATTGGAGGCTTTATTCTCCGCTATTCCCATAGAACACATTCTCCAATCACTAAATAAAAGCACAATATTGAAATCTACAATTCTTTTGCGTAAGAAAGTTGTTTGCCACCTAAACCCTCCTTAACATTTACTCATTTAACATATTTAGCGTGAGCAAGCTCGAATGATTTTACAATAATTTATTAATAACTCAACGAAATTTTATAATATTATTTTGTTTAGTCCAGCCCCAGGAAGTCAATCCGAAGACAGTGATGCACACAAAAAAATAAAATCTAGTTTATATTGAAAGTAATAATATTCTCTTCCAAACCCGTTATTAACAGAAAATTAAACAGACTTAATTTGCTGTCAAATGCGAAAGACTAAGTAATTACTGAGATTTACGAGAACAAAATGGAAGGTAAAAAGTTCATGAGGAGTATTTTAAAATGTTACCAGCACCGGATTTTGGGTCTTGGCGATGATACAATTCCCACGACACCTTGATTGATTTGCCAACAGGAAATTCATTTTTACAGTTAGCATGTTTAGTCCGGGAAGCACCAGTACAGACTGCAGGCAGACAGTTCAATTCACTTAAAACACTATAGTCTTCGGCATTCTGCTGGATAGATGCCCGGACGACAGGCAAAGCTGATGGAGCTAGCCACCATACATTGTCTCGTATGAAAAATTAAGCATTTCAACAATATCATGTAACATTCTGTTTCTTCAACAAAATATAATCTGACCTCTCTTCTTTTGTTCTCCCCACTATACTTTTCAGCCCAAACTCGCTCTATTGTATTTCGTATCATTCAATCTTGACAAGCCTCTGCTCTCCTTTGTTTCAAAACAATTTTCTTTTTACAAAATCAAACTTTAAGATTTTGTAATCTAATTTTGATTTAACTTCTAATTTCTTATTAAAGAGGCCATACTTAATTGCCCCGAAATGAAACTCTAATTTAAAATTAATTAATTCAGGAATGTTGGAAGGCTTATCTAAAATGAACAACACGAAATATTTTCAGCATAAGAATAAAATGAATAAAAATATTATATTATGTGTTTTTTTATATATAAAGTTTAATTTTAGTTTTAACAGAACCCTGCATTAATTTATACATACACCTGGGTCTCGTTTTACGCTATAGATAGGTTCCTCAGAAAACGCGCAAACGAAATCGCGCAAAAGTAGACGTAACTTACCTTGGAAAAGGGGGAGATACGGACTGAGATTTTTCAAAAATCGCGTAAAAGCCAAGCACCAACATAAAATTACTTTAAAATTCGTGCATAAAAAAAAACGAAATAAAATATGACTAATAAAAATTTTCAAATTTGAAAAAAATTGATACAAGACAAACTTTTTTTAACTATAATATTTAATTTTATTCAAAACTATATTTTTATGCATAATTTACAGTAATTTACATTTTTTTATACACGTTTTAATTATTATCGCGATTTGCCGATAAACAGGTTCGTTTGCAAACTCGTAAAAAAATCAGATTCTTCACATGAGAAAATACAACTAGCGCCAACGTCACTCTCATGTTGTTAATGGTTTCCTGGTGACAACGTAATTAGTAATTAATCTAACAACTAAAAATTAAATACTTATTTTGTCTATAATTTTTTAATTTTCAATTTTAATTGTGCTCACTGCTATTACTGATTAAAAATAAACTTGCGGACACTAAATGATTAAATAATTGATTACGTTCTTTTTTAAAAAGTAAAAACAGAATGTGATTTAAAATGCAAAATTAACACGCACAATGTTTGAACAAATTTACATTATAATCTTATGAAATTTAATGTGTGTCTACATAAAATGTGGAAATCATGATTTTAATTTCATTATTGCATAAAATCTTACTATTATAAAGCACTGAAAATATTGAAATTACTAAGATGAAAGTCGAATTCCAATAATGTGCTATTACTTTCAATATACGCAAAATTTATTATTTAAAGTAATAGCGCATTATCGGAGTTCGACTTCCGGTGAAACATGGTATCGCGTAACTTCAAAATCGTGTTAAATAAGTCCGCGTAAAAAGAGACCCAGGGGTATATGTTTACCACACATACATGCTTATTTCATAAATTATGACAAAATATATTTTTATGAAAAAAAATAGTTTCTTAATTGCATTTACTTTAATAAATTATTTCTATTTAATGCAAAATTCTGTTAAATACTTTTCTACATACATGAACCAGGTTTGAAATACTGGTTGGTTTATGTAAGGCTGTGAAGCATGGATCTGATTTCCAGATCCACTGCTTCAATATTATCATTATCAATTGTTAATCTTTATTCTTATCAGCTATTTTATTTGTTAACCATCTCTTTTTTTTACCAAGTGACATTTCTAATTCTATCAAATATCAAATCATATCTTTCTACCTGTTGAAGCACTTCTTTCTACATTCTTATTCCAACTGTTTTTCTTTTGCTAAATCTGTTTCTCTCCTTAATTCATTATTAATTTATCTGTATGCTGTGTCCATTCTCAGAATTCATTCTTCCATCTTGTCTGTACTTCCATCCTTTCCAACATATTTTCTGTTACCCAAAGTTGTTTAGTTTTCTTTAACCGAGTAGTTCCTATTTCATTTTTTGCTGTTTTTAATATTTCATATTTAATTCTACACCAAAGTTTATCAGAACTATTCATATATGCCTCATCTTTACTTTTTTATTATATTTTCACATATAAATTATAATAAATAAGTAAAACCATATACAACAGCTGTATAAATATATTAGAAATGCAGAGGCAAAACTCCATACAGTAAAGAATAGCGATCATGTGATGTTTAGTGGTATATTAGTAATAATTATACATAAAATGCTTTTTTCAGCACATGGTTTAGTGCCCTTTTCAAATTTAACCAATTATTGCATATATAACACCATCTAGTGTTTAATAATAGAAGTATAATAACAATAACAAAATAAAACATCAATAAAATAGAATAAAACCATATAGAAACAATGTACAAAATAAATAGTATATATTATACAACTATATGTTGTCCTACATAATTTTCCTTTCACTTCCAATTGACCAGTTGTTTACTAAATTTATTGACGTTTTGTAAATATTCATACAATTATTTAAGCTATTTTTAATGTAATGTGTTTTATATGTTTGTCTTCTCTTTAGATCTTTGATGTAATTTAATATTTTTTGTAGCGTCTATTTTATGTCCATATGTTAAATAATGATTGTATAAATCAGATTTATTATCTTGTCTATTAATTGTATTGTTATGTTCATTGGCTCTTCTGTTTCCCTATATGGCCATAGTAAATCATATTGCAAAAACCACAGTTAATTTTTATATACAATTTTCTTTTTTGTATTTTATATCATCTCTTAATATTACCTATTAATTTATCTAGACTTTTGCTATTCCAATATTTATATACTTATCAATATAATTTTTTTATTTTTTTTTATTAATGTATTATAAATTTTGGGATAATATGAAAGTTTGATCCATTTCTTATTTGAACTATTGCAATCATTTTGCATAGAGATATCACTTATTGTAAATTTCTTAGAATTAAAAAGTATATTTCTAATAATTTACTCTTATATCTAGAATTTTTATATAATTTAATAAATTGATTCTTTTGTACAAAGATTCAATTTATTAAATTATTTATTAGTTTATGAATGTCACTCTAAAACTATTAAAAATATACTTTTTAATTCTAAGAAATTTATAGTGATAACATCTCTGTGCAAAATGATTATAATACAAAAAAAAAGGACTTTTATATAAAATTAATTGTGACTTTTGAAATATGATTTACTACAGTCATACACAGAAATAGAAGTAAGAGCCAAAGAACAGTCCAATTAATAGACGGGATGATAAATCTGCTTTATATATTCATTACTTAACATATGAACATAAAATAGGTGCTACAAAAAATATTAAACTTTTACATTACATTAAAAATAACTTAAATAATTGTATGAATATTTACAAAATTTCAATAAATTTAGTTAACAACTAGTCAATTGGAAATGAATGGAAAATTATATATTTTTAAGCATAAATGAGTATATGTAAATTCTTAAAGGCTTTAATCTTTAGCGCAGTGCTCTCTGAATATATTTTAACGCTAGAGGAACCTCGCCAAATCTTGATACAAGATTACAACTTTATAAAGATAAGAATGTTTTATCTTTATAAAATCGTAATCTTGTATCAAGATTTGGCGAGGTCCCTCTAGTGTTAAAATATTTTCAGAGAGCGCAGTGCTATCTTTAAAAAGTCATAATCTTGTGTCAAGATTTGGCGAGGTCCCTCTAGCGTTAAAATATATTCAGAGAGCGCAGTGCTAAAGGTTAAAGCCTTTAAGTATTTACATAAGACTATGTATAAAGTTGTATAATATATATATATATAATTTTGCATATTTTTATGTTATATAGTCAGTCAATTCTTTGAAGTTATACTGGATCTATACGAAGGTTTTATTCTATTTTACTGATGTTTTATTTTGTTATTGTTATTATTTTACTTCCATTATGGAACATTAAATGGTGTTATATATGCAATAATCGGTGAACGTTAAAGTAGATTAACATTTAAAAAGAACACAAAACCACGTCCCGAAAAAGGCTTTTTATTTATAATTATTTTTAATATATTTATTTATTCTGAAAAGTCATTGTTTATATTCATAATACAATATTACCATTAAAATTGAAATCGAATATCAAGAGAAAAATGAGACTTGTATATTTTGGTTTTGCAAGTCCCAGTCTTTTCATTGGAATAATTATCAAGCCACAGTTTATTTTGGTAATGTAAAATTTAAAGGTATATTTTTGAATGTGATACAATTGATCTTATGTTATTTCCAAAGAAACTTACCTCATATCTTAAAATCAGAACTTGGACCAGATTTGAAAAATATATAAAAATATGGGAGAAAATTTATTTAGTATTTGCTAATTGTAAAAGTACTTTTAAATTAAAGACTGAGTGGCAATTTAGTAAAAGATCTGAAGGAGGAGAAGACTGAGAATTTCTAAATATCCTATGGAGAGAAAATTATATTGTTTTCAGCTGTTTATGTGGGTAATTCCCAATATTGACAAATTATTTAAAAAATAGTTTTTAAATTCAAATCGAAGGCCAGGTATTTAGAAGTTTATTTTTTTTCCCTTTATCATTATCAACCATTATCAATCCACTGCAGGATGAAGGTCTCCAAGTTTAATTCATCTCCTATCTTTAGCTTCTCTTCTTCACATCACCCCTGCACACTTTCTTATTTCATCCATCCTTCTCACATGTGGTCTCTTTCTGGGTCTTTATTACAATCTTTTGGAATCCAGTTTAAGATTTCACCTGTTCATCTATTATCATCTCTTCTAGCAATATGTCCCACCTGTTCATCTATTATCATCTCTTCTAGCAATATGTCCAGCCCAACTTCACTTCAGTTTTTTAATTTTTTCAATGAGGTCAGTAATACCTGTTTGTTCTCTTACCTATTTTCGATCTCTTCTCGTTACTCCCAACATTTATCTTTCCATACTTCTTTGAGTGGTCTGAAGTCTCTGTATTGCTCAGATCCATAAGTAAGAACTGGTAAAACACATTTATTAAAAACCTTTCTTTTCAAACACATAGGCATATTTCCTTTTAGTATAAAGTTATTTCTACCAAAAGCACTCTAACCAAGTTTAATTCTATGATTAATTTCATCTATTATGTTTCCATCTGTATTAATAATCTGACCAAGGTATTTATAACTGTTAACTTCTAACTTATCATAATCAATTTTTATTTTCATATTTTGAGAAAATCGATTAAACATTACTTTAGTTTTTTTAATATTATCTTTAGTCCTACTTTCCTACCATAACTACCACAACATTTCCTGCAGCTCTAAAGCATTATTTGCAAAAACAACTACATCATCTGCAAAATCTAAATGACTTAAATAATCTCCATTTACTTTCACTCCTTAAGCTTCCCATTTTAATCCATAAAATACTTCTTGCAGCACTGCTGTAAAACGTTTTGGAGATATGGAGTCACCCTGTCTTACACCCATCTAATATTGTCTTACCTGGTATCATTATATAATCTAATTGTTGCTGTTGCATTTTTATATTCTTTAAAATATGACAATGTCCTGGATCTATACTTTGATGATCCAATGCTTTAATCATTGAAGAAATGTTATAGAATCAAATGCCTTTTCATAATTTACAAATCCAAAGCATAATGGCAACTCATATTCATTTATCCTTTCGATAACTTCTCTCAATACCTGGATATGATCTTATGTACTAAAACCACTTTTAAATCCGGCTTGTAGACGAGTTGTAATTATCTTAGTAAAAATTTTGTATAAAACTGATAAAAGGCTGATAGGTCTGTAATTTCTAATATCTTCTTTATCACCCTATTTAAATATTAATATTAATACTGCATTTTTCCAATCATCAGGTACATCTTTATCATTTAGACATTTGGTATATAATGTTGCTAAAAAAAATTTTATTCTTCACCTGATAATTCCATCATTTCCTGGAGCCTTTCCTTTCTTCATACATTTAATTGTATGTCTCATTTCTTCATTTAAAATTCTGCGCCATTCAGATGTAATAGATATAGGAGGTACTTGTTCTTTATTACTATATAATTCTTGATAAAAGTCTTCTACCCATTTCATGATGTCATCTCTCTTTTTAGTAATAATTCCATCTTTTTTTCTTATTGCAGATATAAATTTGCTACCAATACCAAAATGTTGTTTTATACTCTTGAGATTTTTGTTCTCTTCTACAGCTTTCCTTGCTAGTTCACAGTTATACTTTCTTATATCAAATTCAACTCTTTTTCGCACCATTTTACAAAATTTGAGATATTTAATCCTTTTTAATGCATCATTTTTGTATATCTTCATATTCTTTATCATAAATTCTCTAGTCTCAGTAGAAATTTTATTAGTCAATTGCTGCTTTTTTCTACCAGCTATCTTTGTTGCAGTTTTTAAAAGTATATCAGTTATTTTCATATTAATTTCCCTTTATTATATAAAGTATTATTATCAAAGATGTTTTCAAATAGAGAGAAATCGTAAGTTTATTGGATCAGAAGAAATTTTGAAACATTCTTACGTTAGTAGAAGGACCTATAATGTGAATACAATGGTAATTCATGGCTTAGAATAATTTTACTGAGATAGTTATGATATTTGAAGTGAAATGTTTCCATTCTAAAGAACTAGCTATTTTTTTTTTACATATCCAAAATTGATGATAAGGTTGAAGTTCCTGTATCCCAACATCTTTAAAGATTCTTAGTATCTCGCTGGTTACACTTCATTATCTCTGCAAAGAAAAAATGGGTCCACCAACCATGATTTTTCAAAATTATCTTTTGAAAGACAACTGAGGTTATGATAATACTAGCATACCTAAAGGTACACATTTATTTATTTATTTTTTTTTAATTTTGACAGGAGATATATGAAAAAATGAAAATTATTGTATGGATGTTATATTTCAAGGATTGTTGTTTTTCTGTCCCCACTACCTTCTAATTAACTTATTTATCTTTGCCATAATAACACAGGGGCTCTTTTTTATTTTTGTTTGTTTGAACAGATCTTCAGCTGTCAAAATGCTATGTTTTTGAGAAATTCAGTCTTAAAACTAAAAACTATCAGGGTCATCTAGCTCATAAGAAATCTTTTAAGCTACAATTTAGTACTTTTTATAGCCTTCTATCATAATTCTCATTTGAATAATCATTTCTTATGTAATTCTATATGAGCGCAAAGTTTGTAATTTTCTGGAGATTTCAAATAGCTGTAACTTCAAAACTATTCAGATAAAAATTTTAAAATTGGATTTTTTTTTACTTTCTCAGTTGGTTAATATGATCTAACAAACTTTGTTGAGAATAATTTGCATATATGTATATGTGTATGTTTCTTCTATTCCATTCACTTTTTAATTATTTATTTATTTAGATTGAAATATATTCCCAGGCCAAAATTTAAAGTATGTGTTCTAGGAGATCAGCATCACTGTGATGAAGCAAAAGCAAATGATGTTGCTTTTATGGATGTTGATGCTTTAAAAAAATTGAATAAGCAGAAAAAAAATGTAAAAAAACTTGGTAAGTCTCAAATAATTTTACTTTTTTGATAAGTAGCTAGATAATGAATCAAAGAACTGTAAATTAATTTTAAGAGAAAAACTTATTTAAAAAACGGATAGTGATAAAATGTTTAAAGAATATTATCTTTATTTTTTTTTAAAGTTTACCTATTTACTTCAGATATTTAAGTATTAATAATGAACGGATTACTGATTAGATTAGTTTGGCCAGAGAAAATAGAAGAAAGATAATTAAAATCAGAAACATTCACAATAAATAAATAATCCCTTACTTACATTTGTTTAAGCTGAATTTTACATAAATGAGATTTTTTTTCTTCCCCCTAGAATAGATTCTCAATACTGATCTTTGTCAAAGTTGAGCATTTAATTGTGCTTATAATTCCTGCCGCTAGTTTAATTTTTATTATGTTTATTCAAGCTAATTATTTGAAAATTTCAGGCACACTAAAGTTTTGATCACAAGCCAAAGTACTTGTCCAACTATATGTTTAACACTAGATCATCTAGATATTTTAATAACTTATATGTTAACTGCAGCTGTTTTTAACCTGAATATTTATTATAACACAAAAGAGATATCCAAATTAATTCATAACTCTCTTACTTTGGGGGGGGGGGGGATCAAAAGTATTTACATTACCATATAATTGAACATGGGTATTTGGATAAGTATATATGATTGGATGAACAAAAATCAATAGAGAGAACCTGGTCTGGAAGTATGGTTGTCATTATTGTCTGGAGACTAGTGATGTAAAATAAATTTTTGCTGTTAATTAATCACTGAATACGTAAATGGAATGTCTATATAGTTTTTTATTTTTTTAATATTAATAATGCAATTTTTAAAGTCAATGATTAATATCCTCATTGCATTTCTAAAAGATATAATTTCCATAAGATATAATGGAGAAAAAATATTAAAAATTAAAAGTGTTTGGATAATAAAAAATGGGTTGGTCCCATGATTCCTTAAGGTTACATTTAATTCTCATTTAATAATAGTATTCTTAATTTCTCATGCAAGAACTAATTCAGTAACCATGAACAATTTTATATACTAAATAGCTTATAATAACTATCAACTTGCTATGAGAATGTGTGAGGTTATTTAATTCTAGAGGTCTGTGCCTTTGGCACCTAACCCCCTAGTCTTGCTTTGCTCAAATTCACACTTTGAGCGGGAATAATGCTTTTATGTTCTCTTTTAATAAAATTTGGAACAAAGAAAACACGCTTAAGAAAAAATATAATATTTTTTTCCATACAATACACTACATTTTATTTTATTAAATGAGCCAAAACAAGTTTACTATTAAATAAATAATTATTAATAGTTTTTTTTACTACAGATGCTGCGTTCTGCGAGTTTAACTTTTATTTTACCAACTCTTAACTATCAAAGCATATATATTTGAATCTTATAAAAGAGTTGCAAAAAATGTTTATAATAAAGTATTATTTATTTATGAGGAGAAATTTAAGTTCTATTTTTCCCACATTAAATAAGTCCTTATTAACTACTTCATAAAATGCAATTCAATTTCATTCTTTTTTTTTTTGTTTTGTTTTGTTTTTTATTTAACGTATATTTAATATTCACATACTAAATTTTATTAATTGGGCCAGAGCAAGTTTACTGTTAAATAAGTAATTATTAATACTTCTTTAGAATACTATTTTTCTACTATAGGTGCTCTGTTTTGGTGAGATTTTTAACAACTGTTTGTTCTTTTTTATAAGAGTGGTCAGATAGGAAAAATTTTAATGCTTTATTAACAGATTTACATCTGGGATTTTTTAGCAAATTGCATTGTTTGCTTCTATTTCCATTACGTAAAATCATTGCTTATGATTTTATATATTTAAGGTAGGTTTATTTGATTAGTTTGCTGAGAGAAGATAAATTGATAAGTACATAAGCAGCTCTATTTATATAAACGAAGCAATTCTTGCATATTTAAATTGCATTTTACATATAATTTGATTCCATATTTACCATTGCAGAATATGAAAAATATTTTTGAACAAATGGAAATCAGTTATTATAATGAATCACTAGAAATGTTCACACAGTATGTAGCAAACAAGAACTGAGAGCTGTGTTAACTTATACTATTAGGTTTACATAATTAGAAAACCATATGTAGTATAGGAGTTCATAATAAATAATGATTAATAACATTGTGAAAGAATTTGCATTTAGTGATAAAATGAGTAAAATAAAGATGGAAGTGTGAAAAAAAGTATTAAGTTTTGCAAAAAAAAAAAAATTTGTGTGTGCATATATATATATATTGTAACCGGTTGGGTTACATGGTACATCCATAATAATATAGTGTGTGTGTATATATATATATATAAAGTAAAGGAAAAGTAGCAATAAACACAGACAAAAATTATAGTAGATATTTTCTACATTTACTGAAATAGAAATAAATAAATAATAACTCTGATTGAAAATATTGTTTTATAAATTAAACTTTTAAAAGGTCTGAATAAATATAAATATTGTATTATTATTCTGATTTTGAAATGTAAAAACACCATACTTATTTTGGGAATTTTTTTATTAATTAAACAAATTTTTATCTATTAAAAATCCCCTAAGTAAAAACATGTATATAGATTCCAAGGGATTAGAGAAATAAAAATAAAAGTCTGTTTTTAATCAAGGTTTGTTATAACACCTCAGATGATTTTATAAATAGAGCTGATAAAAGATATCAGCCAGTCTGGGTAATAATTTTTGTAAGAACGGTCAGCTGAAAATTGGTTTCAATATTTTACTGCAACTTGTTAAAGTGCAGCAGTTGGTTTTAGCTGACCAGAGAATTTGCAGAATAGCTACCATAAACTGATGTAGTTGAAGGCAAGATAATAGACTGTTTTCCTTAGCAGGAGTTTGAATTCACATGGAGAAAATGACCCACTTCTTTGTGCTGTAATTCATAGCCTTAAACATGGAAAGGACAGCTGCTTGCCTGGAACAGTTCTACACAGATGGGAGAACCAACTACAGACCAACATTTTACCTGGATTACATTTTTCCTGATTATAACAGTATTAAAAACCAAACTCACCAAGAAAAATCTTCCAACTTACTGAAGAATTAATTACATGTAATCAGAAAAGCACAGATAAACGTATATATAGCTGGTGAGTTATTTTAAAATGTCATATAAAAATAGACATATATAGAACAATATTATTTTAAGTCGGTTAAAAATCTATATTTAAAAGAATATAAAGTAATTTTGCTTGAATTATAATTAAGAATCAAAAATAATTCATTGACCATCTGGTTTTAAAGACAAAAGAGATGTTTTTGAACAGTAGTCCTCTTGGATGATTATTTTGAAAAATTTATATTAAAAAAAAAGTAAAGAATCGATTATTCAATAATTTAATTTAAAAACGTTGATAATTAATCAACAAATACCTGTCAAAAATTGACTATACTTTTTTTTTAAGGGGGGAAAAAAGAGCTTATAAATTGAAACTAATTTTAAATTACATTATCTATATTTTGTTTATACACACACGTATATGTATAAAATTTGTGCATATTTTCCAAAGAATCTAATAATGAAAATATAATATTATTGCTGCTAAGTTAAAATATGATGTAAACGTCAGCGTGTGCACACATGCACACACCTATGTAAAATTACATTTTGAAAGTGATGCGTGGATTTGTACTTTTTATCCTTATGATATAGTTGAGCAGGGCTGTTTGGATGCAGAGTGTCATGATGCTCCGAAGTATATGTTCGGCTCTGTCTAGACCTAGATATTGAGCTCCCAGAGTAGTCCAGCAGTGTGTAAGTAGGACTCATGAATAGGCCTTGGTCTCATGGATAGACCTCATGAGCAGGGTTGGCACAATGCCTTTTTTTTTTTCTGCATACTACTCTTTGAGGATGATCTGTCTAGGTAGTTAGAAGGGGCAGTGCTTAAAAATGAGGTATTTTCTCGCGATGTCATGGAGCTTTGTGTACTGATAGTCCGGCTTGGCTCTCTGCTTATCATGGCATGGGGAGCTGCAGTTCACGTACTCATTTTTCCTATCTCACCTTGCCTACTTCATCAGCATTAACTAATCAAGCAGAAAGACATTTTAAAATTTATATATTTCTTGGATTCTATAAAACGATATTATCTTTCGTTTATTAAAAAGAGAAAAAGAGACATTTTAAAAGTAAAACAAACAAGCAAATAACTTAGTTTTAAAAGAAAAAAAAAAATTGAGAGTATTTATTTCTTTTAAGAAACTAATCGATAAAGAGTGGAACTTACTATAAAATAAGAAAAGCAATTTATACATTTTGAACAACAAATAATTGTGAAAATAACTTATTGTTATAACAAGTATGTAAATTTTATGAAATTATTAATTATAAAAGTATTGTTGTTTATTGTTTGACAAAATTAAATTTGCTAATAATCTGTGCGATTCTATACGTGTTGTAGTAAACCTAGCATAAGTATTTGTATTATTTAAAACATAATTTAAAAGCTTAATCATGTATTATTTTTATGTAAAAATTAAATATGTTCAGAAATCACACGCATGTATGATATGTATGCGTATATCTGTAAATTATAAGATGTATGTACAATTTAATCATTTTTTTTTGTTAGTGAATATTAATTGTATATTATAAATTGCGCGTCTGTGCGCACATATATGTAAATCAATGTAATGATTTAAATGTTGAATAGTAATGATGTAAATCACAAATGCAATAATTATTTTATGTTTAATTGAAATGTCTTCCTTGTATATTATAAAATACACGTCTGTGTACGAATATATATATGCGTTTGTAGAAATTAATTGAGAAATATTGTAAAACAATGTAATAACTTTAGTTGTGTATATAATTTTGTGTACCATTCAAAATCAGAACCCTTAACCTATAAGACCTTAAATCTCTTTTTTTTTTTTTTTATTGTTATTAATAAACTTATTTAATTGTTAAAATTTGTTTTCATCATCTCTTGGTCACATACAGTAATAGAGTTTGTGTTCTCTGGGCTAGATTCGTGCACGGATAAATGGGGATGTGTTTAGTGCTTTGGGCATCCAGAGATGATCAATCATCATCCTGGTTGGCGCAAAAGAGGATACTCTTTAAAGCCCATGCACTATAATTTATTTTAGTTGTCTTGTTAAAAATTTAAGTTTATAGTTGGCCAGTACAAGTGGCCTGAGCATTGATGATGATCAGCATATTTTGATGTCCCAGCATTATTATTTAGATTTTCTGCTTATGTATTCTAATGGATGGGTACTAAGCTGGTGCATCCAAGTTATGTTTAAATAATTGCGCAAGCTGGCAAAGGCTCAATAGTTAGCCTGGTCTACAGAAGACCCATTTCCAATCCAGTCACAAGGTTGACTGTTGATTTATATTTTTTATTGTTCAAATCCAGTCACAAGATGGACTGTTGATTTACTGTATTGATGTATTATATTGTGGATCATTCATGATGATGAATGGTTATTTCTTTCAAGTATTTACTTGTATTTATTTTTAAAATTATAATGCTAGTGGATTTTTAGTAGCTTCTGATCTCTCAATGCTCACAGAGATCTTATGATCTCATGTTCCTCTTAAATATTTTGTACTTATATTTAATATCTTAAATTATTTATATTTTAAATTTTGAATTGACTGGGAATGATGATGATTTTTCCATCACCCAGTTCAAATCTTTTCATCACTCTTTCGACCCACCCCATCCCGTTACAATATATATATATGCCCAAATAGTGAAGTGGGTAATGGTTTTTTTAATAAATAAGTGAAATATCTAATTAAAATTTGCATGATCAGATATTTGAAATAAATAACCAAAATAATTACTAAATAAACAAGTAAAAATAATTGTCCTTTTTTTTTCCAGCATTTTACGTTTATTTCTTATTGATTTAAAAAATATTTTTATTGCCAACATTTTAATCATTTTTTATAGCACTTTTTTTTCTTTCAATAGATTAAACAAATGAATTATTATTATACCTCTGAAAAAATGAGGAGAAAAATAGGATAAATTAAATATTATCAATATAGATTAATGATTGGTTTCTGCAAGTGTAGAGTATTTTTCAAGATGCACATATATATAACATGGATGATTTTTTTTTATAGTTATTAACAATAAATTGAGAGAATACATATTTTATTGAGTGTGTTCACTCTTGCATTCACTGAAGCAATAAGAATAAGAAAGAAAAACTAATTGTCGTATTTTTAGTTTTAAAATAAAGTAGTCAAGCATTGGTGGCCTAGTGGTTAGCATAGCTGCCTTCCAAGTAGCTGGCCCGGGTTCGCTTCCCGGTCAATGCATTTGACATATGAAAAAAAAAGTAAATAAATGAAGTGAATAGTGAAATGTCTGACTTCTGTAGCTATTAAATATGCTCTAGGCAATGTTCTTTTTTTTTTTTTTTTTACAGTAACTTTTTTCTTTTTTAGAAACATAATAGTGATCTTGGTATCAAGAAATTAGAATCTAATTATTTTGATGTTTTTAAACTGTTTCAACTTTTGCTGTGTTCTAAAATACTGTAAAACAAAGGAACAAACAAAATGAATGTTTTCAATTTAAACTGAAGAAATTTAATCAATATGTATAATCGCATATAGTGTTCAGAAAGAATAAATGGCTACTGAATATCATAAAATTTGGGTTTTAATAAGTTTTTTTTTTTGTTTGTTTGCATTTTTTTTTTTGGATAGTATATAATTGATGTCATGTAATTAGATAAGCATAGTTCACAACTTAATTATGTTTAATTGGATTAGGGAAAACTAGATATAGTTAAGAGTCAAAAATCAATTGTAAGAATATTAATAAGCCTGTTTTTGTTGGTATTTTGAATACAAAATATAAAGTAGAGAATGTATTTGAATAAAAGGTTTTGAAAAATAAAGGAATGAAAAAAATAAAATCTAAAATATTGTATTTGAAAAACATGTTTATCAATGAGCTGATACAGAAACCTGTTTGCTCTGATTGTTGAAACACACACTGCTATACTTGTAAAAACATAAGAAATGGCAGATTAAATACATTTATATTGTTTAGTTGTTTACCTTAATAAGAGCGAGAGAAAAAAAAGTATGATATAAAAAGGCATTAAATGTCAGATAAATAGACGATGATAGATCATAATACTTTCTCAAAGACTTCTCATTTATAACTGTTTATTGAGATTAGCTATAGAAGAATAAAAAAACCAGGATCAGTGAAATGACTAGAATATTGATGAAAGGCATTGACCCTGAAGTGATATATCTATAATGTATGTTAAAAGTCTGGATTAATGACATAAAATAATAGGTTAAATTTTTTCTGTATTTTTGTGTTAAATAGAAATGTATCTTTTAGTTGATGATTTTAAATCTTATAAACATCATTGCATAAATTTTGTGAAAAAATCATGGATTGTTATTTGATATATAGTGGAGTTGGTAACAAAAAACTCATTCATTCTAGTATACATTGAAATATGTTTAGGAATAATCCATCCCTGACACACAGCCTGGAGCAAAGTTTCTTTCAACATATTCATTTAAACTGCAAAGATATAATGTAAAATCAAAAATGTGTAATAATAATATAAAATTAATTACATAATGTAAGCTATACATGCAAATATGAAATAGTATTAATAATCTTTCTCTAGTGAAAATCATAATGAAACTTTTATTAAAGTGATTGTAAAATTCATGGATAATGCTTTGAATATTTGATACCATTTTAATTTGCTTCAATTTGAAGTAATACATACTCCATTCTCAGTATTAGAAAAATTATTTTCTTGATTGCTACATTATAGGAGAAAATTGTTTTAAGCTTTTTTCACTAGCTTTACATGTAAATTTGAAAAACAAACATTTCCGAAGTGATAACTATAATTGAACTTTTAATTAATTGCACAAAAAATTTTACAAATGTAAAAATCATAAACAATTTTCTTAATGTAATTAAGTTGAAAGGATTTAGTCTTCAAAATACTGTCAAATCTACAGCTACATTGGCAAAATTGTAGGATTTGATAATCCCACTAATGAATCTATCTCTTGGTTAGAATCTTTACAAGTTCCTTTATAATATTTCGTTAATAGTTAATCAGTCTCAAAAAAAAAATCCATATGCTAAATGATAATGGAAAGGCTTTGAAATATTTTGGGCACATACTATATCAGATAATAACATTCGTCATAGCACTTGTGCTTATATGATTTACCATTTCATATTCAGCATTTAAATATTTACTTTGATGGTGCTAGTACATATAATACACTCCACCGCTTGATGGCATTGGTTTTCACCCAATGCACATCAATATACATGTTCACAAGACGACGATACGATAAAAAACGGTAAATTTTATAAATTTATATTTTTAATTTTTTACAAATTTAGAAAATTTATATATATTTTTAACATTTATGCTACCGAAAAGTTCTTTATTTTTAGATGGCGGAAGGGGGTTGGTTTGATTTTTAAGAAACAAGCACTTTGTTTTTAGATGGTGGACAGGGGTTGGTTTTCTTTTTAATTATCGTCTTTTGACCTTCTTTTTTTATATATATTGTGCCCTTTTGTATGGGTCTCCATAAATTGTTGTATCAATCTGTTTAAAAAAATTTTAAATTCTAAGATATATTTAGCTATATGATGTTAATTTTGTTAATAGCAATCTTTCAAAAAGTGTAATTAAAGTAATTTGTGAGTGTTTGATATGTGAAAATTGTGCTGATGTTTGAGAGAGACGTTTCAATAAAGATGATAATAGTATGTGGTTGGGAAAACTGGCCATAATTAATACTGCATTAATAAATTTAATAAATAAATGTTTAAAACTAAAAGTTTTTAAAAGACAAGTTAAAATTAAATGCATATATTTATTGTTGATAAAGATTAATATTTAATAGGTGTATATAAATATTTTAATTATTAGTAGTACATAATAGAAGATTAATATTTGATTTTAATAATATCGAATTATTATTTTAAAAGTTGTTATAATATATTGTTTATTTTAAAAAATATTTATTTTTAAAAAATGAAATTGTTAGTTTATTTTTAGATTATTACAGGCGTTTGTTTCTGTGTTGTAAAACAGATGTTAGTTAAACACATACACACATTCTTGTGAGTTTTTTAGTAAAGTTGCCAAAACTATTTTAAAATTCTATTATAAAAAAATTATAAGTATTATATTGACTATCACGAGATAAAAATAAAGATAATTAATGTAAAACATTAAATCTGATTTTTAAAATGCTGCTTTAAAAAAAAAAAAACATAACGAATAAAAATAGACTTAGTTTGTTTATAAAAATAATATTATAAAAGTTAAAAGTGAAATAAAGTAAGAAAGTATATTTTAAAAAAATGTTCAATAGATTTAAATAAATGATAAAGATTAATTTAAGAATTTAATAATGTAATAAATAATAAATATTAAATAAGTCATTATTTATTTTTAATTCTGTATTGTTGGTAAAATATGTAAATAAGCTAGCAAGTTGATTGTTTAATTTACCAATCAAGTGGGAAGTTTATTCTGGTATAAAACCAAGGTTCAATTGTTCGGAGGGGATTATGATTGTAATTTTAAAAGTAAAGTGTGCTATTAGAGATAGCTAAGTAAAATTATAGACGCTCTCGTAGTCATTTTAAAAATTATAAGAGAGTGGTTTTAAATAATTTATAAAAATTTTATCGTCAAATATGCAGTGCTAATTTAATTATAGTTTCCTATTGATCGTCTCTATCGAAGCTCAATTTACTATCAAATAGTCATGAAGACATCGTATAAGGATAAAATGTATTGGAGACTTTATACTAAAAATATAACAAACGCTGGATTAACTAAGAGAATTACTAGATGGGTAAAAGCCATATGTTGGACAGTATGTAACTTTAAAAGTTGATAGTAATTAATTTTGATAAAACAGATATTTTAAAGAAAGAGAAATACTTCTTTATGAAGAAAGTATTTGTAAATTATAAATCTAAGTATATATCTTGGTAAAGATATGGTAAATAATAATGATTATATAAATATTTGCCTGGTAAAGTCTTTGTGATTTAAAAGACTAAATTTTGATAGTTTTAAAAGGCAAATAAATTGAAAGTTTAATTGGCCAAGAAGTACATATAAGTAAAATTATTATATTATTAAAGTCTGAACGCTGGTCGTACAGAAGAATTTAAAATTAATCTTACCTAGATATTTATTAAGGAATGCGCAAATAAAATATACGTGGATATCCAAGTCAATTAGAATAATTAAATAAGAATTTATAAACTATTGACTAATTCTAAAAAATAATAACTTTTAAATAATTTTTTTTTCTTAAAGAAATGAATCCGGATCCTATAAACTATTTTAATTTTATTTTGTTTATGGTGGAACTGACTTTTATTTTATTTTTTTTTAAAAAAAGAACGTTCTCAATTTTTATAAAAACTTTTAAAAACACGTGATGTACCGGAAAAGGAAGTAATGTTTGGTGAAAGTTTGTGCCTAGGAAAAAGAACAATTATGGGTGAAAGAAGACACCGTTGGATTTTATGTAATATGTTTTTTTTTTATTTATTAACTAACATAAATATTTAATTAATTACTGATTTGTAAAGATAGGAAAGGTACATTTACATTTTAAAAAAATAACTAAATATTAATATAACATTTCATTGCATAAAGTTTATTTTTATAATTATACGACACGTAATATTTTAAAGAATAATTGTTGAGTGTAAATGTGAAATCATTTTGTAAAACTATAATCCTGGAGGACATCGTATGGCGGACTGTACATTAGAGTGTCATTTATGGTAAAAATTATATAATAATAATAATTTAATGTATTTTTGATATGTTTTCTTTAGATCAACCAAATGTTATTTGATTGTTGAATGAATGTATAAATATTTAAATAATATACACACATAAGATTAGTAATAACAGTTTTATTTTAATATGCATATTTTGAATTTATGATGTAAATTTAATATAACGTAATATGAGAAATCTAGAAACAATTATATGATTCTTTCGTGGATAAATTTTAATGTTTTCTGTTATAATATTAGGAATGAGATTTATTATATTAGTATAAGTTATTATTTTCTTTTCAAGTTAGTAAGAGATATAAAAATTTATATTTTATTTTATTTATTAGATAAGTTAAGTTAATTTTACATAGAAGTTTATATTTTGATTGAGGGTTTATTGGATATAGATGATGAGGTATAAGAGAGTTTTGGATAATTATTGGTCATCTGTTTTTCTGAAGTTGAATAAGGTTAAAACGATATTTTAGATAGAAGTTTATTAGGAGGAATATGAATAACAAGTTAAGAAGAGTAATAGTTTAAATAGAAAAGAATCATAGAATTTTATTTAATATAATACATTATAAAATCGGTAATTGTTGAATAATTTTAAAGATTATTTTAAAAGAACATATGTATTGCATATTTTGGTAAGACATGTAGTATGAAATTACATTAGAATAAAATAAATAATTATAATCAATAATTATTATTATATCACAAAGATATATCAGTTTATACATTATTTGACATTGGAGTAATGCTAATAGTAAATGTAATACATATTAGTACATTATAATATAAATAGCAAAAATACTTAGGTGAAGTAGCATTTTATTTGTTAACGTTTGTTTATTTACATGTGCTACAACTTTAGGATATTTTACATAAAATTTTCTTGTATTAATTGATGACTAAAATGATATTTATTAAATTTTAAGTTCATTAACTTAATTAAATGTTGTTGATAAAACATTTAAAGAATGTATAAATTATTTATTTATGATTATGGAAATAGTAACAGTGTAAAAAAAAAACTTGTATTATTATTTTTCTTATTATTTTTATTTTCTTTGATTTTCCACTTTTAATGTAAATAGTGTAAATAAGTTATTGGTTAAAGTTGATGTAAATAAATTTGTTAAGTTGTTTTAAAATGTGTCGAATTCATTATTTTACACCACAGCATTTGACAACAGATAATTTGAATAAACATAATATATTTGCACAATATGAATTTATTATTATTATTATTTAAAAAGAAACACAATATTTTCTTAATATAATTTATAGAAATTGATTGACATTAACATATAATATTATGATGGTCAGAAAGTAATTATAATGCACAATATAAGAGTATAATATTATTTGTTGCCACAGATAGTTAAATTATGAGAATTGAGTATATTTTAAAAATTAAGATGCTATATGGAAATGAAAGACATGTATATGATTTACCTATTATCTTAATGATTAATAGTATAATAAAAATAGATAAGATTAAGTTATACACTAAAGATTATTCTTATTAGTTAATGTTATTGGAGTAAGTTAGGTGTATTTAGGTTTGATATTAAATCCCTTATCATTCCTATCTGCACGAATTATTATTACTTTGGGATAATTAGAAGAACCTGAGATTATTTAATTATATGTCCTTAACAAAAGATTGTGACTTATTTATCTATTATTATGAAAGGTAGTTAGTTTATAAAAGACATAAGAGTGCTGTAGATGTATTAATGAAATAATAAAGATGTAATTAGTATTCTTATGCCATTGAGATAATGTCTTGGGAAGACATTGGCTCAATGTAAATTCAATTACCAATTGTAACTTCACTTCACAGTCTCATGATTTAATAAATATTTATTTAATTAGTAGATGATATTGAACTATATTAATTTTTGATAAGTTATGATAAATTTGATAAGATATAGTATTATAAAATATATTAAAGATAGTTATACATATTTTAGCTAAGCATAATGATTTAATTGAGCTAGTCATATTTAAGTTATATCATATATCGAGAAGTGAGGGTACAATATATATTTTTAAACATTTATGCTACGAAAAGTATGGTGGAAGGGTGTTTGTTTGATTTTTAAGAAACAAACAGGGGGTTTGTTTGATTTTTAAAAAACTAACACTTTTGTTTGGTTCTCATTTGATCCTTCGTGTCAGCCACGGGTGGCGCGATTTCTAGCTAAATTTCTAGAAATATGCCTTTTCCGCGGTAGCACCCAAGCCTTTGAGCATTCTTTCTAAAATAAATCCTAGAAAGATTGTTAACTCGGAGTTAAGACTTGTTTCTATGCTAAAAGGTAGAGTGTTAACTCGGAGTTAAGTCTTTCTATGATAAAATCTAGAAAGAGTGTTAACTCGGCTTAGCGGCTAACGGTGTGGCTTTTTCCGATGCTAAAAGCAGAGGAAAATGCCATAGTTGTTTGTGTCACGCACTATATCGTAATACTGTGTTATGTATTTGATGTAACAATATCGTACGAGGGTGTGTTAATTTGATCGTGTCAAAAGTATTTAAATTTTCATTGGGGCCTTTTTTTTTAAAGACGAATTGATGTACTGTCTGTCACCTTTTAACAATTTAAACAGTGTAGTGATTGTTCCTTGTAAAGCTATAAGCCTCCTAAATTCTCGATTAGGGTGGGTTAGCATAAAATTTTTAAACGATCACACTTTGAGTCACATTTTAGCGAGAAATTTTCCGAGACCAAGAAGATGGCTAATTCAAACAACAACAGAAAAACTTGAAAAGATGGGAATAGCCAGACACGGAAGCCGGCGCTGGAATATTTCTACAGCAGAAAAAAAAAAAAAAAACATCCTGCTGCTGAAAGAAAAGATTGGATTGTGCAGCAAATATATGCAGATTTGAGGTCCAAAAATATCTTTCGACTTTCATTTGTAAGTCTCGTTGTGGCCGACGGAAATGTTCACTTCGTAAAGGCAAGCTTGTTTGGGGGATTTCAAATGGCCTTCGTCAAATGTCAAAAATAAAAGAAGTAACTTCAATTTTTATTTTAAAAGTACATCCCCTCTTTTTCTAATAATTGTTGTCGTTGGCAATCAAATGTCAAATAAAAGAAGTAACTAAAATTTTTATTTAAACATAGCCCAAAAAACACTTTTTCTCCCAATAATTGTTGTCGTCGGCAATCAGACGGTCAAATCAAAGGAATGTCATTAATTATTCTTTAATCGTATAGAGGGGAAACCCCTCCCACTAATTGTTGTCGGCAATCAAATGTAAACCAATCAAAGTAAGACTGTAAATTATTAGTTAAACATAACCCAAATTACTATTTGAACATACACCGAAAAAGACCCGCTCTTGTCAATCAAAATTAAAGAAAAAACAACTATTATTGTCCCATTGTCAAAGCGAATATTATTTGGGAAAACCCAAATAATTTATAAACGAAAAGTCAAATCGGTCGTCAATCAAATGGTAACCGATAAAAGTCACTTCAATTTTTGATTTAAACATACACACAAACAAAAAATAAAACGCGAAACCCTTTCTCCCAATAATTGTTATCGGCAATCAAATGTCAAAAATAAAAATAACGTACAATTATTCTTTAATCGTACACAAAAACACCCCTCCCACTAATTGTTGTCGGCAATCAAATGTAAAGTAGTAAAAGTAAGGGAAACCAATTATTTTTTAAACGTAACCCAAATTACTATTTGAACATACACCGAAAAAGACCCGCTCTTGTCAATAAAAATGAAAGAAACAACTATTATTGTCCCAGTGTCAAAAAATATTAGGTTTTGTGGAAACCAAAACCATAATTTATAAACGAAAAAAAAAAAAAAGAAAGTAAAATCGGTTGTCAATCAAATGTAACCGATAAAAGTAACTTCAATTTTGATTTAAACATACACAAAAAGACAACCCCTTTCTCCCAATAATTGTTGTCGGCAATCAAATGTAAAATAAAAGGAAGGTAAATTAGTATTTAATCATCACCCCAAAACACACACCCCTCTTACTAATTATTGTCAGCAATCAAATGTACACCATCACTAAAAGTAACGTAAACTACTATTCTTTAAATGGTTAACCCACCCCTTCTCCCAATAATTGTTGTCTACAATCCTACACACAAAAAAACACCCCTTCCAATAATTAGTGTCGGCAATCAAATGTAAACCAATCAAAGTAAGACCGTAACTTATTATTTAAACGTAAACCAAATTACTATTTGAAACTACACCAAAAAACACCCTCTTGTCAATAAAAATTAAACAAACAACAACTATTATTGTCCCATTGTCAAAAAATATTTATTTGTAGAACTAAAACCATAATTTATAAACGAAAGGAAGTCAAATCGATTGCCAATCAAATGTAAACCGATAAAAGTAACGGTTTTAATTTTTATTTAAACATACACACACACGAAAAAAAAAAAACCACTTCTCCCAATAATAATTGTCGGCAATCAAATGTAAACCTATAAAAGTAACGTAAATTATTATTTAATCATACACAAAAATACCCCTTCCGCTAATTGTTGTCGGCAATCAAATAGGTTATCAAAGTAACGTCAATTATTATTTAAAGATCCATCCGAAAAAAACCCGTTCTCTTAAATTTCGGCAATCCAATTTTACAAAAACTAATACTATTTTTAAAAAAAAACACAAATTACTATTTGAACACACCAAAAAAACCCTCTTGTCAATAAAAAAAAAAAAACAACTATTATTATACCATCGTCAAAAATATTATTTGGGAAAAATAATTCAGAAACGAAAGAAAGTAAACTTTGTAAACAAACAAACAAAAAAAAAAAAAGTCAATATTAATAGAGAATCGCTGGCCCGGTAACATTATATTAATGTGTTTTTGATAGAAATTGCGCCACCCGCAGCTGGCACGAAGGATCAGATGAGAATCCTTTGTTTTTAGATGGTGGAGGGGGGGGTGTTTTTCTTTTTAATTATCTTTTTACTTTTTTTTTGAAAATATATATTTTTTAAAAAAAATAAGCTACCGAAAAGTTCTTTATTTTTAGATGGTGGAAGGAGGTTGGTTTGATCCTAACACTTTGTTTTTAGATGGTGGAGGGGGATTGGTATTCTTTTTTGATATATATATTTTTTTAACGTTTATGCTACTGAAAAGTTCTTTATTTTTAGATGGTGGAAGTGGATTGGTTTGATTTTGAATTGACTTCTTAGATATTTTTTTTAACATTTATGCTACCGGGAAGTTATTGCTTAATTTTTATGCTTTTTGAGAAATCCTTAAACATTTTGTTTTTAATAAACCTACAGTTTGTTTTTCGATCAAGAGCGGGTTTAGTTTTCCTTTCAATTATATGAATAACAACAATTTTCCATGAAATAATTTGGACATTTATTGAATAAAAAATACAAGTTATAAATATTTTGGAGCAAATTAAATAAAAAATAAACAGTCACTTAGATGGTAATTCACTTAGCTTCAATGAATTTTTTACATTTGCAGTCGCCATTGTATTATTCGCGCATGCATTCACGCGAAAACATGCATTTTCGCATCAACTCGGCCAAACTCTGCTTTTCAACCTAACCTTTCGCTGTTGTGTTCAGTTACAAATCGTACAAAAACCTGTGCGATGGGCTGACAATTCTTACTTTGTACTACTACTTTGATTATGTTTTCTCACAATTTTTTGTTAATGAATATTTTAAGACTTTCACAAACTTAAAATACGTCTACCATCAAATCATACCGTAGCGATAGGTCAATTGCGCTCACTTGCGGAATACTTTGGCAACACAATGGGCGTGGTATTTCTTTACATAAGCGTAGAATACATCACCATCAAATGGCCTATTATGGTACAACAACACTTGTCTTGTTAGCCGTAAGTTAGGCCACTAAAATGGCATGTTGATGTGCATTGAGCTAAAACCAGCGCCATCAAGCTGTGGAGTATATTATATATACTAGTACGTATTTGATATTTTTAATGCTTTTAATTTAATTTTTTTTTTTTTTTTTATATCATTGCAATAGAAATTAGCATTTAATTTTGCTTTTCAGGCTTATGATTAAAATTATTATATATAGAAGAGTAATGAAAAAAAATACATATTTTTGTTTTTAAAAGATACTACATTGTTAACTTTGCAAAACATGACGGATGCTTGTTACTGTAGCATTTATTGTAATAGGCCTCTATATATATATATGCCACTAGATTTGCATAAAATCAATAAAAGAGAATGTATTAGTATAAAGAGAAAAGAGTTCATAATGATTTGCTAGATTTGGAGTTATTTTGTCTATTAAAGTCAATACTTATTTATTGGTTATTGGTTACCCCTATCAGTCCTCAGTGAATATTCATATTTAAAATACTTTAGACTTTTCCCACTGTGGTATATTGAAGTATATGTTGGCTAGGGAAACAGTTGATATAATGTTTTATTACAAGTGTAATAATATAAAGAATATTCTTATAATTACTTTCATGGTAGTAAGACATAATGGGATGAGTTAAAAATTATGATCCTAATATAGGGAATCATATTCCAGAAGTGAGAGTTTATGTAAAGGGTAGCACTCGTATACCATTCACTCAAGGAAATGCTTATATACCTATCTTCTTTTTTACTCTATATAAATAGTTTAGTATTTTAAATTGATATAAATGAATCTTGTGAAATATCAAATCTAATCATGCTTAATATATTGCGTTTTTTGCCAAGTTACTCTTCAGGATACATGCATTTCAGGAATAACTTTGTCGGCTTTCTTGGAGGACTATCTGTTATTTTGTGAATTAGAGATTTATTTTGCTAAGAATCTTAAGTAAAAAAATTCAATATCATAAATAAAAAAACTAAAAAACTTATTGTAAGATAGAGGTTTTGTGTGTAATACATTTATTATGACTATTATGTCGCTTGAAATCATTCTTCAAGATGGATGTATACATTTCAGGAATAACTTTGTCACCTGCCTTGGAACTGCTCGTCTTATACTATGGAGTTGATTGATTTGGTGTCTAAGTATGAATCCTTGGCACCACTGTAATTTTCTCTCTAGTAATCCTTTCTAAAACAACTATTAACTAATCAACACATAGTGATTAATTGATACTTATGTATTAGAGCATCTTTGCCTTTTCACATCTATATCAGTATGCCTATAACTTTCTAATCTTAGGATTTTATCAAATAATGTGTCCATCTTAACTTCCGACAAACTTAAGTGATAAATTTGTCAAAAAAGATCACATGTATACGTTATTTTATGATATTTGAGCAATATTTAGAAAGTTATTGGCAGACTGATATGTACGTGAAAAGGTGTAGCAGCTCTAATATGTAACACTAATCGCACCAGGCTAAATCTGATGAAAAATATTACACAAAAATAAAATCTCGTTACGATACTAAATAAAAACAGGTAGTTGTGCATTTTTAAAATGGCATTTTGGGTCATCAAAGTTATACCCCCCGTGCCCCACAGTTCTGCACAAAGTACAGCCTTCTGCTGTCGCAAACATGGCAAGCAATTTCCAAATTTTATTTAAAATTGAAAAATACTATGTATATTAACTCTGGCATGAAATTACAAAACAGTCGCTAAAGCAAAATTACCAAAAAATAATACTATATAAGCAAAAAAAATACATTATTCTATTGCTTAAATAAGTATATAACTACAAAATGGACAGTAAAACAAAGAAGAAAAAAATACATCTATTAACTATGGCAGAAAAGTAAAAAAATGGAGATTTAAAGCACGTTTTTGCAATATAACAGCTGCATAGAATCTTGATCTAGAAATGTCTAACTACATCTATTTTGTTAAAAAACAAGAAATTAATAAACTTTTATCAAAATGTAAAAAAAAAATAGTAAACTTATTAAAACAATCAGTGAGGTGAATGATTTTTTTAATATTGTCAGAATGCAAATGAAAGCGCCATCTTTGTGCAGCTGGCAAATCATAGTTCTTCACTTTTATACATTTTATAAGAAAAAAAAAGTTAGAAAACTTTTATTAAAACTAAATCAATGAGATGGACTTATTATTTTAATATTCTTCCAGAATGCAAATGATAAAAGTGTCATCTTCTTTGTGTCCATTTTGTAATTTCATGCCTGAATTAATATACATAGTACTTTTTAATTTTAAATAAAATTTGAGAATTGCTGGCTGTGTTTGGTTTGTAATGGCAGAATGCCATATCTTGTGTGAGGGGTGTGGCTTTATGGCACAAGTGCCATTTTAAAAAACTACTTGTTTTTATTTAGTATCATAATGTGTATTATTATTTTTGTGTACAAATTTATCACTTAAGTTTGTCAGAAGTTTCGGTGTTCGCGTTATTTGACGAGATCTCAGGATTTATTTGACTGGATCGCAATGTTAGAAATTTATGGGCAGAACGATACAAGGGCGTAGTAGGTCTAATACATAAGTACCAATTAATTTTATTAAAAATCTTTGTTGAGAATTTTCATCATCTAAATATTGGAAATAAGTTAAAGCAAATTGTGTATAAATAAATATAGAAAAATATTAGCTTTATTCATGTGTAATACTTTATTATGGATATTATTCAACATGAAATTAGTGTTCTTGTGCTTTAACCTGTTATCTATGTATTTGATATCGGGTTTCTTAATTAAGTTTTTTTAATAAAATAAATCTGATTGTATAATGTTAAAATAGGCTAATATATTGAAAATGATTGCATTGTTAAATATTTTCATTTTGTTATCAAATCTGTCAACATTACAGTATTAGTGTAAAATAGATGATTATTATATTTGCAGGGATTATTGGCAATGCACCAAGAAGGCTGATAAAAGTCATTGTTTTTGAAATTAATATATCTTGCAAAGTGATTTGTCAATTTTTAATGAATTATAGCAATTGTAGTAAATGCATTATGCACACTATCCGGTTGAAGCTGACATCTCTCAAGATTTATTTATATATTTCGATAAAGAATTTCTCATTTAAGGTTTCTAATAAAGTGAATCTGTGGTTCTGCCTTGATTAATGTATAGTTTATATTAGATTTAAGATAATATGCAGAAAATTATCACTGCACCAAATATGCTTTAAAATCAAGTCTTGTTTTTTACAATATTAATATAAGATTAATGGCTGTTATGTTTGAGTAAATTATTGGAAGTTCTTCAAGATAGCTGAAGAAAAAATTTACGATGAAATCTTAAATGTCAGATAGCGTGGGCTTTGTTCTTGTAGATATATGTTGTTGTTTTTACTAGCTTGCTTCAATTTTATCTAATTTTTGTAAGAAGGATGAATAGTGAATATAACTTAATTTGCTAGTTTAATACTACTTTTTTTTTTTAATGTCACTATTTTACAATATTCTTTTATCTATTGTGATTTTTTTTTTTTGCAGTTAGAATATTAAATTTTTTATTTCCAAAATATACATTATACAAAAAAATTTTTTAAGTTATGCAGTTCTGAATCAAATTGGATAAATTGATAAATTTAGTGTTATAGTATAAAATTGATAATGTCTTATAATACACAAATTTTTTCTACAGTTGTGGCTTTTTTATACCTGCTGCACTCCAATATGTAATATATAGGGGGTTTGAACTCGGACTTACACACACCCCTCGACTATCCACACTATCTCATAATGCTGACACACTTGATCACACACATGTTGAAAAGATAATCACCAATATGCGTTTTTTGTGCTAAACCAGCCGTCGT